>CM076576.1:34293656-34732764 GCA_034641835.2 Pinus albicaulis
TATCTCGTAGGGAGCTATGAGGACAAGTACATACAATGGACAATGTTGCGAGAACAAAGGGATCAATATGTGCATGAGCTGACGAATCTATTCCATACCCTGCGCACGAAGTTGGGTATCAAAGATTCAGAGAAACATCTGGTGCTAAAGTATCGCATTTGTCTGCACAAATACATTCAGGAGGAAATGGAGTTCCTTGACATCTCCTCGCTTGGTACGACATACCGGTATGCTGCCAAGATTGAGCAGAAATTCAAGCAGAAGAAGCGAGACTTTGGATCTGCGAATCAAAAGCAAGGGAAAAGTGCTTCCAAACCGCAGAACAAAGGACCGAGCCAAGGCATGGCGGCTACATAATCATCATCGAAGCCACGAAAAATAAAAGCACCGCAAAGCCAAAGAAGGACACGGGGAAAGTGGTGTGAGTTCCATAAGAGCTCCACTCACAACACAAGTGAGTGTCGGGCCAGCAGTCGCTAGTGGCGGGGATGAGGGCTTCTGATCGGTGCATGCTGCGACTGCGAATCGAACCGAAAATGTGAATGAAAAAGGGAAACGGAGGTTATTGATGCGGATCCCAACGCCACGCTATTTGCCTTTGCCAAGGTCCAAAAGGAGGAACGGGAAGATCCGGAGGAGGAGGAGGAACGTCTCTTCCACTCCCGAGATGTGGGTGAGGGCTCCCCGATGGGTTCATTGTCGACAATGGGAGCCAAAAGAACCTCATTTCCAGCGGTGGCCGTCGAAGCGGTTGGGCTTGCCGATGCGGCTCACCCACATCCATACACCATCGGGTGGCTTCACCAAGGACGAGATCTCCGCGTCGGTCGCTTCAGTGTCACCTTCCCTACAACATCAAGCCGTTCACAGATGAGGTATTATGTGACATTGCTCCTCTTGATGTTTGTGATGTATTATTAGGACAACCATAGTTGTGGAAGAAACATGCTATGCATGAGTCTCGGCCTCGTGTTGTTATTGTTGCTTTGAAAAATAAGTTGTACAAGATACCAGAGGTACCACCGCCTGCGGCTATCTCTTTGGTTACTGCAAAACAATGCAGTAAGCTCATTTCCAAACCAGGAAATTTTTTTCCCTGATGATCCGCCCCCGGGGTGAGAAGAATATTATGGCCACAACCTTCAGACAAGGTTCCTCCGCACGACAAAAAAAAATGGACAAGGTCGTGGAGGAGTACGGGGACATCGTCACCTCACCCACAGGGGTGCCTGCGCAACGCGTCGAGGTCAAGCACCCAATTGATCGACCCGTGCTGCGTACGCTACCTAATGGACCGATCTATCGGCGCTACGTTGACATCTGCGATGAAATCAAAAGCGGATTACAGGAGGCATTGCGAGAGGTCACATCGGACCAAGTTCATCGCCCTGTGGGAGCCCGATCATGTTGGTACGGAAGAAGGATGGGACGTGGAGACTCTATATTGACTATCGAGTGCTGAACAAGATCACTGTCTAGAATAGGTACCCAATCCCATGGATTGATGACCTTCTGGACCAACTCAAAGGTGAAAAATGTTTTAGCAAGATTGACCAGAAGTCTGGGTATCATCAGGTACCAATTGAACCCTCTGATGTGTGGAAGCCTGCCTTCAAATCCAAGGAAGGCCTTTTCGAATGGCTAGTCATGCCTTTTGGGTTGACGAATGCTCCTGCAACCTTCATGAGGATGATGGACGACATCTTGCGGCCATTCACCAACTCATTTGTAGTGGTGTGCTTGGATGATATTGCGATCTTCGGCCAGGACTTGGGGAAGAGGCTTTGTTCACCACATCAAACAAGTCCTCCAAACAACCTTGTGGCAACACAAGTTGTGTGCCAATTTGGAGAAGTGCCCTTTTTAGCATGACCCAGGTTCAATATATGGGATACATTATTGATGAAAGGGGGGTGCATGTGGATCCAGCCAAGATCCAAGTCATTCGGGATTGGCCATCCCCAACCACTATAATAGAGCTTCGCAGCTTTCTGGGTCTTTCTAATTTCTATCGGAGGTTCATGTTGGGATTCTCTCATATTACTTGGCCCTTGAGTCAAGTCACCAAGGGAGGAGCGAGAGAAAAAATCTTTTGGTTGGAACCTCAACAGAAGGCGTTCACAAAATTGAAAAATCGCCTCTATTATGCCCCAGTGCTCACTTTACCAGACTTGCAATAGCCATTTGAGATCGAAACAGATGCCTCTGACTATGCTATTGGGGCAGTTCTTACTCAACGGGGACATCTAGTGGCATATCACAGTGAGACATTGTCTGACACAGTTTGCAAGTATCCCACTTATGACAAAGAAATGTATTCCATTGTGCAAGCTTGTCAACAATGGAAGAATTACATTTTGGGGAAGGAAACAATCATCCACACAGACCACGAGCCCTGAGTTCATACGGACACAAGGAAGTTGAGAATGATCGCCATCGGGGAGAAATGGTCTACATATACGCAACAGTTTCATTTGAACATCAAATATAAGAAGGGTAGCACTAATCATGTTGCAGACTGCCTCAGCCGACCACCGATCGTGGCGCTCACCACTGTGCTCAACTCTTGTGGGCACGAGACTTCCGATTGGCCGCTTCTCTATGAGAGTGACCCAGAATTCGGCCAAACTTACAAGGCACTCTTGGGGGGTACGCAAGTTCCAAATTTTCACCTCCAAGATGCACTTTTATGTCACATGGGACACCTTTGTGTTTCTTCAAGCGAGCGTGCCAAGATGATATGGGAAGCACATCAGATCCTGCACTGCTTGTGCCATTGCCAAACCGACCATCAATAAGCAAGGCCTATATACTCCTCTACCTACCCCTAGTCGACCTTGGGAATCCATCTCCATGGATTACATGTCGGGCCTGCCTTCTACTAAGCAGGGAAATGACTGTGTTTTTGTGGTCGTCGACAGGTTCTCGAAGATGGCCATTATGGCGGCCTGCAAGAAGAATATCATAGCAGAAGCCACTGCTAAACTCTTCTTTGAACGAGTGTGGGTGCACTTTGGGATCCCACGGTCTATCATATCAGATCGAGATAGCAGGTTCCTCAGCACATTTTGGTCCAGCCTCTGGTCAATGTTGGACACAAAGCTCACCAAGTCCACAACTTTCCATCCCCAAACAGATGGCCAGACAGAGGTCGTCAACAGAATGATTGTACACATTCTGCGCATGTGCAATTCAAAGCATCCACGCACATGGGACGAGAGCCTCCCTTATGTACAACATAGTTATAATCGGGCTCTCCACAGTTCAATCGGCCATAGCCCCTTTCAGGTGGGCTTGGGATTCCAGCCACTATGTCCCATTGACGTAGCCATGCCATTTGCAGCTGCTCGGGCCAATTCAGCTCATGTCCAGTCTGAAGTTGACAAAGCCAGTAGCTTCATCGAGCGCATTCAACACATCCGCCAACAGGTTCATGATATATTGGACAGAGCCAATGCCAAGTACAAGCAACGCCATGATCAACACCGGGTGCCACACAACTTCCAGGTGGGTGACAAAGTATAGCTACATTTGCAGAAGGAGCGCCTCACTGGACCCCACCGCAAGCTTCGCCCGCTCCGATACGGGCCGTACACCATCACCAAGGCTGTAGGGAACAATGCATTTGAGCTCAGTATTCCACCATTCCTTGGTCTGCACCCAGTCTTCAATGTGGATCGCCTTCATCCTTACTTCCCACCTCTACTGGACACCTCAGATATTGCAGAACAACTCACACCAACTGAGTTAAATCCAGACTGCATGGAACAGGCCACCACAGATTGCATCATGGACATGCAAATCAAGAATACTCGCCAGCAGAAGATCCAACTATATCGGGTTGTCAAAGCTGGCCAACTCCTGCACCAAGGAAAGTGGTTCACCAGGGACCAAGTTCAGCAGAAATTTCCTCATCTCATGGAGGAACTTAACGCAATGTGGACCATTGCTTCCTAAGGGGGGAGGAATGATCCAGGTGGATATTGGTGGTCACCCGCCTATTCCACTTGGGGCTCCACCATTGTCTATTTCAGTTTTTCAGTTTCGGCACAGTTTACTATTTTTAGCAGTTTTTCGGGTCCTAAACATCCGGAGCCGTTTTGAGGCCCTAAACGACGTTTTTTGGGAAAACGGAGGGCAACATGGGTCCATGGACCGATGTTGCCCATTCCAAATTTGTAGTCCTCAGATAGATCTTTCTAACGAGGTATGGTACGCGTCAAACGGAGATCGTATGCCAAAGTTACGCCCTTGGGAAGTTGAAACACCAATTTACCCAAACGGGGCCCATAGTTTTGGCGCTTCATCTCCTAGGGTTAGGGTTTTGGATGTTTAGGATTTCCCATTGTTTCTAAATGATAAATAGGCCCTCGAGCCTCATTGTAACTCAGTTCAGAGGCCTGTAGCTGCCACATCTCTTCTCAGAGATAGCTACCAGCGCCCTAGCTAGTTTTATTTCCATTCTGTCTGTAAGCAAATTTCAGTTCTTTGATATTAATGAAATGAAGTGTTATTTCCGCTGCATCTCTGTATTTATGGTTATGTGTTTATTCTTTTGCGTTCCTGCATAAATCCGGATCAGTGGTATCAGAGCGGTCTGCTTTTTCTCGATCCTTCTTTGCATGTCCCCAACGAGGTCGGGGTATAAGGAGCTAGGGCTCGATCTGGTAGAACCTTTGCAAGATCAGCCTCGCAAACCTTGACGGACGCCCATGGGGGATGAAAATAAAGATGAGGGAGCAGGAGATCCTATCAAAATATTGCTCGAGGAGGCCCTCGAAAAACAAAGGAATGCGATGATGGATAACTTTGCTCGGATCCTTCAACGGCTACCCACCGGTGGCGCATCTGCATCCAGCAGCCACTCTGGAGGCGCGACTCCTTTTAAGGTACAAGTAAATTTTGACATTCCCATATTTGAGGGTCAAATAGACGCAGACGCCGTAGATAGATGGTTGAATCTGTTAGAAGGATATTTCTCGGTTCATGACATTTCAGACCGGGAGAAGATTATTTTTGCACTCCTCAAAGCTACCCCCCATGTTAAGGACTGGTGGGAAACCTACTGTGAGAACAAGGACCAGACAGAACCCTCTCTGTTCTCGGCCGTACCAACTTTGAATTCTTTCTGAGACGCCGTCAAGGAACAGTACTATCCCGTGGGAAGCTATGAGGACAAGTACATACAATGGACCACGCTGCAACAACAAAGGGATCAAGATGTGCATGAGCTGACGAATCTGTTCCATACCCTATGCACAAAGTTGGGTATCAAAGATTCAGAGAAACATCTGGTGCTAAAGTATCGCAGCGGTCTGCACAAATACATTCAGGAGGAAATGGAGTTCCTTGACATCTCCTCGCTTGGTACGGCATACCGGTATGCTGCCAAGATTGAGCAGAAATTCAAGCAGAAGAAGCGAGACTTTGGATCTGCGAATCAAAAGCAAGGGAAAGGTGCTTCCAAGCCGCAGAACAAAGGACCGAGCCAAGGCATGGCGGCTAAAGACAACTCATCGAAGCCACAAGAAAAGAACAGCACCGCAAAGCCAAAGAAGGACACGGGAAGGTGGTGTGAGTTCCATAAGAGCTCCACTCACAACACAAGTGAGTGTCGGGCCAAACAGTCGCTAGTGGCCGAGATGAGGGCTTCTGAGTCAGATGCATGCTCTGACTCCGAATCAGAACCTGAAAAGGCGAATGAAAAAGGGAAACAGATTATTGATGCGGAGCCCAATGCCATTGTTGCCACTGCAAAGATCCAAAAGGAGGAACCAGAAGATCCAGAGGAGGAGGAACGTCTCTTCCACTCCCAGATGTGGGTAAAGGGCTCCCCGGTACGGTTCATTGTCGACAATGGGAGCCAAAAGAACCTCATTTCAGCAGACGCCGTGAAGCGGTTGGGCTTGCCGACCACAACTCACCCACATCCATACACCATCGGGTGGCTTCACCAAGGACGAGATCTCCGCGTCAACCGGCAGTGTCGCCTTCCCTATAGCATCAAACCCTTCACGGATGAGGTATTATGTGACGTTGCTCCTATTGATGTTTCTGATGTATTATTAGGACAACCATACTTGTGGAAGCGTCATGCTGTGTATGAGTCTCGGCCTCGTGCTGTTATTGTTACTTTGGGAAATAAGTTGTACAGGATACCAGAGGTACCACCTCCTGCCGCTGTCTCTTTGGTTACTGCAAAACAATGCAGTAAGCTCATTTCCCAAACCAGGAAATTCGTTTTCCTGATGATCCGCCCCCAGGGCAAGAAGAAGACTGTGGCCATGACCTCCAGACAGGGCTCCTTTGCACAACAACAACAAATGGATAAGGTTGTGGAGGAGTACGGGGACATATTCACCTCACCCACAGGGGTTCCTCTGCACTGTCAGGTCAAGCACCCGATTGATCTGACCCCTGGTGCGCCGCTACCTAATGGACCGATCTATCGGTGCTCTGTTCTAGAGAATGATGAAATCAAGAGGCAGATTCAGGAGCTGTTGCAGAAAGGTCACATCAGACCAAGTTCATCGCCTTGTGGGAGCCCGATCGTGTTGGTACAGAAGAAGGATGGGACGTGGAGACTCTGTATTGACTATCGGGCGCTGAACAAGATCACTGTCAGGAATAGGTACCCAATCCCACGGATTGATGACCTTCTGGACCAACTCAAAGGTGCAAAATATTTCAGCAAGATCGACCTGAAGTCTGGGTATCACCAGGTACCAATTGAACCCTCTGATGTGTGGAAGACTGCCTTCAAAGCCAAGGAAGGCCTTTTCGAATGGCTGGTCATGCCTTTCGGGTTGACGAATGCTCCCGTTACATTCATGAGGATGATGGATGACATCTTGTGGCCATTCACAAACTCATTTGTAGTGGTGTACTTGGATGATATTCCGATCTTCAGCCAGACTTGGGAAGAGCACCTTCATCACATCCGACAAGTCCTCCAAACACTGCGGCAACACAAGTTGTGTGCCAATTTGGAGAAGTGCACTTTTGGCATGACCCAGGTTCAATATCTGGGATACATTATTGATGAAAGGGGGGTGCATGTGGATCCAGCCAAGATACAATTCATTCGCGATTGGCCAGCCCCAACCACTATAACAGAGCTTCGCAGCTTTCTGGGTCTTGCTAATTTCTATCGGAGGTTCGTGTTGGGATTCTCTCATATCACTTGGCCCTTGAGTCAAGTTACCAAGGGAGGAGCGAGAGCAAAATTTTTTTGGTCGGAACCTCAACAGAAGGCGTTCACAAAACTGAAAAACCGCCTCTGTTCTGCCCCAGTGCTCACTTTACCAGACTTGCAACAGCCATTTGAGATCGAGACAGATGCCTCTGACTATGCTATTGGGGCAGTTCTTACTCAACAGGGACATCCAGTGGCATTTCACGGTGAGACATTGTCTGACACAGTTCGCAAGTACCCCACATATGACAAAGAAATGTACTCCATTGTGCAAGCTTGTCGACAATGGAAGCATTACATTTTGGGGAAGGAAACAATCATCCACACAGACCACAGGCCCCTGCAGTTCATACATACACAAGGGATGTTGCAAAATGATCGCCATCAGAAGTGGTCTACATATCTGCAACAGTTTCATTTGAACATCAAGTATAAGAAGGGTAGCACCTATCATGTTGCAGACTGCCTCAGCCGACCACCGATCGTGGCGCTCACCACTGTGCTCAACTCTTGTGGGCACGAGACTTCTGATTGGCCGCTTCTCTATGAGAGTGACCCAAAATTCGGCCAAACTTACAAGGCACTCTTGGGGGGTACGCAAGTTCCAAATTTTCACCTCCAAGATGCACTTTTATGTCACATGGGACACCTTTGTGTTCCTTCAAGCGAGCGTGCCAAGATGATATGGGAAGCACATCAGATCCTGCACTGCTTGTGCCATTGCCAAACCGACCATCAAGAAGCAAGGCCTATATACTCCTCTACCTACCCCTAGTCGACCTTGGGAATTCATCTCCATGGATTACATGTCGGGCCTGCCTTCTACTAAGCAGGGAAATGACTGTGTTTTTGTGGTCGTCGACAAATTCTCGAAGATGGCCATTATGGCGGCCTGCAAGAAGAATATCACGGCGAAGCCACTGCTAAACTCTTCTTTGAACGAGTGTGGGTGCACTTTGGGATCCCACAGTCTATCATATCAGATCGGGATAGCAGGTTCCTCAGCACATTTTGGTCCAGCCTCTGGTCAATGTTGGATACCAAGCTCACCAAGTCCACGGCTTTCCATCCCCAAACAAATGGCCAGACAGAGGTCGTCAACAGAATGATTGTACACATTCTGCGCATGTACAATTCAAAGCATCCACGCGCATGGGACGAGAGCCTCCCCTATGTACAACATAGTTATAATCGGGCTCTCCATAGTTCAATCGGCCATAGCCCCTTTCAGGTGGGCTTGGGATTCCAGCCACTATGTCCCATTGACGTAGCCATGCCATTTGCAGCTGCTCAGGCCAGTTCAGCTCATGTCCAGTCTGAAGTTGACAAAGCAAGTAGCTTCATCGAGCGCATTCAACACATCCTCCAACAGGTTCATGATATATTGGACAGAGCCAATGCTAAGTACAAGCAACGCCATGATCAACACCAGGTGCCACACAACTTCCAGGTGGGTGACAAAGTATGGCTACATTTGCAGAAGGAGCGCATCACTGCACCCCACCGCATGCTTCACCCGCTCCGATACGGGCCGTACACCATCACCAAGGCTGTAGGGAACAATGCCTTCGAGCTCAGTATTCCACCATTCCTTGGTCTGCACCCAGTCTTCAATGTGGATCGCCTTCGTCCTTACTTCCCACCTCTACTGGACACCTCGGACATCGCAGAACAACTCACACCAACTGAGTTAAATCCAGACTGCATGGAACAGGCCACCACAGATTGCATCATGGACATGCAAATCAAGAACACTCGCCAGCAGAAGATCCAACTATATCGGGTTGTCAAAGCTGGCCAACTCCTGCACCAAGGAAAGTAGTTCACCAGGGACCAAGTTCAGCAGAAATTTCCTCATCTCATGGAGGAACTTAACGCAATGGGGACCATTGCTTCCTAAGGGGGGAGGAATGATCCAGGTGGATATTGGTGGTCACCGGCCTATTCCACTTGGGGCTCCACCATTGTCTATTTCAGTTTTTCAGTTTCGGCACAGTTTACTATTTTTAGCAGTTTTTCGGGTCCTAAACTTCCGGAGCCGTTTTGAGGCCCTAAACGACGTTTTTTGGGAAAACGGAGAGCAACATGGGTCCATAGACCAATGTTGCTCATTCCAAATTTGTAGTCCTCGGATAGATCTTTCTAACGAGGTATGGTGCGCGTCAAACGGAGATCGTATGCCAAAGTTACGCCCCTGGGAAGTTGAAACACCAATTTACCCAAACGGGGCCCATAGTTTTGGCGCTTCATCTCCTAGGGTTAGGGTTTTGGCTGTTTAGGATTTCCCATTGTTTCTAAATAATAAATAGGCCCTCGAGCCTCATTGTAACTCAGTTCAGAGGCCTGTAGCCGCCACATCTCTTCTCGGAGATAGCTACCAGCGCCCTAGCTAGTTTTATTTCCATTCTGTCTGTAAGCAAATTTCAGTTCTTTGATAATAATGAAATGAAGTGTTATTTCCGCTGCATCTCTGTATTTATGGTTATATGTTTATTCTGTTGCGTTCCTGCATAAATCCGGATCAGTGGTATCAGAGCGGTCTGCTTTTTCTCGATCCTTCTGTGCATGTCCCCAACGAGGTCGGGGTATAAGGAGCTAGGGCTCGATCTGGTGGAACCTTTGCAAGATCAGCCTCGCAAACCTCGACGAACGCCCATGGGGGACGAAAAGAAAGATGAGGGAGCAGGAGATCCTATCAAAATATTGCTTGAGGAGCCCTCGAAAGACAACGGAACGTGATGATGGATAACTTTGCTCAGATCCTTCAACGGCTACCCACCGGCAGCGCATCTGCATCCAGCAGCCACTCTGGAGGCGCGACTCCTTTTAAGGTACAAGTAAATTTTGACATTCCCATATTTGAGGGTCAAATAGACGCAGATGCTGTAGATAAATGGTTGAATCTGTTAGAAGGATATTTCTCGGTTCATGACTTTTAAGACCGGGAGAAGATTATTTTTGCACTCCTCAAAGCTACCCCCCATGTTAAGGACTGGTGGGAAACCTACTGTGAGAACAAGGACCAGACAGAACCCTCTCTGTTCTCAGCCGTACCAACTTGGAATTCTTTCCGAGACGCCGTCAAGGAATAGTACTATCCTATGGGGAGCTATGAGGACAAGTACATACAATGGACCACGCTGCGACAACAAAGGGATCAAGATGTGCACGAGCTGACGAATCTGTTCCATACCCTGCGCACAAAGTTGGGTATCAAAGATTCAGAGAAACATTTGGTGCTAAAGTATCGCAATTTTCTGCACAGATACATTCAGGAGGAAATGGAGTTCCTCGACATCTCCTCGCTTGGTACGGCATACCGGTATGCTGCCAAGATTGAGCAGAAATTCAAACAGAAGAAGCGAGACTTTGGATCTGCGAATCAAAAGCAAGGAAAAGGTGCTTCCAAACCGCAGAACAAAGGACAGAGCCAAGGCATGGCAACTAAAGACAACTCATCGAAGCCACAAGAAAAGAACAACACCGCAAAGCCAAAGAAGGACACGGGAAAGTGGTGTGAGTTCCATAAGAGCTCCACTCACAACACAAGTGAGTGTCGGGCCAAGCGGTCGCTAGTGGCCGAGATGAGGGCTTCTGAGTCAGATGCATGCTCCGACTCCGAATCAGAACCTGAAAAGGGGAATGAAAAAGGGAAACAGATTATTGATGCGGAGCCCAACGCCACTGTTGCCACTACAAAGGTCCAGAAGGAGGAACCGGAAGATCCGGAGGAGGAGGAACGTCTCTTCCACTCCCAGATGTGGGTAAAGGGCTCCCCTGTACAGTTCATTGTCGACAATGGGAGCCAAAAGAACCTCATTTCAGCAGACGCCGTGAAGCGGTTGGGCTTGCCGACCACAGCTCACCCACATCCATACACCATCGGGTAGCTTCACCAAGGACGAGATCTCCGCGTCAGCCAGCAGTGCCGCCTTCCCTATAGCATCAAGCCCTTCACGGATGAGGTATTATGTGACGTTTCTCCTATTGATGTTTCTGATGTATTATTAGGACAACCATACTTGTGGAAGCGTCATGCTGTGTATGAGTCTCGGCCTCGTGCTGTTATTGTTACTTTGGGAAATAAGTTGTACAGGATACCAGAGGTACCACCTCCTGTCGCTATCTCTTTGGTTACTGCAAAACAATGCAGTAAGCTCATTTCCCAAACTAGGAAATTCATTTTCCTGATGATCCGCCCCCAGGGCAAGAAGAAGACTGTGGCCACGACCTCCAGACAGGGCTCCTCTGCACAACAACAACAAATGGATAAGGTTGTGGAGGAGTACGGGGACATATTCACCTCACCCACAGGGGTTCCTCTGCACTGTCGGGTCAAGCACCCGATTGATCTGACCCCCGGTGCGCCGCTACCTAATGGACCGATCTATCGGCGCTCTGTTCTAGAGAATGATGAAATCAAGAGGCAGATTCAGGAGCTGTTGCAGAAAGGTCACATCGGACCAAGTTCATCGCCCTGTGGGAGCCCGATCGTGTTGGTACAGAAGAAGGATGGGACGTGGAGACTCTGTATTGACTATCGGGCGCTGAACAAGATCACTGTCCGGAATAGGTACCCAATCCCACGGATTGATGACCTTCTGGACCAACTCAAAGGTGCAAAAATATTTCAGCAAGATCGACCTGAAGTCTGGGTATCACCAGGTACCAATTGAACCCTCCGATGTGTGGAAGACTGCCTTCAAAGCCAAGGAAGGCCTTTTCGAATGGCTGGTCATGCCTTTCGGGTTGGCGAATGCTCCCGCCACCTTCATGAGGATGATGGATGACATCTTGCGGCCATTCACCAACTCATTTGTAGTGGTGTACTTGGATGATATTCTGATCTTCAGCCAGACTAGGGAAGAGCACCTTCACCACATCCGACAAGTCCTCCAAACACTGCGGCAACACAAGTTGTGTGCCAATTTGGAGAAGTGCACTTTTGGCATGACCTAGGTTCAAGATCTATGATACATTATTGATGAAAAGGGGGTGCATGAGGATCCTCCCAAGATCCAAGTCATTCGGGATTGCCCAGCCCCAAACACTATAACAGAGCTTCGCAGCTTTCCGGGTCTTGCTAATTTCTACTGTAGGTTCGTGTTGGGATTCTCTCATATCACTTGGCCCTTGAGTGAAGTCACCAAGGGAGGAGCGAGAGCAAAATTTTTTTGGTCGGAACCTCAACAGAAGGCGTTCACAGAACTGAAAAACCGCCTCTGTTCTGCCCCGGTGCTCACTTTACCAGACTTGCAACAGCCATTTGAGATCGAGACAGATGCCTCTGACTATGCTATTGGGGCAGTTCTTACTCAACAGGGACATCCAGTGGCATTTCACAGTGAGACATTGTCTGACACAGTTCGCAAGTACCCCACATATGACAAAAAAATGTACTCCATTGTGCAAGCTTGTCGACAATGGAAGCATTACATTTTGGGGAAGGAAACAATCATCCACACAGACCACAGGCCCCTGCAGTTCATACGGACACAAGGGAAGTTGCAGAATGATCGCCATCAGAAGTGGTCTACATATCTGCAACAGTTTCATTTGAACATCAAGTATAAGAAGGGTAGCACCAATCATGTTGCGGACTGCCTCAGCCGACCACCGATCGTGGCGCTCACCACTGTGCTCAACTCTTGTGGGCACGAGACTTCTGATTGGCCGCTTCTCTATGAGAGTGACCCAGAATTCGGCCACACATAAAAGGCACTCTTGGGAGGTACGCAAGTTCCAAATTTTCACCTCCAAGATGCACTTTTATGTCACCTGGGACACCTTTGTGTTCCTTCAAGCGAGCGTGCCAAGATGATATGGGAAGCACATCAGATCCTGCACTGCTTGTGCCATTGCCAAACCGACCATCAAGAAGCAAGGCCTATATACTCCTCTACCTACCCCTAGTCGACCTTGGGAATCCATCTCCATGGATTACATTTCGGGCCTGCCTTCTACTAAGCAGGGAAATGACTGTGTTTTTGTGGTCGTCGACAGATTCTCGAAGATGGCCATTATGGCGGCCTGCAAGAAGAATATCACAGCAGAAGCCACTGCTAAACTCTTCTTTGAACGAGTTTGGGTGCACTTTGGGATCCCACAGTCTATCATATCAGATCGGGATAGCAAGTTCCTCAGCACATTTTGTTCCAGCCTCTGGTCGATGTTGGATACCAAGCTCACCAAGTCCACAGCTTTCCATCCCCAAACAGATGGCCAGACAGAGGTCGTCAACAGAATGATTGTACACATTCTGCGCATGTACAACTCAAAGAATCCACGCACATGGGACGAGAGCCTCCCCTATGTACAACACAGTTATAACCGGGCTCTCCACAGTTCAATTGGCCATAGCCCCTTTCAGGTGGGCTTGGGATTCTGGCCACTATGTCCCATTGACATAGCCATGCCGTTTGCAGCTGCTCAGGCCGATTCAGCTCATGTCCAGTCTGAAGTTGACAAAGCAAGTAGCTTCATCGAGCGCATTCAACACATCCGCCAACAGGTTCATGATATGTTGGACAGAGCCAATGCGAAGTACAAGCAGCGCCATGATCAACACCGGGTGCCACACCACTTCCAGGTGGGCGACAAAGTATGGCTACATTTGCAGAAGGAGCGCCTCACTGGACCTCACCGCAAGCTTCTCCCGCTCCGATACGGGCCGTACACCATCACCAAGGCCGTAGGGAACAATGCATTCAAGCTCAGTATTCCACCATTCCTTGGTCTGCACCCAGTCTTCAATGTGGATCGCCTCCGTCCTTACTTCCCACCTCTACCGGACACCTCGGACATTGCAGAACAACTCACACCAACTGAGTTAAATCCAGACTGCATGGAACAGGCCACCACAGATTGCATCATGGACATGCAAATCAAGAACACTCGCCAGCAGCAGATCCAACTATATCGGGTTGTCAAAGCTGGCCAACTCCTGCACCAAGGAAAGTGGTTCACCAGGGACCAAGTTCAGCAGAAATTTTTTCATCTCATGGAGGAACTTAACGCAATGGGGACCATTGCTTCCTAAGGGGGGAGGAATGATCCAGGTGGATATTGGTGGTCACCTTCCTATTCCACTTGGGGCTCCACCATTGTCTATTTCAGTTTTTCAGTTTCGGCACAATTTACTATTTTTAGCAGTTTTTCGGGTCCTAAACTTCCGGAGCCGTTTTGAGACCCTAAACGACGTTTTTTGGGAAAACGGAGAGTAACATGGGTCCATGGATTGATGTTGCTCGTTCAAAATTTTTAGTCCTCGGATAGATCTTTCTAACGAGGTATGGTACGCGTCAAACGGAGATCGTATGCCAAAGTTACGCCCCTGGGAAGTTGAAACACCAATTTACCCAAACGGGGCCCATAGTTTTGGCGCTTCATCTCCTAGGGTTAGGGTTTTGGCTATTTAGGATTTCCCATTGTTTCTAAATGATAAATAGGCCCTCGAGCCTCATTGTAACTCAGTTCAGAGGCCTGTAGCCGCCACATCTCTTCTTAGAGATAGCTACCAGCGCCCTAGCTAGTTTTATTTCCATTCTGTCTGTAAGCAAATTTCAGTTCTTTGATATTAATGAAATGAAGTGTTATTTCCGATGCATCTCTGTATTTATGGTTATGTGTTTATTCTGTTGCGTTCCTGCATAAATCCGGATCAGTGGTATCAGAGCGGTCTGCTTTTTCTCGATCCTTCTATGCATGTCCCCAACGAGGTCGGGGTATAAGGAGCTAGGGCTTGATCTGGTGGAACCTTTGCAAGATCAGCCTCGCAAACCTCGACGGACGCCCATGGGGGACGAAAAGAAAGATGAGGGAGCAGGAGATCCTATCAAAATATTGCTCGAAGAGGCCCTCGAAAAACAAAGGAACGCGATGATGGATAGCTTTGCTCAGATCCTTCAACGGCTGCCCACCGGCGGCGCATCTGCATCCAGTAGCCACTCTGGAGTTGCGACTCCCTTTAAGGTACAAGTAAATTTTGACATTCCCATATTTGAGGGTCAAATAGACGCAGATGCGGTAGATAGATGGTTGAATCTATTAGAAGGATATTTCTCTGTTCATGACTTTTCAGACCGGGAGAAGATTATTTTTGCACTCCTCAAAGCTACCCCCATGTTAAGGACTGGTGGGAAACCTACTGTGAGAACAAGGACCAGACAGAACCCTCTCTGTTCTCGGCCGTACCAACTTGGAATTCTTTCCGAGACGCCGTCAAGGAACAGTACTATCCCGTGGGAAGCTATGAGGACAAGTACATACAATGGACCACGCTGCGACAACAAAGGGATCAAGATGTGCACGAGCTGACGAATCTGTTCCATACCCTGCGCACAAAGTTGGGTATCAAAGATTCAGAGAAACATTTGGTGCTAAAGTATCGCAGCTGTCTGCACAGATACATTCAGGAGGAAATGGAGTTCCTCGACATCTCCTCGCTTGGTACGGCATATTGGTATGCTGCCAAGATTGAGCAGAAATTCAAGCAGAAGAAGCGAGACTTTGGATCTGCGAATCAAAAGCAAGGGAAAGGTGCTTCCAAACCGCAGAACAAAGGACAGAGCCAAGGCATGGTGTTTAAAGACAACTCATCGAAGCCACAAGAAAATAACAGCACCGCAAAGCCAAAGAAGGACACGGGAAAGTGGTGTGAGTTCCATAAGAGCTCCACTCACAACACAAGTGAGTGTCGGGCCAAGCAATCGCTAGTGGCCGAGATGAGGGCTTCTGAGTCAGATGCATGCTCTGACTCTGAATCAGAACCTGAAAAGGCGAATGAAAAAGGGAAACAGATTATTGATGTGGAGCCCAATGCCACTGTTGCCACTGCAAAGATCCAAAAGGAGGAACCGGAAGATCCAGAGGAGGAGGAACGTCTCTTCCACTCCCGGATGTGGGTAAAGGGCTCCCCGGTACAGTTCATTGTCGACAATGGGAGCCAAAAGAACCTCATTTCAGCAGACGCCGTGAAGCGGTTGGGCTTGCCGACCACGGCTCACCCACATCCATACACCATCGGGTGGCTTCACCAAGGACGAGATCTCCGCGTCAGCCAGCAGTGTCGCCTTCCCTATAGCATCAAGCCCTTCACGGATGAGGTATTATGTGATGTTGCTCCTATTGATGTTTCTGATGTATTATTAGGACAACCATACTTGTGGAAGCTTCATGCTGTGTATGAGTCTCGACCTCGTGCTGTTATTATTACTTTGGGAAATAAGTTGTACAGGATACCAGAGGTACCACCTCCTACGACTATCTCTTTGGTTACTGCAAAACAATGTAGTAAGCTCATTTCCCAAACCAGGAAATTCGTTTTCCTGATGATCCGCCCCCAGGGCAAGAAGAAGACTGTGGCCACGACCTCCAGGCAGGGCTCCTCTGCACAACAACAACAAATGGATAAGGTTGTGGAGGAGTACGGGGACATATTCACCTCACCCACGAGTTTCCTCTGCCAGCATCGGGTCAAGCACCCAATTGATACGACCCCAGTCTTCGTCGCTACTAATGAGACCGATCTATCGGCCGCTCTGTTTTTGGAGAATGACCAAATCAAGAGCGGTTCGGAGAGTACATTGCGAGAAGGTCACATCGAGACCAAGTTCATCGCCTGTGGGAGCCCGATCGTGTTGGTAGAAAAGAAGGATGGGACGTGGAGACTCTGTATTGACTATCGGGCGCTGAACAAGATCACTGTCCGGAATAGGTACCCAATCCCACGGATTGATGACCTTCTGGACCAACTCAAAGGTGCAAAATATTTCAACAAGATTGACCTGAAGTCTGGGTATCACCAGGTACCAATTGAACCCTCCGATGTGTGGAAGACTGCCTTCAAAGCCAAGGAAGGCCTTTTCGAATGGCTGGTCATGCCTTTTGGGTTGACGAATGCTCCCGCCACCTTCATGAGGATGATGGATGACATCTTGCGGCCATTCACCAACTCATTTGTAGTGGTGTACTTCGATGATATTCTGATCTTCAGCCAGACTTGGGAAGAGCACCTTCACCACATCCGACAAGTCCTCCAAACACTGCGGCAACACAAGTTGTGTGCCAATTTGGAGAAGTGCACTTTTGGCATGACCGAGGTTCAATATCTGGGATACATTATTGATGAAAGGGGGGTGCATGTGGATCCGGCCAAGATCCAAGTCATTCGGGATTGGCCAGCCCCAACCACTATAACAGAGCTTCGCAGCTTTCTGGGTCTTGCTAATTTCTATAGGAGGTTCGTGTTGGGATTCTCTCATATCACTTGGCCCTTGAGTCAAGTCACCAAGGGAGGAGCGAGAGAAAAAAATTTTTGGTCGGAACCTCAACAGAAGGCGTTCACAGAACTGAAAAACCGCCTCTGTTCTGCCCCAGTGCTCACTTTACCAGACTTGCAACAGCCATTTGAGATCGAGACAGATGCCTCCGACTATGCTATTGGGGCAGTTCTTACTCAACAGGGACATCCAGTGGCATTTCACAGTGAGACATTGTCTGACACAGTTCGCAAGTACCCCACATATGACAAAGAAATGTACTCCATTGTACAAGCTTGTCGACAATGGAAGCATTACATTTTGGGGAAGGAAACAATCATCCACACAGACCACAGGCCCCTGCAGTTCATACAGACACAAGGGAAATTGCAGAATGATCTCCATCAGAAGTGGTCTACATATCTGCAACAGTTTCATTTGAACATCAAGTATAAGAAGGGTAGCACCAATCATGTTGCAGACTGCCTCAGCCGACCACCGATCGTGGCGCTCACCACTGTGCTCAACTCTTGTGGGCACGAGACTTCTGATTGGTCGCTTCTCTATGAGAGTGACCCAGAATTTGGCCAAACTTACAAGGCACTCTTGGGGGGTACGCAAGTTCCAAATTTTCACCTCCAAGATGCACTTTTATGTCACATGGGACACCTTTGTGTTCCTTCAAGCGAGCATGCCAAGATGATATGGGAAGCACATCAGATCCTGCATTGCTTATGCCATTGCCAAACAGACCATTAAGAAGCAAGGCCTATATGCTCCTCTACCTACCCCTAGTCGACCTTGGGAATCCATCTCCATGGATTACATGTTGGGCCTGTCTTCTACTAAGCAGGGAAATGACTTTGTTTTCATGGTCATCGACAGATTCTCGAAGATGGCCATTATGGCGGCCTGCAAGAAGAATATCACAGCAGAAGCCACTGCTAAACTCTTCTTTGAACGAGTGTGGGTGCACTTTGGGATCCCACAGTCTATCATATAAGATCGGGATAGCAGGTTCCTCAGCACATTTTGGTCCAGCCTTTGGTCGATGTTGGATACCAAGCTCACCAAGTCCACATCTTTCCATCCCCAAACAGATGGCCAAACAGAGGTCGTCAACAGAATGATTGTACACATTCTGCGCATGTACAATTCAAAGCATCCACGCACATGGGACGAGAGCCTCCCTTATGTACAACATAGTTATAATCGGGCTCTCCACGGTTCAATCGGCCATAGCCCCTTTCAGGTGGGCTTGGGATTCCAGCCACTATGTCCCATTGACGTAGCCATGCCATTTGCAGCTGCTCAGGCCAATTCAGCTCATGTCCAGTCTGAAGTTGACAAAGCCAGTAGCTTCATCGAGCACATTCAACACATCCGCCAACAGGTTCATGATATATTGGACAGAGCCAATGCCAAGTACAAACAACGCCATGATCAACACCGGGTGCCACACAACTTCCAGGTGGGTGACAAAGTATGGCTACATTTGCAGAAGGAGCGCCTCACTGGACCACACCGCAAGCTTCGCCCGCTCCGATACGGGCCGTACACCATCACCAAGGCTGTAGGGAACAATGCATTCGAGCTCAGTATTCCACCATTCCTTGGTCTGCACCGAGTCTTCAATGTGGATCGCCTTCGTCCTTACTTCCCACCTCTACTGGACACCTCGGACATTGCAGAACAACTCACACCAACTGAGTTAAATCCAGACTGCATGGAACAGGCCACCACAGATTGTATCATGGACATGCAAATCAAGAACACTCGTCAACAGCAGATCCAACTGTATCGGGTTGTCAAAGGTGGCCAACTCCTGCACCAAGGAAAGTGGTTCACCAGGGACCAAGTTCAGCAGAAATTTCCTCATCTCATGGAGGAACTTAACGCAATGGGGACCATTGCTTCCTAAGGGGGGAGGAATGATCCAGGTGGATGTTGGTGGTCACCCGCCTATTCCACTTGGGGCTCCACCATTGTCTATTTCAGTTTTTCAGTTTCGGCACAGTTTACTATTTTTAGCAGTTTTTCGGGTCCTAAACTTCCGGAGCCGTTTTGAGGCCCTCGTGACGTTTTTCGGAAACGGGAGGCTTAACATGGGTCCATGGACGGGTGTTGCTCATTCCAAATTTGTGGTCATGGATAAGATCTTTCGCTATGTGAGTACGCGTCAAACGGAGATCGTATGCCAAAGGTACGCCCCTGGGAAGTTGAAACACCAATTTACCCAAACGGGGCCCATAGTTTTGACGCTTCATCTCCTAGGGTTAGGGTTTTGGCTGTTTAGGATTTCCCATTGTTTCTAAATGATAAATAGGCCCTCGAGCCTCATTGTAACACAGTTCAGAGGCCTGTAGCCGCCACATCTCTTCTCAGAGATAGCTACCAGCGCCCTAGCTGGTTTTATTTCCATTTTGTCTGTAAGCAAATTTCAGTTCTTTGATATTAATGAAATGAAGTGTTATTTCATTTGCATCTGCGTATTTATATTTATATGTTTATTAACATTGCGTTCCTGTAAATCCCGGACCCGGTGGTATCGGAGCGGTGCCTTTTTTCTCGTCCTTCTATGCATGCCCCCAACGAAATTGGGGGGTATGAGGAGCTGAATGGAAGTACGGTGGAACCTTTGCAAGATCAGCCTCGCAAACCTCGACGGACGCCCACGGGGGACGAAAAGAAAGATGAGGGAGCAGGAGATCCTATCAAAATATTGCTCGAGGAGGCCCTCGAAAAACAAAGGAACGCGATGATGGATAGCTTTGCTCAGATCCTTCAACGGCTGCCCACCGGCGGCGCATCTGCATCCAGTAGCCACTCTGGAGTTGCGACTCCCTTTTAAGGTACAAGTAAATTTTGACATTCCCATATTTGAGGGTCAAATAGATGCAGATGCCGTAGATAGATGGTTGAATCTATTAGAAGGATATTTCTCGGTTTATTTGACTTTTCCAGACGGGAAAGATTGTTTTACACTCCTCAGCTACCCCCATGTTAAGGAGCGGTGGAAACCTACTGTGAGAACAAGGACCAGATAGAACCCTCTCTGTTCTCGGCCGTACCAACTTGGAATTCTTTCCGAGACGCCGTCAAGGAACAGTACTATCCCGTGGGGAGCTATGAGGACAAGTACATACAATAGACCACGCTGCGACAACAAAGGGATCAAGATGTGCATGAGCTGACGAATCTGTTCCATACCCTGCGCACAAAGTTGGGTATCAAAGATTCAGAGAAACATTTGGTGCTAAAGTATCGCAGTTGTCTACACAGATACATTCAGGAGGAAATGGAGTTCCTCGACATTTCCTCGCTTGGTACGGCATACCAGTATGCTGCCAAGATTGAGCAGAAATTCAAACAGAAGAAGCGAGACTTTGGATCTGCGAATCAAAAGCAAAGGAAAGGTGCTTCCAAACCGCAGAACAAAGGACAGAGCCAACGCATGGCGGCTAAAGACAACCCGTTAAAGCCACAAGAAAAGAATGGCACTGCAAAGCTAAAGAAGGACACGGGAAAGTGGTGTGAGTTCCATAAGAGCTCCACTCACAACACAAGTGAGTGTCGGGCCAGGCAGTCGCTAGTGGTCGAGATGAGGGCTTCGAGTCGGATATGCTGCGGCTGCGAATCGAGTGCACCTAAAGGCGAATGAAGAAATGGTTATTCGATGCGGAGCCCAACGCCCTTTTGTTTCCCGCGCAAAGATCCCAAAAAGGAGAAGGAGAAGAGATCCAAAGGAGGAGGAACGTCTCTTCCACTTCCAGATGTAGGTAAAGGGCTCCCCAGTACAGTTCATTGTCGACAATGGGAGCCAAAAGAACCTCATTTCAGCAGACGCCATGAAGCGGTTGAGCTTGTCGACCACAGCTCACCCACATCCATACACCATCGGGTGGCTTCACCAAGGACGAGATCTCCGCGTCAGCCAGTAGTGCCGCCTTCCCTATAGCATCAAGCCCTTCACGGATGAGGTATTGTGTGACGTTGCTCCTATTGATGTTTCTGATGTATTATTAGGACAACCATACTTGTGGAAGCGTCATGCTGTGTATGAGTCTCGGCCTCGTGCTGTTATTGTTACTTTGGGAAATAAGTTGTACAGGATACCAGAGGTACCACCTCCTGCCGCTATCTCTTTGGTTACTGCAAAACAATGCAGTAAGCTCATTTCCCAAACCAGGAAATTCGTTTTCCTGATGATCCGCCCCCAGGGCAAGAAGAAGACTGTGGCCACGACCTCTAGACAGGGCTCCTCTGCACAACAACAACAAATGGATAAGGTTGTGGAGGAGTACGGGGACATATTCACCTCACCCACGAGGGTTCCTGCGCGTCGGGTCAAGCACCCAATTGATCGACCCCCGGTGCGTCGCTACTAATGGACCGATCTATCGGCGCTGCGTTCTGGAGAATGATGAAATCGAGAGCGATTCGGGAGGCATTTGTTGCAGAAGGTCACATCGGACCAAGTTCATCGCCACCGCGGGGCCGATCGTGTTGGTGCAGAAGAAAGGATGGGACGTGGAGACTACGCGGTGACTGTCGGGCGGCCGAACAAGATCAACGTAGGAATAGGTACCAATCCCACGGATTGATGACCTTCTGGACCAACTCAAAGGTGCAAAATATTTCAGCAAGATGGACCTGAAGTCTGGGTATCACCAGGTACCAATTGAACCCTCCGATGTGTGGAAGACTGCCTTCAAAGCCAAGGAAGGCCTTTTCGAATGGCTGGTCATGCCTTTGAGGTTGAGGAATGCTCCCGCCACCTTCATGAGGATGATGGATGATATCTTGTGGCCATTCACCAACTCATTTGTAGTGGTGTACTTGGATGATATTCTGATCTTCAGCCAGACTTGGGAAGAGCACCTTCACCACATCCGACAAGTCCTCCAAACACTGCGGCAACACAAATTGTGTGCCAATTTGGAGAAGTGCACTTTTGGCATGACCCAGGTTCAATATCTGGGATACATTATTGATGAAAGGGGGGTGCATGTGGATCCAGCCAAGATACAAGTCATTTGGGATTGGCCAGCCCCAACCACTATAACAGAGCTTCACAGCTTTCTGGGTCTTGCTAATTTCTATCGGAGGTTCGTGTTGGGATTCTCTCATATCACTTGGCCCTTGAGTCAAGTTACCAAGGGAGGAGCGAGAGAAAAAAAATTTTGGTCGGAACCTCAACAGAAGGCGTTCACAGAACTGAAAAACCGCCTCTGTTCTGCCCCAGTGCTCACTTTACCAGACTTGCAACAACCTTTTGAGATCGAGACAGATGCCTCTGACTATGCTATTGAGGTAGTTCTTACTCAACAGGGACATCCAGTGGCATTTCACAGTGAGACATTGTCTGACACAGTTCGCAAGTACCCCACATATGACAAAGAAATGTACTCCATTGTGCAAGCTTGTCGACAATGGAAGCATTACATTTTGGGGAAGGAAACAATCATCCATACAGACCACAGGCCCCTGCAGTTCATACAGACACAAGGGAAGTTGCAGAATGATCGCCATCAGAAGTGGTCTACATGTCTGCAACAGTTTCATTTGAACATCAAGTATAAGAAGGGTAGCACCAATCATGTTGCAGATTGCCTCAGCCGACCACCGATCGTGGCGCTCACCACTGTACTCAACGCTTGTGGGCACGAGACTTCTGATTGGCCGCTTCTCTATGGGAGTGACCCAGAATTCGGCCAAACTTACAAGGCACTCCTGGGGGGTACGCAAGTTCCAAATTTTCACCTCCAAGATGCACTTTTATGTCACATGGGACACCTTTGTGTTCCTTCAAGTGAGCGTGCCAAGATGATATGGGGGCACATCGGATATTGCCTTGTGCCATTGCCAAACCGACCATCACGAAGCAAGGCCTATATACTCCTCTACCTACCCCTAGTCGACCTTGGGAATCCATCTCCATGGATTACATGTCGGGCCTGCCTTCTACTAAGCAGGGAAATGACTGTGTTTTTGTGGTCGTCGACAGGTTCTCGAGGATGGCCATTATGGCGGCCTGCAAGAAGAATATCACAGCAGAAGCCACTGCTAAACTCTTCTTTGAACGATTGTGGGTGCACTTTGGGATCCCATAGTCTATCATATCAGATCGGGATAGCAGGTTCCTCAGCACATTTTGGTCCAGCCTTTGGTCGATGTTGGATACCAAGCTCACCAAGTCCACAGCTTTCCATCCCCAAACAGATGGCCAAACAGAGGTCGTCAATAGAATGATTGTACACATTCTGCGCATGTACAATTCAAAGCATCCACGCACATGGGACGAGAGCCTCCCCTATGTACAACATAGTTATAATCGGGCTCTCCACAGTTCAATCGGCCATAGCCCCTTTCAGGTGGGCTTGGGATTCCAGCCACTATGTCCCATCGACGTAGCCATGCCATTTGCAGCTGCTCAGGCCGATTCAGCTCATGTCCAGTCTGAAGTTGACAAAGAAAGTAGCTTCATCAAGCACATTCAACACATCCGCCAACAAGTTCATGATATATTGGACAGAGCCAATGCCAAGTACAAGCAACGCCATGATCAACACCGGGTGCCACACAACTTCCAAGTGGGTGACAAAGTATGGCTACATTTGCAGAAGGAGCGCCTCACTGGACCCCACCGCAAGCTTCGCCCGCTCCGATACGGGCCGTACACCATCACCAAGGCCGTAGGGAACAATGCATTCGAGCTCAGTATTCCACCATTCCTTGGTCTGCACCCAGTCTTCAATGTGGATCGCCTTCGTCCTTACTTCCCACCTCTACTGGACACCTCGGACATTGTAGAACAACTCACACCAACCGAGTTAAATCCAGACTGCATGGAACAGGCCACCACAGATTGCATCATGGACATGCAAATCAAGAACACTCGCCAGCAGAAGATCCAACTATATCGGGTTGTCAAAGCCGGCCAACTCCTGCACCAAGGAAAGTGGTTCACCAGGGACCAAGTTCAGCAGAAATTTCCTCATCTCATGGAGGAACTTAACGCAATGGGGACCATTGCTTCCTAAGAGGGGAGGAATGATCCAGGTGGATATTGGTGGTCACCCGCCTATTCCACTTGGGGCTCCACCATTGTCTATTTCAGTTTTTCAGTTTCGGCACAGTTTACTATTTTTAGCAGTTTTTCGGGTCCTAAACTTCCGGAGCCGTTTTGAGGCCCTAAACGACGTTTTTTGGGAAAACAGAGAGCAACATGGGTCCATGGACCGATGTTGCTCGTTCCAAATTTTTAGTCCTTGGATAGATCTTTCTAACGAGGTATGGTACACGTCAAACGGAGATCATATGCAAAAGTTACGCCCCTGGGAAGTTGAAACACCAATTTACCCAAACGGGGCCCATAGTTTTGGCGCTTCATCTCCTAGGGTTAGGGTTTTGGCTGTTTAGGATTTCCATTGTTTCTAAATAATAAATAGGCCCTCGAGCCTCATTGTAACTCAGTTCAGAGGCCTGTAGCCGCCACATCTCTTCTCAGAGATAGCTACCAGCGCCCTAGCTAGTTTTATTTCCATTCTGTCTGTAAGCAAATTTCAGTTCTTTGATATTAATGAAATGAAGTGTTATTTTCGCTGCATCTCTGTATTTATATTTATATGTTTATTCTGTTGCGTTCCTGCATAAATCCGGATCAATCCTTCTTCCAAAAAACCTTTTATCCACTCCCCCCATATTAAATCTCAATCGTTGATCCTCAAGATCCAAGGGTTGTCGCTTGTCCCGACCTCTTAAAACTGCCCGATGAACCTCCTGCTACACGACAAAATAAATGACATCTGCAGCCGGTCCCACCCGCCGATCAACTCTGTCGATCACACTTCCTCTCAACCATTGATCTGGCCCCCCCAGATCCAACGGCCCAGAACTCATTTTGCGCCTGATCCACCAAAATGTTTCAACGCGCAACTTCTACGCGAAACAAGCGGTTTTATGGTGGACACGCATCAGCCACCAAGCCATATCGCGTTCATTCAAACCAAAACCATTTACCGCTCTGACCCCTCACGAAAACCATTTTCCAGTTTTCGCAAAACCACCTACCATTACTTCGCACCCAAATTCAAAAATTTCATCCTTTCTCCTGGTTCCGCCTGTGGAACCCCTCCCCTGCACATTCCTCCTCCTTTGTACATTGCTCCAAATGCCACCCGAGCATCTGAAAGTAGTTAAATCCAAAATGCAGGTTTTATTTAATAGATTTTTTTGTGTTGCAGGTTTAATGGTGGCCCGACCTAAAAGGCCTTGCCCACAGCCAAATATAAGTGGTTTTCTGCCCAGTGTGACGATCCTTGAGGCGGGATAAGGAAAAAAGGGATAGGGTTTGGATTCCAAAAGATTTAATTGATGATTCATGGTCATCAATTCGATCACAAAAAACCTCCAATGTGAAAAGGAACCCCTATAAACAGAAGGCAAAGAAGATCAGTGAAGAAATGAAGAATTAAGGAATAAAGAAGTTGTTCAATCAGAAAAAAAAAAAAAAAAAAAAAAAAAAAAAAAAAAAAAAAGGGCAGTAAAGTGGATTAATTAAAGACAACTCAGAGTTAAAGGCTTATTACCAAGTTTTAAGGTTAAATCAAGGAAACTTAGGCCAAAGGCAGCCCAAATAAATCAAACAGAGGCAGTTATTCATCCAAAAATATCCAACTGCCACCTGTAGCCTACTTTTCTACCTACAAAGACTAATCAAACAGTTATTGCACAAAATAATATATTTAAACTATCAAAACAATTATTGTAAAAGATAAGGATAAAGCCTTAAAATTCAATCTCTTCTTCTATCTTTCTCTCAGAAGTTAATACAGAGTTATTAAAAACAGAGGAGTAGTTGCAATTGTTCCTACCTTATGCCTTGCATGGTTTTCAAGGCTAGGAATGCATTTACTCTGCAATTAATAACACTTGAACCCTAGAATAGTTCCACCTCCTCATTTGTTTCATAAATACTGCATTTGAACTCATTGTATTGTGGGCATTTGATGACTCTTTGAAGTAATACATAGTTCTGTTGAAGTTGAAAGAAAATTGATGTTCTGGAACTTGTGGAGGTCTCGACCTGTTTGTTGATGAAGAAAGCTATGTCATTGGATCCCTGAGCTTAGCTGTTGGTGAAGTACTCTAAATCTGTCATTGTTATTTCCTGTTCCATTATGTTTCACCATTCTCTGTTGCAGTAGAGTAAAAATTTTAGGCTAAGAAATGTCTTTTGAAAGCACCTTAGTTCTATTTACTCTTCATTGTCTTTATGTTTTCTTCTGCTAAGATATTATAGAGAATTCTTAATTGCTCTCTAGAACCCTTATGCTTGTTTATTTCTTAGATAGTTCAATATAGTTGGTCTCAAGAATGATTTATGGTTTTCCCTACTTACTTGCTGCCACTTAAAAATTGTTTCTGAAGTCTCCCTTCAAAGTACCATTGTCCAAAGTCTGCCAAAGAGGTTTTTTTCCGATCATACCCTTTGTACTTGCTCAAATAATTTTTTTGAAGGTCTTCATAGTTGTAATCAAAGATGTCTAGGAGTTCCCTCTTCTATGAATGCAGTTATTTGTGAATCTTGAATGTTTTCTTATCCTTGAAGGTGAAATCACTAGAAGTTAAATGAGTTTCTCGCCTTCTATATTTCATTGGAGAAGTTTGTATTCGAATTATTATTTGTTGAAGTGTGGTTTCTAGAATTTGTGGTTAGCCCTGTCTATGGAATGCCTCTTCATGTTTAGATAATGTTTTAATTCCCTTTGTTGAGAAGTACATATAATTAAGGATTCTTAATTGCCCTTAGTTCTACTTTTCATTCTAAACCTTTGATGTCCATTTCATTTCACCTGAAAGACTTTGTAGATCCACTGGCCAAGTTAGATTTTCCCTTTGATACCCCTAATCCCTCACAAACTTGTTACAACTTCCACTTGACTCCATTGCCCAATGACTTAGATATTTCCCTTTTCTATCCATGCTGCCTAGATCATCATGTCCAACCAAACAATCAAACAAACACATGCTTAATAACTAGCCTAAAATCAACCTTTTACAAGCAAACAATTCATATATTTGCAAACAATTGAGAGATCCCTCTCTAAGACTAGGAAGGCTAGATTCTAGAGCTCTAAAGACTGGTTTTGATGTTGCCTTGTCACTTGGTATGCCAATCTGCCAAATCACAGGACCACAACACCTCCTTTGCTGCAGAAGTTCTTGAATTCGTTAGAGATGTATTCTTCACCATTATCGCTCCTAAGAGCCTTCACTTGCTTGCCCGACTCTTTCTCCACCAGTGCCTTAAACTCACAGAACTTAGAGAATGTTTGATCTTTCTTCTGCATGAATAAAATCTAGCACTTACGAGAAAATCCATCAACAAAGGTTACATAGTACTTATGTTTTTCTATTGAAGAAACAAATAATGGTCCACACACGTCTATATGAACTCTCTCAAGGATCCTCGAAGCTCGGTTCTCCTTCTCATGAAAGGTGGACTTACTTCCCCATGGTGCAACCCTTGCAATGATCTAACTGAGAAAGTGTTCCCATTGGAAGTACAGTAGAAATTTTTTGCATGAATTTCAAGGGTCCATGGTGAAGATGGCCCAATCTTTTGTGCCATAGTTCGCCCTCATCTTGACTCACCACTTTGTCCGCCTTGCCCATCATTGCAACACAACCATCTAACTCCAGCTTGTAGAGATTCTTAACTCGAATACCTATCCTCTTGGCTTTTCCTATTGTCTTATGTCGCATGAAATATTTTCCTTCACTAAAAACAACATCATAGCCTCTGTCCTCCAACATTGCGACTGAGACTAAATTTTTCTTCAGACCTGGTACATGCATTACATTTTTAATTGAAATGGTTTACCTGAATGTCTCTAAAAGGTAATGGTACCAATCCAAGTAGCAATGTATTGTCTATAATCCCCCATTTAATATGCATCTGGAGATCTTTCTCCTCCAAGTCACTGAAAATTTCCTTGTCTCTCGTCATATGAAAGGAAGCGCCACTATCCAAATACCACACCAATCTCGATGCACTTGACACAATGCATGTGATCAATGAGAATTCAAGCTCAAATTACGAGGCAAGGGCCTCACCATCTGCAGATCCAATAACCTTCTTGTTCTTCTTCTTTTGTGGATAGTTAGCAGCAAAATGCCTGTGTTCGTGACAATGAAAACACTTCACCTTGGACATGTCTTGCTTCTTTCATTTGGATTCGGATTGAGAATGGAATTTCTTCCCCTTCCCCTTCTTTTCCTTGGAAGCCAAAGCACAATCCTCTTCATCCTCATGCTTAGATGAAGATCTCCGGTGTTGCGTTTGAACTCCTCCTGCACCAAATCCGGCCATAGTCGTTCCCAATATAGCAATTTTTCCTGTCCATTGACAGAGTCTTCATAACTATGAAAACTCTTAGGAAGTCCTAGGAGAGCCAAACTCGCCAAATTATCATTAGCGACTATTATTCCCACACTCCCCAATTCATCCCAACATTGGACAAACTTCGTGAGATATTTTGGAATGGTGTCGCCCTTTTCCATCTTGATCTTCCAAAGTTTATCTTTGAGCGCCAATTTCCTATGGTCGCTACTGCTTTGGAATAGATTCGTCAAAGCCTTCCACATTGCATATGGTTTGGCTTTACCATGGAGGCTTGAGACAATGTGGTATCGTACTCCCTCCAACAGGATCCTCCTTGCCTTTGCCACTTTCTTTTGCCATGCATCAAGATTTGCAGCATTTGTCATAGCAGGTTTAGGAATGTCATTGTCGATGAATTCCTTTGAGCCATTGTCTTCGAGTACTGCCTCAATCCTGTCCTTCCAAGAAATATATTTTTAGATTCCCTCAATTTAAAACTCCAACCTCAAGCCATTTAAAGCCATTTCAATCTTGAATGAACTATAGCACCAAGAAAGCCTTTCTACAAATTCAAATTCTATCCAGTCACAAACTCAGCTCCTGCTTCACTTCTGCAATTTCCTGTGCTCTGATACCATGTAGAAATTATACAACAAGCATGTATATCTTGGATTCACTCGAACTAAAAATTTACTAAAGTTAAATACTAAATTTCTTCTACAAATATTTTTCGGAATTAAAAACACAATCGCTAATCATATGAACATGATGAAGAATCAAATCACACACAACACAGATAATTTCCCAGGAAAGCTTCCAGCTAAAAACCCCACTATCTTCTATTGTATATTAAGCATGGATCATGAGACAAATACAATGTATTTCTCTTCTCACAAGAGCCTCCAACATTCAGCTATTTGTCTCACACTGTCCTCACAGAAAACTGACCAATCCTTGGTCAATTTCCAGCCTCCTGACAGCCTGCCTTGCTTGCACAATCCCTAATGGAATAGATCCCTAAAAGATAGGAATTATGGCCTTCCTTGACTGCGCAAGTATCATGGGCACTCCAATGGGTGCTTGGTTGCATGTGTGCAAGCCAATAATGTCACAAATGATAGTCCACTTCCCTTTCACCTAGATCTCAACTAGGTCTCCATTAGATCTGATATGCATGCAACTAATAATAGTAAATCCTCAGCTGCATGTGAGATCACTGATTTTGAATTATTTAATATTTAATTCACTTGATCTCTCACTACTTGTATCGTCAATTACAACTAGCACAATTGAGTTTAACTCACTTAACTAAGTTAAACTAATTACAACATGCATTAACTAATGCACCACTGCACTTCGAACTTGGTTATAACTAGAATTACCCTGCATGCCTCACCAACTACCTCTAACTCAAAATCCACTAGCTAACTGAGTTTTCCAATTTCAGTTAACTCATTCAAGTCCACATTGAGAATGGATTACAGTTTAATGTCCATCTTAATTAAGGGATAACTAAAAATAGAAATGCACCCAAAAATAGCACTATTGGCCCCACCCTAGTCTAGGTGATTAATGCAACCAGGTGCTTAATGCACTAGGCGTGGGTGATGAATCTTCTTGTTGAATCTCAATAGCAGCCAGTCAGGAAACATGTGAGGCCATCTGGATGAGGAATATACTTGTTGGTTTGTTTGGTCATCAAATGGATCCAATGGTGATACATTGTGATAACCAAAGTTGCATAAAACTCTCGGTTAATCTAGTATTCCATGACAGGTCCAATCATATTGACATCTAGTACCACCATCTCAAAGATTGTGTTTAGAGACGCATTATGTTAATTCAGCATGTTCCCACTGTTGTGGCTCATTTGAAATTTCCTTTATTTTATTTTCAAAATACAAAAAAGCGTATATGATAAAATGAAAATCCTTCATATGTGTGAAAGTCATTTTCGCATATTGATCAATTAATATGTTTCGAAGCATGTGAAGGTGGGACCCAGAGTTCCAACTAAAACCCATGCGAGTTGGCAAGTGGGATTAAAGTCTATTCCATTTGATGAAGTTCAGTGGGAACCCGCAGGCACAAACATCCTGCAGGTTAGAAGGAGAGGTGCCTCCGTAGTTGACCCCGCTGACTAATAGTAGATCAAGAATCGATGGTTCTCATTCACTGCAGAGGCAATACTCCGATGAATGCTTTGTACCCCCGAGAGCTCCCGCAGTGACGTATGCATCCAGTTGGCGGAAACTCATCTGTCATTTTGATATGTACCGTTACTTGTCCGTTTAAAAATTAATTCAATATTAATGTTTAAACTCCACGCCACCTATTTAAATTATTCAAGTTTTTCTTTCTCCTATCAGCCTCTAATTTTTAGCCATCCATGAAGTCATTATGGTCATTCTATTTTCTTGTTTCTGCATAGCATTGTCTGCCACCCTGCATTATTCCATGGCTAATAAATCTTCCTTGTCTAGCTCCTCTAGCCATATCCCTCTCCTGGATACTTACCAACAAATTATCTTGAATGAGAAAAATTCCCCCATCTATTCGGTTATGCATAATTCTGGTGTTCTCTCTGCATGCATCCCCAAATCATATCTTTTTCCCGAATTTGTGTGTTGGTTAGTGTCTGCGTTGTATCCCAGTAAATTCTTTGTGATGAATTGCTTAGGTGAAAATGTTCTTCAGATTTCAGCCTAGTTAATTCGCCTAGCATTGTGTTATCCTAAGTCCAAGTCTTGTGTTCAGTTCATTGATGAGTCATTGGTAGAATTCTATGGTAATATTGCAGGATAGGAGTTTAACCAGGTCATCTCCTTCTTGAAGCTAAATTTGGAGCAATTTGTAGCAAATGTTAAAGAATTCCGATTAGAGAATTTTGATGCAGAGGTCGGGCCAGTGTTACAATTTCTGTCAAAGATTATTGGAAAAGAAGATTCCGCTCAGGTTGACAGGTCAGTGTTGGGATTGTTTGCCATGATGATGCAGTCAAAAGTAGTGTTGGATATTCCCTCTTACTAGCAAGAGGTTGTTAATACTCAGCTCATGAGTTTATCCCTCACCGGGTCCTTTAGGTTCCCCTCACTTATCACTTATCTATTTATGTATCAAAATGTAGAGGATTTTTTACATTTGGGATTGAATATAAGGGATGCAAATAAGAAAAGGCAGTCAGTAGTTTTCTGTACTGATATAGTAATAAATGAACCATATGAGGGGGGGATATTTGATTTTTCTACCTCTTTTATGCCAGTTTCTTATAAGGTTTTAAATGGTGATCCTCCTCCTTGTTTCCTGCCCAAAGCTCATGAGTGTCTCCAGTTAAGTAATGCTTGTAATTTTGGGGTTTGGTTTGTATATGAAGATTATTCAGAGATTAGATTATATGGAGCAAGAATAGAACCTTATAGATTGCCAAATTTTGTCCCTATGAGGTTGTTTGCATTGGAATTAATTAGACAAAGTCTGAATGTAGATCAAGTTCATTTTTTTCCAATGAAGAAGGGTAATTTGTTTAAACTGCCTATGTTTGTGGGTCCATTTGTAGTAAATATGAGGCAGACATTTAATGAAGCTAGCAGGATGTTGGAAGATATGCACTTATTATTAGGTGAGAAATGGGCCTATGACCCCCACAAGGTGATTTCTAACAGAAGGGTTGAAAATGGCTACTCTGCTTCCATTCATGACAGTAAGCCTATACTTGAAAAATTGGCTAACAAAGGTTTTGTAGATTATTTTATTTCCAGCATACAGACCCCCGTCATGTCAGAGAAATTGGGCAAAAGAAGTAAAGAAACAGTGGTTGATTATGAAGATGAGGAACAAAGAGCTGAGAAGAGGGCAAGACTAACTGGAGAAATACCAAGCACTCAGCCTGGTTTCCTCCTCCAATTAGGAGATGAACATAATGTACCAGTTTCACCACAAGGCATGGAGATCTTCAAGATCAAGTCCCTTTGATCAAGCAGGTTTTTTCTCAGATTGCAGAGAGGAATCAAAATATGAAAGCTAGTATGGAAGCACAAGCAGAATATCAGATTACTTCTGACCAAACTAGATTATTTACTGCCATGGACTTAGAAAAGGACCAGTTTAAAATTGATTTTTCTCACCCATCTGAAATGACAGTAGGGTCATCAAGTAGTTTTAAAGCTGTTAATTTGACTGTTGATGTGAAGAAAATTCCTTTACCTGATAAATTTAATTTACATATGCATACAGGGAAATTGATTAGTAATGATTTAACCAAGTCCAGTGCAGCTGCTCAAAAGGCAGAACAGATGCTAGGAAAAGTGATCAAGCAATTGAAATTGGAAAAGGCCAATTTTAGGGCTCTGTCAACTCAAAACGAAGAATTGAAAAATATTATTGTAAAGATTGGGGTGAATCCTAATGATAAGTCAGTTGTAAAAAAATTGTTACAGAGCGTTGAGTTGGAGATAAATGTGTTGAAGAGGAAATTAAAGCTTCCCACTGGAGAACACTCAATGGTAGCAAAGGTAGCAGAGGTTGAGAATGAGAAAGAAAATATTTTACAGCAGTTGTTACAAAAAGAGGAGGAGGTCTCTAAGTTAAAGGAGTTTGTCCTTAACTTGCACATTCAAATTGATTCTCATTCTTGTGCTATTGTCATGCCATCTCGAACTGATGAACCAATAGAAAGGTTATCTCATTTGAGTGCAAAGTTGAAAATGACAGAAAAGGATCTCAAGAAGGCTCAGAGCGATTTGGAGACAGTGACTAAGATAATGTAGGCTCAAGAAGTGGAATTTAATAAATACAGATCAGATTGTTAGACAACAAATTATGAGATCAAGAGTTTAAAGGAAAAATTGAAAGGAAGTATAACTCTTATCCAAGAAAAAGACATTGTATGGAATGAGATCATTGAAGCTATGAGAACATATTGAGAGTCCCTGATAATAGTGTCATAGGAAAAGAATATTAATAGAGACTTAGAGGAAAAGGTTATGGCAGATAAAATGAAGACTCTTAACATGGCCTTATGGGCAAAGAAGTTCATTGATTTCATCAATTCTAAAACAGATCAAGAGTTGGAAGAGAATGAAATTAAAGACAGGACATTATGTGTCCTAGAGATTAATAAGTTGATTGTAAAAAATGCTTGTAGGAAGTCAGCAGAGTAGAAGTTGGCAAAGATTAAACAAGCTGTAACCAAGTTTGACAACATATTCGAGAAAAGGGCCAGAGCAGGATTGCCTTCATGCTGGGATCTCAAAGGCAGTCTTTTATCATGGGATTCTTATGAGCCACTATTAGTGCTAGCGAAGAGTAAAATGGATAATACCCATGAGAATACCGCTATCATGAAAGGAGCCACAATTGTTAATTTCTTACCGAGGCATTTTCAATTGCTTTGGATGGTAAAAACCTTGTTCACAAAATGACCTACTTTCAGCAGGATCACAGCCTTCTGACTAGAATATCATAAATTGATCAATTCTCCCAAAACTAGCATCGAGATATGGAAGAAGTGCAGAGCATGGATGACTGATCCACCCGGTGACACCTGAGCGTCACAAAAGGACACGTCAGCAAATCCAGAGAATACAGTGGCAGCCAATCAAATTCAAATTCAGTAGATAGATTGAAGCTTTAGTTTTAGTTATCTTTTTAAAAGATCCATATTGTAATGAAGTTGCTAAATTGCCATGTAATAGGTATTTTATGCAGTTTTAGGTAGTTAGAACAGTTACAAGTAGTTTTCAACAGTTACAACTGCTTTGAATTGTATTTAAAGTAATGAAAAAGAAAGAGGAGGGTTCCGAGTTTGGGACCTCTGGATGAACATAAATTTTGTACTGAATTTTCTGAATATTAATGAAAGAAGATCAAGTTTCTTGCACCTGTTGATGTTGATGTGTTTTTTCTAGTTTCGTCATATGTTTATTCTTCTGTGAATGAGGTGAAGTAATGTAGTTGTGGCCCTCTTTTTACAATTTGTAAGTAAGAGTTAAATGTCCTTAATGTGTGCTCCTTCACTCCAACTATCTTATCTCCATAAAGTTTCTTCTGAGATTTAAAGTGATAGATTCTGTTATTTAGCATATTATTTTGAGTTTCCCTTCCAGTTTCTTCCTTACATTTGAATTAATATCAGTAGATAATGGAATTGTGAAGTCTTTCATTATATTTGATCATTGAGGGTTATAAATAATTAATTTCCAAAGGTGTAAACAAAGACCATATGATATCTTAATTTTGTGACATATATTTAAAAATTTCTTGAGCACAGATTCCTTATCACAACCAAGGGATTTTTTTCTTGAGATACAACACCCACGAAGGATCAAGATGTAAATATTCTGACGAAGGATCTTGGCAAGAGAAAATTCGAATACCACAAAGGCAGGATCGGGGTAGCTGATAATCCCTTTCTTGTTGAGAGGGAGTGTTGAAAAGTCAAAAAGAAATGTGTGTCTAATTTAATTTTCCCTTAATTAAATTGGAGAATAAATTGTAATCTTATCTCATAATCACTTTTAATAGTTAACTGAGTGTGACAGATTCAGTTAGCTCATGAAATTCGAGTTGAGGGTGGTTGGTGAGGCATGTAGAGTGATTCTATTTGTTTTAGAGTCCAAGTTGCAATTAGTGTATTAGTTTAATGCATGAGAAATCAATTAACTCAATTAAGTGAGTTAAAGTCAGTCTAACTAGTTGTAATTGATTGTTGCACTAGTGAGAGGTCAAGTGAATTAAATCATATTTAATTCACATGTAGTGATCTGTCAAGTGACTGGTGATTTACTATTAATAGTTGCATGCATGTTAGTTATGATGAAGACCCAGTTGAGACAGTTGTTAAAGGGATGTTAAATATCAGTTGTATTACTAGAAAACTGCCCAGATGAAGTTAAACCACCATAGCATTTCCCATGAGCATTGTGCAGTTTTGGAAGGTTGAAATTCCTAAAAAATAGAGATTTAATTCTCTTAGAATTGCTCAAGCAAGGCAGGTTGAGTAGAGGCAGGAAATTGGCTAAGTGTTGGTCGATTTTTTCCAGATCAGTGTGAGACAGTTGGCAGAGGCAATAGACTCTTGTGAGAAGAGTGCATTATATTGTTTCGTGATTCCTTAGTTGATTATACAATAAAGATAGAGGGGTTTTGAGCAGCAACCTTTACCCAGGAAAAATACTTGTGTTGTGCAATTGATTTTATTCTTTCTCTTACTTGGTGTGATTGTGCGATCGTGTTTAATTTCCACAAATTAATTGTAGAAGGATTCAGTATCTTGCTTTGGTACATTGCATGATCAGATTGAATCCATTGGTATACACATTGTTTGTATAATTTCTACACGGTTATTTTGTTTTGGTGTTTTCATGCTTTTCCAATCAGTAAAGAGGGAGAATGGGAAAATCTAAATGAGAAAAAATAAATCAAAGGAACCTATATAATTCTCTAAAGGAACAACCTCTCGGGATCCTTCTTCCACCAAAAATATATAAGTGCCAATGCACAATCCTCTTTTCAAAAAAAACAAAAGAAGAGAAAGGCTTCCTGCGCATAGAGGTAAAGAAAGCAACTCCATCGAGGTACTGTTCAGGCTCGTTGGCAGCAGAGAAATGTTTTTGTTTCTAAATTGATTCTGTCAGGGTACTTTCTAGGCCTGCTTGCAATGGAGCAACACCAAAGATGAAAAATTTTACTCTGAAAATATTAAACTCATGAGCTTCATTACCCTCCCTTGTTTGAAACTTTGTGATAAAGCTGAAAAATTCGTTGAGTTAAACTGAAATGGCATTATAGGGACTTATTATATTCATGGGGTAAGTGGGGAAACCAAAGTGATCTACACGATGAATCAATACACCCCGAAGAACCAAGGCCCTGCACAAAAGAAGTCAACTGAAACAGAGAATCTAGAATCCTACCAGTGTGTCACCAAGTCTTGTAGCCACTACAACCCCCTCCAAAATTTTAGCCTATACTAGATTTTAGAGCCTTCTTTGGTATTGTTCATGGATATCGCAAACTTTGAAGTTCATTTCATTGCTTTTCTTAAAGTGTTGTGATCCCTTTCGTAAGATAGGAAAAGTGTCATCTTTTGGCATGTTCGTTGTCATAGTGAATGTATGAGCTTGTTATAGTGGTTTCAAGAGGTCATATTGCATAAATTAGTTGTTCCAACCTTGTAAGTTTCTGTAGCACTCCTTTTCAAAGTTATGAGCACCATCACACAAGTTTCATCACGATCATCGTGAATTGTATCTTCAGTGTTGCACTTGTCGTAACTAGTTGTAAAGTTGTCACATGAAGGAGAATTATTTGTTTGTATTTCTTGGATGATCTATCTTGTTTGAGTCATCAAATATGCTAAGTGTGTGATCATAGTCAAAGTCCATCATTGTTCACATCAATCTCACTGGTCCCACACACAGCCATTTTCTGGAAAACTTCCCAACTGAGCAACTTAGCTTCACCAGGCCTCTCTTGAACTGCGCATTTTGTAGTATCAGTCCTTTGGTTGTAACCTTGCTGCTTGGCATGGTATAATGTGCATAATAGCCTCCCAAGAATACTCCATTGTATTTTTTGTGACCAACACCCGACCTTGACCTCTGAAATTACGCAGTCATCACCTCCAGCCCGGCTTGAAATGAACACTTCACATTTTCAAGACACAAGATCATCCCCTAAGCCTTTGAATTGTGCACTGTGTAGTCAACCAGGCCTCTTTAGCCTCCTGAAATGTGCAGTAAGCTTTTCCAACTCTCATCCCTGCAACCTGTCCCGACTAACTCCAGAATCTGTGTAGTCATGTCCCTCAACCCAGCCTGAACTGCCCACTGCACAGTATCAAGGCTCAAGGCTTCCCCTTGCATGCCTAAACTATGTAGCTGTGTAGTCACTTAGTCTCCTTTCCCAACTTATCACTTGTTTCTGGCTCAGTTCATGGATCAAAATACATCATCTTAGGCTAGGGGTTTTCAGATTGATGTTGTCTCGTAATGAGTGAATTGCAGGAACAAGTGCTCTATCAAGTCATGGTGAGATGATAAAGGAGGAGAAGAAGGAGGGAAGTATGATCAAATACACTCTTGCAGTTGAACTCACAAGATGATTGAACAAGAGAAAGCGGAATGACACTAGTTTGTGACTATTATCCAAGACTTGAGATCATAGAATTCTCCCTATCACCAAGGCATGTAGAGGAGTAAAGGAGAGCTCTTTCATGAAGACACTCAACTCTCAACACCAAAAGTGGCTTAACATTTCCATGTCATCAAGCAATCCATGTCATCAATGTCATGTCATGTCATGTCGTGTCATGAGTGATCATATGCCACATCACTTTTGTACATCATATATATTGCACTCAAAATGTATTGTAAAGTGGAAGTCCAAAGGACACACATGAATGTAAAGATTCATGTATGTCTAAAAGTCATGGGAAGTCAAATAATCATGAGGGTCTTCAAAGAGTCACCCTTGTTTACATATACTCCCTCATTATATGAGCAAAGGAATTTACACCTTGGCTCCACCAGCAAAGCAATAGAGAGAAAAGTTAGTCCTTTTGTCGAGCAAGGAGTGGCTCCAATGCTCCACTATTGGAGCTAGTGACGTTCATTGTACATATGTGTCTTGGAAATTTTACTTAATAACAAAAGCCTATCAAGGCCAACACGTTCTTCATGCATGACTTATGAATGTTTGTAAGACTATTCTGCGGATGTTTGTATTTCATGTTTTTTTTCACATGTACTAAGGTAATCGAACTATTTCGGTTATTTTGGTGGTTACCTTGTTGATAATGTGTTCTAATGGTTGTAATTTTTGTCCCATCCTGGTGGAATATTCCACAGGATATTAGAAAAATATTTCTAAATTATTGTGTGTGTAATTGTTCTCCCATCCTTTTGCACTATTCCGCAAGATATTAGACATATCTTTCTCAAATTGTTGTGTGTAATGACTGTTGCATCCCTTGTGGACTATTCCACTAGATTTTAGACAATGTATTTCAGTTCATGTGTGTCTCTTCTTGGGTGGTACTATTACCTCTCTCTTAGAGGCTCACTTTTATTTATCTCCCCCTTTGTAGTAGAAGAACCTTGACACACTTGCAATTAGACACTCACCAAGTACACCCCCTTTCTTTTCAAAAGTACATTTGCATCACTCTCTCTTGTTGACAGAAAGAGACAAGACAATTTTTTAAGAATAAGGCAATCGGACCTTTGGCCCGAATGGGACTCCTACACCAAACGGTGTGAGGTCTAATTGGAATTTCATATCGAGGATATCCCCTGAATTTTGGCAGGTCCAACACCATCAACAACTAGGAAGAAAATAAAATGCTATACATATATGCACATGACAAAATATCTCATGCACCATTAAAAATTTAGAGAAGCATCAGAGCTATAAAAAAAAATTCAAGTCTACTCGTAATAGATTCCAAAATGGAAAAAATTTTAAGAAAAATTTCTTAAATTTGAGGTAGAAAATAGACTGAATTGATGTATGTTAGAATGGTCGATTTGATGGGCATAGGGGCTAGAATTTAAGGCGGAGAGAATATGGCATAGAAAGTAGTTACCAAAAGTGGTATAGAGTGCCTATACTTGGATTTGATACCATGTTAAGTCAAGGAATAACTCCTCAATTGGATTGCATTTGCTTTGATGAGAATATACATAGAGCACCTAAACTTGGCTTTGATACCATGTAAGGCCAAGGAATAACTCCTATTCTAACTATTCATATTTCATTTTATTTACATATTTACAAATTTTTCACCTAATCCTTGAGGATTAGGTGTCTAACATTTATGTAACAATCTATGCCTTCAATTCCTTTGTGGTAGGATCTCTTGTTATATATTAACCACAAGACAATCCTTCAATGTTAGGGACCTTGGATTCTTCATTTTTTAAAGTTTCAACAATTAGTATATTATCAATTTCAGTCATGATCCAACTTAATATAGGACCTTTGCTCCATGGAAAGCCATGCTAGTTCAACAAGAGCATATAGGGTGTCCCAAATTCCTATTTATTATCTATCCATGATAATAGATTTTCTATTTCTAATGATTGGCCAATTTGCTTCTTTTGCCTTTTGAACTTCCTTGCTTAATTTAGCATGATCTTTAGGAATTAAGTCTTCATTTATAAATATTCCTTACCCTTTTAAGCTCAACGTTTTAACAATTATGCCATATTTATGGTCATTACAACTTACCTTAACATGAATTAACCTATTTTTATGCTCGATTATTTTTCCCTACCTCTTTGCTTCATAGAGACAAGTTCTTTCGATTTGAAATGTATTTTTTTGTTCTTCCTTTATTAGAGTTGTGTGTCTTCTTCTTTATTTCCTTTCAAACCAAAAGTTATGAGGTTCAAGGATCTTTTGTTATACTGATGATCTAACCCTATAAGTGTAGGAATTTACAGGGTAAGTTCCGTAGATCAAAAACCAAAGGTCACCACTCACAAACAGATCACAAATCAGTACACCAGTAATATCACGTGGTTAAAACCCTCGAAGAGGGAAACAGTCCACGACCTGAGCCAACGCTGCCACTTCAGGAAATTTATTAATATAAAAAGAAAGATTACATATGTTTCTCTCATAAACGGTTAACAGAAAAATGACCCTTCATGCTCTTTAAATAGAGATCATGGACCAATCGGGTGTTAAGCCATGGATCAAGTGTCGTTAATACCAAGGAGAGAGTGAACCGTCGGATCACTGCAAATTGTGACCATCGGATTACAAGTTACAAATGTACATAGTAAATAAACACACTTTACCTAACTCTACACTAGACTAAGTTATTCTTAACTATTTCCTATGTGTTGGAATATCCTAACATCCCCCCCTTAAGAACAACTTGGGATAGGATTGAAGGCTTTACAAAGGTGACACAAAAGGAGCCTATTTCCTATGTGTCGAAGTATCCTAACATCCCCCCTTAAGAACAACTTGGGATATGATTGAAGGATTTACAAAGGTGACACAATAGGAGAAGGAAGGAGGCATTATAGCCTATCCCCCTTTAATGATAATTTTCCTGAACTCCAAGCATGGATCGAAGTTTGGTAAACTTCGCTTCTGTGAGAGCCTTTGTAAAGATATTGGCTACTTGATGGAAAAGTGGATAGACATAAAGCTTTGATACCATGTAGTTATTTACATGGTAAGTTCCATAGATCAAAAACCAAAGGCCACCACTCACAAACAGATCACAGATTAGTACACCAGTATTATCACGTGGTTAAAACTCTCAAAGAGGGAAACAATCCATGGTTTGAGCCAACACGGCCACTTCAGGCAATTTATTAATATAAAAAGAAAGATTACATATGTTTCTCTCATAAGCGATTACCGGACAAATGACCCTCCATGCTCTTTAAATAGAGATCATGGACCAATCGGATGTTAAGCCACAGATCAAGTGTCGTTAATACCAAGGAGAGAGTGAACTGTCAGATCAATACAAATCGTGACTGTCAGATTATAAGTTAAAAATGTACATAGTAAAGAAACACACGTTACCTAACTCTACAGTAGACTAAGTTATTCTTAACTATTTCCTATGTGTCGGAATATCCTAACAATAAGCTTAATCATTTCCTCTTTGATGGGTTAGATATCTAATTTTCCTTCCAGATTAAGTAGGGATAAATTATTATATAACTTTTCTTCTAGCTCTTTAATGTTGATCTTCATTCTATGATTTTCTAGATTATCAACCTATGATTCTTGGGTTACTTGTTTATTTTCTTAGCTTTGCTTCTCTATATCTTATAATCTAATTTCCATTCTTTGCCATTTATTTTCCAACCCTATTATTTTATTGTCTAACTATTTTTGGATCTTGTCTTCAAAGGATGAAAAATTATTATCAAGCACTACCTCTATCTCTATTTGAAGTTTGGCTTCTCTTTCTTACCATTTTTCTCTAAGGATTCTATATATTCACAAAGACTTTAAGGGGTTTCTTTGTTGGGCCTACCCTAAAGATTTTTTGGTAAATGTGGTGAATTTTCATATTGGAATAAAGAAATAGAGAAGAATTATAAACAAAATTGGGAGAAGGAACTTGTGTATCTAATTAGGTCAAATTTTGTGTCCATTGATGCCTCCACACATGCCCTCATAATATATATGCCCCAGATCTACCTCAAAGAACTATGGATTTTCTTGGTGATGGACATGTCCGTGTATGTGCATGCTTAATGGATTTCGTCAAAGAATTGTCTAGTGATGGACCTATCCATATTTTTCAACATAGAGATAGTTCATGAATGGATCTACTCAATAACAAATATGAGTTGGATCAATACCATGTTTGCTCAATAATTGATAGTTCAACAGTGGATTTGATTTAGATTTGCTTTAAGTTAGGTGTGCACGCGCAGGGGCTGACACACACACACACACACATGCCCTAATCAACCTTAGAGATATGTTAGATTCATCTTAAAAATCTGTTTGTATATGCACTTCAGAGACCTGTCTCAAATATTTCATATGCTACATTTGTGTATCCCTCTAGAGTAGGGGAGTTTTTATGTTATTTAGAAAATGGTGATTTCAAGATCTCATTCCAAAAACTTCAAGACTTTTGGATGCCGACATAATTTAATTATTCTAGGTTTTGACTTTTTTCATTGTAATCCAGTAGTACAATTTTTTTGGCAAGATCGTGATTTTTTGTTTGTTTAAAATGTGTTTTCAAATATATAAATAGATTCAACACCCTAAAATACTCTCGAATCATTTAGATTGTATAGATTTCATAACTCAAACTTGTTTCATAACTCAAAATTGTGATTCCTAACACATTCTTACCAAATTTAGACAACATTGATCAAATATTTTGTATACATTACTACTATAATTTTTTTAAATAATTAAAAAAAAATCAACTTATTCTATTTTTTTAAATGTATCACAATAAATAAATAATATATATATTTATATATACACATATATTTTAATATCACATTTATGATTATCTTTATCTTAATTATTTTAAGACTTTACTCTCCTCAACCATCTAGTTGTGAGTGCTCAAAATCAATGGTTTCATGAATATGTGAACGATGAATGTGAAGATGCTTCCTTTTCACCTCTTGGCTTCTCCATAACCATCCTATCAACCACGCTTTTAAGGCATTCTAATTTGTGGGAGTTTTTCTCGGAAAAGTAGTTATGTGTGTGGGAATTTATGTTATAATTTCATGGGCTTTAATCGAGGCTATGAATTATGTATGTATTTTAAAAATATATATTTAAAATAAATTATTTTGATTGGAAAATTAAAATAATAATTAATAAATAAGAAAATAATTATTAATAATTGTTTTATTATTAAGTTAGGATAGATTTTTTTCATTTTTAAATTTGATTTTTTTCTTAATAATGTTATTGATGATGATGATGATGATGGTTAATGTCTACTGAAACTAAACTTTGGTTTATTGAATCTAAAGAAACAAATTATTTAGTTTATTTTAAAATTGTACTCTTATGTTTAAAGAATGTGGAAAGAGGCTTTCCAAGCTCACTATAATTTTGACATGTTAAAAGGCTAGAAAGGTCTGTATTGCAACAAAGATTATGAAACTGAGATCTAATGTGGGTGTACGCAGAGCACTCTAAGAAGAAGTGATTTTCATCCTCAATATTCATATTCTCACAGAATGGCAGATCCTTTACACCCATGGTGTTTTAGGAACTGCCCAACAACCTGTTTCACTGTAGAGCTCATAAGAGTTCGTTCTTATCTTGGCTATATTAAATTTTTTCTTTGAGCTAATTAAAATAAAAAGATACTTTTGATCTTCTAAAATAAAGTTGATGAGCTCCTTATAATATCTTAATTTAGTGTCTTAAAAACTTTCAGAGTACTCAAATTATATTAGATTATATAGCTCAAATTTATAATTTTAATAAATCTTTACCAATTTTACATAAATTTAACCAAAAATATATATTTAAAAAATAAACAAAATAAATGATTTACAGTTGGTAGTTTGAAATGCGTCGATTCTGAAATTTATTATGTGATTTCCCACAAAAATTATATATTTTTAAAATAATTAAATTAAATTAAAATAAACTCATTATAAAAATTAAATTCATTTTATTAAAACAATAAAAAAACACATTTATTTATTTTGTTTTTATTTATTACTAAATAGTAAATATCATAAAGATCAATCTATAATAATCATAATAAATAAATAAAACCAATCTAAAATAATCATAATGAATATAAAAAATCACACACGTATTCATACAAATATCTTTTCACTTGTAATCAATAATGATATGATGCTTTTAACTTTTTTGTATACAAAATTGATTTTAACTTCCTTTACTCTTTTGTGCAGTTAAGTTGTGAATGTATTGAATACATATGGCAATTTGGGCTTTGGAATAAACCATAATTCACACTAAGTTTAAATGCAATTAAACTAAATTAAAATAAGCATATTAAAAAGATTAAATTGATTTATTTATTATTTTATTTTATTAAAAATATTATGATCCATATTAATTAATATATTATAAAAATATAATAATTAAAATAATAAGACCTTTGTGGTATAATGATATAATGTTTTTAACTTTCTTGCATATAAATTTGTTTTTAATTTTTTTTAATAAAAAATATTTTTGAGAATATATATACATAAAGTTAGAGTGGACTATAATTAATACCAAATGTGAATATAAGCTAACCACATAATATGTACTAGTATAGATTTAACATGAGTTTAGAGAGATCAAATTTCTTTATGTACAAATATTTTTAGAGTATAAAATACATTATGTTATTTTTCATTGTTTAAATTGTATTTGTGAAACATTTTAACCATAATTTTTTTTTTTTAATGATGTATACATGATTTTTTTTAAATGATAAGTAATTGGCATTAAAATATACATGTACATTCAGACATTTTATCAGGGAAAATAAAATGATTTTTTTATTATTAATATATTTTTAAGTAGATGTGAATATTAATTCTTATTAAAATATTTTATTGATAACCATAATATTTTTTTATATATAACATTAAAATATTATATATATATATATATATATATATGAAGTTGATGTCTATATAAATTAGTTAACATAAATATTTAAATAGTTTATTTAAATTTCTTGTTGAAATTGAAAAGTATAAGATTTAAACATCTTACTCACACATTTTTTTACTTCTAATTACTTTACAACATATTTATTATTATTATTATTATAGCCACCATTGTTTTTCTATTTAAAACATAATTTTTAGTTTTTATTTTTATTTTAAAAGGAAACGAACAAACTTACAGACCCTCTCAAACCTAGGGTGTAGAATGAGTCTCTGGGCTCAAATTAATATAAATTATTTAGTATAATTTTAAGATTTATTTAAGATTTAAGATTATTTTTGAAATATAAATAAAAATAGTTGGTATAAAGGACAACCTTGAGATTACTAAGACATTGACACATTGATAGATATATTTGGCCAAATAAATATAATATCACTGACATTCTCACTAATATACACTTGGGATAGTTGTGGAAAAAAGAAAAATAATGAAATTAACATTGCAATACCCTTGCATTAAAATACATAATTTGAAAAGAGTTATAATGATCACTAATGTTGATAATATCTTAATAATAACAAGGTGCAAAGAAGCTCACAATGGAGATTCCTTATGTGGAATTATAATGCCCAAAACACCTTCCCATGAACCTCTTTGGAACAAATAAAAAAACACAAGTTGCAACAAAGAGCTTTGCTTTAGAGTTGCAAAGTCCAACACAACTTTACATGAACTTCTTCAAAGATAAAAAATAAACACAAGTTTAAAGGAGCTTTATGGATAGGTAGTGAGAGCAAAGAATGAAATTTGATATTGATATCAAAGAACAATTGCAAAAAAAAATAAAACAAAGACATTAAAAAGTATATTGAAGCTAAAAGTGATTCAATGATGTTGCATGCAAGTGTCAAATCTCAATAACAATGTTTTAATTATGCAAATGGTGTGATTAAAACCCACTCTTTGGGAGTTGGATGACTTAGGTATCATTTAAAATCACTTGTGAGCACAAGAATTATGTGTCAAATTTGTGAGCGGAAGAATTATGTGTCAAATGGGTGATTTTGGTTGTTAAGTGCAAGCAGACTTGGAAGGTCCTCCTTAGACATCAGTTTATCTAGGGTCTATCACTAAGTAAATTTCATGGTGAGGGATTTCTCTTCAAACACTCTTACTTACTTCTTCTCATGTTATGTTTATTGGAACCTTTGTTTTACAGAGCACATGGAACCTTGGGAGGCTATCAAATCCTTTCTCTCTTTGAAGGAGCCTTTAGTCTAGAAAAATTATGATATGAGATCTAGAATCCCTTAACAAAATGTACAAGAGTGGTATAAAAACTTAGGAGAAGCTTGGATGGTGCTATTAGCTATTGCACACAAAGATAAGTTGTACTCTTTCTATAACAATTAGATTTGGGTTTTGATTTTATGAAGCACATGGAATTGGGGAAAATCATAAGTGTGACTTGGAAAAATGGCACTTCATTTTATATGTGCGTGCAAGGAGTGGGCATAAGTGTGATATAACAGAGAAAAACATGGTTCAAGGTGCACACTTAAGGCATCTAAATAAAAAGGTATTTTGACAAAAATAAACACATAAATAAGCACACCCCGATAAAATTAGAGGTACTTGTGGACTTGAAAGGGGCTTCTCTGACCAACTATGGCATTGTTTAATGTTCAAGGCTCATAATTGGTTGAAAGGATTAGAGAAGGACCCAAGTGGTTTACTAAGTCTAACAATGCAATCAAAGGTAAAAATCTAATCTGTGTTAGGAATCCATGTAATCATAAATGTTTATAGCGACTATGAAGTAAAAATTCCATAGACTATGTACTTGCCTTCATAACTAGTATAAATATGTTGCTTCTACCATTTTCCATAACATATAACTTTGTGATTGTAATCATCCAAGTGAGGGAATTTGAAATTTACCCATTGAGGGAGCAATGGTTGCAAGGTTTGAAATAAAGGTCAACCTCTTTCAATTTCGTGTGTAGTGAGTGATTGGATTTTGTACTCTTTATACATATACCCTCTTTTGATGTGGGTGTGGAGGGTATTTATTATGCACTCACCTTGCATGACTCAACCATGGATGACAAGAAGGGCCTCAGTTCTCATTCAAACACCTTATTTGTGCTAACCTAATTTATTTTGAGGCACCTTGTCTTAACTTAGTTGCATGATCATGGTTCATCCATTTGATGTCTAGTGCTTTGATAAGATTTGCTTGTCCTTAGTCTCTTTTTGTCTTAATCGTTAGTTTCATGTCTAACCTTACTAAACCCTTTGGGTTCTCAATTTGAGGCATCTTGTAAGTTACTTGATCATACCTCATGCTTTGTTCCTTTCACTTGATCTTCGTTACAAGTTTCTCAATTTCAAAATCAAGTGAAATTTGCTTGGACATGCTTTTTATGGGCTCACTTCATCAAACTCTCATTTCCCCTCTTTATTATAGTTACATGTTATATTATCTAGATTTTAATGTTGGATGTTGCACCTTACTAGGGTTGTGTCCCATAATCCATTGATCAAACAAGTGATTTCCCATAACTACTAGTAGTAAAATTGAGAAACATATAGTTCCTTGGTCAAAACCCACAATATAATTCATACAAAATGACTAATTTTTTGAATGCTAGCCTAATGTCACCCACATCCCTAGGATGTTACAAATATGTTTAATCAACCTCTTAATTTTTTTTAAAAGGTTCCAAACCATTCTCTCTTAGAGATGCTTAATTTGTTGGATTATTACCATATTGTGACCCAAATATCTTACTTCCATTTTACATGAATTTGGATTGCATGTATCCAATGTTTCCTTAACCCTCCAACCATTTGAAAGCTTCCTCAACAAGTTTACCGTCTTCATTTACTTGGTATTTCTCTTGTTGTATAGATCGGTTGTTCCATCTTTGGATCAAGGTCTTTGTACACCACCATATAAAGGGTGGTTGCAACACAACGTTGAGTAGGGAAGGTGCCTTTTAAATGAGGGAAATCAAGGTCCCATTCTTGAATATTTAGAAAATTCTTTTATGTGTGCTTGCTTGTATGGCGTGTTTTTCAATTATTGCATATATATTTGGAGATCATGATTAATTTTCATGTATGTTGAAGAAAATCTATGCCCCTCCTCGATTTCCTATGATTTTCTCTTTGATCTTAGTCAGAGTAACTTTCCTCCTTCCTCTCTCTTGTACATTTACATCCAAAACCTAGTTAAGAGCTCCAACTCACTTGATTAGTGATCCTCCTCCCTTTGCTTACTTACCATTATGAAAGGGCTAATCAATGCAATGCTTGTGCTTATTGGTTTCTTTGGGTTGAAATTTGGGGTTAGCAAGATTGCATCTCTCCATTTCATTTTTGGTTCTCTTCTTTCATTGGAGGGAGATTAGTACACCAAAAGTACAAAGGAATGCAAATCCAATTTTAACAATATTTACTTGTGCTAATTGCTACTATAAATATTTATTGTTACAAAGACAAATCTATAAAACACACTCACACACACATATTTGTTGCTGCAAAAACCTAACTCTAAAATTAGCCTACAACCATAGGGTTAATATAATTCAACTCTTAATCTGAATAAACTTAGTGGCCTAATTTTTCTATCCTTCCACCTTGTTTCATTGTCCTAGTTTTCTTGGTTTATGCCAAAAATCAAGAGATGGCTCCACTTCCCTTCCAATCCCTAGAGCTTGGGTCTTCCTCCTTGTGCAAGTGTGGTGTCTTATTCTAATCATCTATCTACATATGTGTGTGTTTGTGATTAATAACATAACGTTGGGTGAGTTTCTTGTGATTAATCTATTTGTCCTTTTCCCTCTCATATATATACATATATATCCAAAGATTGGATTTGGGGTGCAAATCCTTCAATTGATGTGATAGAATCCTCCCTCACTCTAGTACTAATATTGTCAACAATCTAGGTGTCATGCTATGCTAGCCATCTTTTGATTGTGATTGTTATGCCATGATACATGTTGTATTACTACAATGTTGGAATTATCTACATATTGGATGCTATCAATGACAATGACATATCTCTATATTAAGAGTTCATTGAACTCGATTGAGTCATGCACAAATCCCAGTGACAATATCTTCTAGCTGAGAAGATTGTCTTTCCATCTAATATGTGGCTTGTCAGTTTTTTTTTTTTAATTCACCTTTAACTAACTAGTCATCATCATCACTAGTCATTCCATTAGCCACATAATATAACACTCAATCATTTATTCATTCCATTAGTCATCCACCATTAAAATTTCAACCAAGTCCCAACAATGCAAACACACGTGCCAACAATAATATAGAACACAACCATTTCATGGGAACTTGCCTAGGGGAAAATCTTACTTGAACCATTTAATAACAAATCCATCAAACAACGACAATAACTAAGTTGTCAGGATTTGTGGCAAATGTATCAAGGCCAAACCACTAACATTCATTTACAATAGTTAAGAAACAATCACATTCATGACAAACTAACCCTAATTGTGGTCGTTACATCATTCTTTCCATCATATAAATTGTGTTCCCAAAACAATCCACTACAAGCTGGTGACTTGCACTAGCACTGGCACCAACCATCTCAATTTGTCTCACAAGTGAGCTGCCCAAAACTATGGTGTCGAAAGCATGGTGTTAAGTCTCAACCATTTCGTTCAACTTTGAACAATGCATCCAACATGTGAATATAAATCACCCAACTCCATTGAAATTCCAAATGAATGCAAAAGTCCTTGTTTTATCCCAAATTTCGTTGTTGATTCATTTTCCCTCAAAATTGATCAACCTCCACATTTTCCTCAAAAGGTGCCTAACTTGATTTCTCTTTAGCCCATTCAGTGGTTCCAATCCATTTTCAAGTGCTTTGTTTTCTTTACTTTGAACTTTAACTTGCCCCAAATCACTCAACAACTTGGAGCTAGTACCAAGCACATTGTTACATGTAGTCACTTAAGCATCCATCTCCACATAACACAATTCCATAGAATTTGTAGCCACTAAGCACAATGTGTCCCACTCATCTTGTTTGACAAGGCTTTCTTTTTTCTAACCATAATGAATCGGTCACACATTGGAGTAATATGGGCGAGGCCTGGGATCAAATCTTTTGACTACCACTATAACACCAAGAGTATATCCAACTAGCCACAAGCCATATATACCAATAACTTACTACTTAGCAATAGTTGAGACATTATGTGAATGGGGTGCCTACTTTGTGAGCTTTGTCACCATAAGCTAAACATATCCCTTAGAATTGAAAAAAACAAACCATGCTCCCAATCACTAAAGCTATCAACCAAAGCTCAATAAAACTCTTCTTACACCCCAAAGCTCTTCCTTATCCCTTACATTAAGTTACAATGCCCAAATGTGAGGAGAATTGCTCAACAGACTAAATTCTAACCACCTCTAACCAAATGCAAGTTATTTGAACATAAATTATGCACCACCAAATCGACTCTATCATTCCTTTTTGCCAAAACATGGCAAAGGCGAAGCATTCATATAAAGTATGTGTACTAAAAACCATGCAACTTAGGCTACCAACATATGCTTACAAAGTCCAGTCTGTTAGGCCAACGGGTCCAACGTGCAACTTCGGTTGGCAGTTCAGCGAGAATAGCCCTCACATGAAAGGTGTCCAACTATCACATTATCACACAATTCCCCCAAATTTAGCGGCTAGGCCGTAGTCACACAATTCACACAATTCCCCCAAATTTAGCGGTTGGACCGCAGTCACATGGAGTAAAAAAGAGAGCACATGAGGGCACCGACGCTGAAAAAACGTTGTGTCCGTAACATATAAAATGTCGTTACAACGCTGGTTGGCGTCTATATCCGTCGCATTTTGTGTGTTCTGACCTGGCTGTCGATGACGACGGAGGAAGGCACAGACTGGTAAGCGAATGTGCGAAAAGGCCCGCAAAACTGGGGAAATAATAGTGAAGCCCTTCCGTGTCTTCGATATACGTGCCCGATCTTGTAGACAGTAAGTAAATAATTTATGGCTTTAATTTTTTTCCTCTCGACCCCACTACTGCGAATTTGGCAACTTTTACATTAAACAAAAGGTGGCTCATGACTCCACTTCACTCCACACTGGACTGTCTTTGTGTTTAAGCTTCTGGCAACAATAATTAAATCTTTACAGGGACATTGAATTTCGAAGTGCTCTTTGTGAGTTTACTCATAACTGTTGTCAGTTTTCTGGTCTTGCAAGGTAACGTGTGCTCTATTTTTCTTCCGTTTTTTTGGCATTGTTTTTTTTACCTCGATCACAAAAAATTGTAAAAGATTTCGGCATTTGGTGTAAGTGTGCTATATTTATATCCGATCTTGCTATCTAGCGTTTTACTTCGCAGCATTTGCCCAATTTCCTGCGGCTATTTCCTCTTTGTCACAAAGTTTCTGTTTCTGTGTTTTTTTTCAGATTCAGCTTTATCATGATATGTTATTTAATACGGGTGTCATTACTGTAGATCTTTACTGTATGAAGCGCTGCATCCTCGGCAGAAACCTGATTTTTAACGGAAAACCAGCTTCTCTGGCAAATTTTTCACGATCCTAGCTTTTCGTAGCAGAGTTGTTATTCCAGAGACCCTAGGACATGTGGAAAATCAGCCTCTCTGGAAATTTACCAAGATTCTTGCTTTTCGTAGCAGAGTTGTTATTGCGGAGACCCTAAGACATGCATTGATCACATTATCATTGACTCTTGATGGAATTTTGACTCCATTTTGAGAATTTTCCAAATCTATTTCTCTACTCTATTGTGGATTCCTTGCTGATAAAGCCAAGTCTTGATACTTGAGGACAATATTTTTCACTTCTACTTGTTCCATGGTTTTCTTCATATCAAGCCTTTCTTTGTGCTTGCTCATCCGTTGTTGCGGCCAGCCCTAAGTGTTTTCATTTGAATGGTGCTTTTCGGTTCTTAAACATAAATCCATCATCGACTGCATTTCAAAAGCTCGGTTTCTTCCGTAGTATTCTTGCCACCGTGGACGCTTGAATCGGTCGATTGTGGTTATTGAAGATACATTTTAGGTTTTAAGATGATGTCATATGTGGGTGAAGAACAACCAGAAGATTACCTCTTCAAAATCGTTTTAATAGGCGACTCTGCTGTGGGAAAGTCCAATCTACTTGCAAGATATGCACGGAACGAGTTCTATCCCAATTCCAAATCCACGATCGGAGTGGAATTTCAGACACAGACCATGGAAATCGATGGCAAAGAGATCAAAGCACAGATCTGGGACACGGCCGGCCAGGAGCGCTTCAGAGCCGTGACCTCGGCATATTACAGAGGAGCCGTCGGAGCGCTTGTCGTGTATGACATCAGTCGGCGCCAGACATTCGACAATATTTCTCGATGGCTCGATGAACTGCACAGTAAGTATTAACATGTAAAAGAGACAGTTCTGTTCTTTTCGTGTTTTTCCATCTTGTTTGCCCTCTTAAAAGTCTTTCCCAGAAGTTTTGCTATTTCTATTGCCTTCTTCGTTCCTAATCGATCCGACATTCCTGGTTGCTCAAATTGTTCAAATTCAATTCGTGTTCCATCATTCTGTCTCCACTTTGGCCAATTTTCACTGTAGCGGGTTCCAGATTCGCTCCCATTTTCTGCAGTATTTGATTTGGTTCGAATCTCCTTAAACATGTTTTGAATTTGATCAACCTGAACCGAGCTCTTCAAGTAATTATCAGGCTGGAATCTCCTTCAACTCCCAGCTGATACAAACCATTTCAAAAGCAAATGAAAAGTTCACCCGTAACTGCTCACAATTCAGCCTTGTTGTTAAGACATTTCCCCTTAGTGAGTGCTAATGTATACATCAGAATAATTTCACTTATTACATTCTGTATGGTCTCTCCTCCACCTGCTTTTACAGGGTTGTATTTTGCATCTCCATCGAACTTCAATTTACCTATATCTGGTGGTGACCAAAGGTTGCCTCGTTTCCTAAGTGCTTTATTGGGATCTGAACTTTGAGTAATGGAAAGTACTCAGCTGCTAACATTGAGATCAGTCCACCAATTATCGATGTTCCAAGTTCTGTAATTATTTATTTGTTCTTGTAATATGCATTTTTATCCAATTTTTCTCGCTTTACTGTCTTATTGCCATTTCTCAATTGCCCCTTGTTTTGCTCATGATCCTTGGTTAATCATCTGTTTCTGCCTTTCGTTTGATTATATTTTCTCTTGGCCTATTTTTCTTCGTATTAATGAGTCATTTGTGCCTATTTTTCTGCAGCGCATTCTGATATGAATGTGGTTACAGTAATAGTTGGCAACAAAACTGACCTTATGGATGCCAGAGAGGTTTCTACAGAAGAAGGAGCAGCATTGGCAGAGGCTCAGAACTTGTATTTTGTAGAGACCTCAGCACTGGATTCTACAAATGTCCGAATAGCTTTTCAAACAGTTGTCAAACAAATTTACAACATTCTGAGTCGGAAAGTATTGTCATGTCAGGAACAGAAACTTGAATCAAAGTTAACTAATGGAAAAACGGTCATTTTGCATGAGGCAGAGAGTGAATCTACCATGAAACAAACTGGAAAGTTCTGGTGTTGTTCTGGTTAGGTTTATATTATTTTAATACTTGTCAAGTGGTTTGCAAGGTCTTTTGCAATATCTAGCCAGATTATTCCAAGTGAAAGAATTCTTAGAAGTGTGATTCGGTATGAAGTTTTGCTCTGCTACTGGTTATACAGCAGCTTAAAACAAGACTTGGGAATTCTCATTTTTGGCTGGTTTTGAAGCAATTTCAGATTGAAGGGAAATGCTGATTCATAGCAGTGATATTTGAGCAAGTCATATTTTCTCCACCCTTGATCTATCTTATGTTCTGTTCTGGTTCTGTTATCCATTTTTAGCAGAGTTCAAATCCAAGATTATGAGTGCCATTTGATTCAGTTAAAGGTCTGGGAACACTTTTTCCCATCCAGCTTTGGCATGCAATATCTATTCTGGGGCAGTTCATTGTACGTGTGTGCTTTTATAATACATTAGACTTGCCATTTGTGTTGGATCCGTCAGCTTTCAGGCAGCAGCAGCAACAGACAGAATATTTTATGCATTATTTAAGTTGACCAGAAATAATATTGAGCATTGTATTGGTCATTCTCATTTGGGTTTGGACATTGGCAAAGCAGTTATATGTAAATTCTTGATACCAAAAGATTAGAAATGTTAAATCATAATAGGGCAATGCTAAACATGGGTAATAGTCTGGCTGTTATTTTCATAGTTCTATTGAGCATTTGAAGTCCGTCATAATTTTAATATGTCAAAGTCTCAGAAAAGATAATGGAGATGTTTAAACTTTAAACTTTACATGTTATCAACTACCATTGTGTTACATAAGTGTGGCCCATAGTTGGTAGATTGGTTATATAGAAGACAGAATATACCATGCCTAACCTTTATATGTGTGATAGAAAACATTTCCAGAGCGTCATACATGGCCACCGTCTGCCTAAATGGGCCACAAGTTTCACCAATCTAATTATTTCTTCCCCTTGAACATCTTGTAACTCCAAGATGCACAATTCTTTGGATCACAATATACCTTTAAGTAAAATTTCATGCATGTTCACTGTAATTATTCTTCACAACATTAGCTGAGGTAGCACCAGGCAAGGTGCTGGCAATTTAATGCTCTTTTGTACCCTTTGGTTGATCTCTTGATATGGCTAGTGCACCTCTTCTAATTATATCTTTCCCTTCAACATCTTGTAACTCCAAGATGCACAATTCTTTGGAGCACAACATACCTCTTAAGTAAGATCTCATGCATGTTCACTGTAATTGTTCTTCAGAACATCAACTGATCTTTTTCATAGCACCAGTTGAGGTGCTGGCAATTTAATTCTCTTTTGTAGCTTTTGGTTGATCTCTTGATCTGGCTAGTCCACCTCTTCTCATGACTGCATATTTCAGCCCAATAACTATGATACACTGTTACACGGGGTCTCGCCCCCCCACCTAGGGGTCTAGATTCCTCGCCCCCCACGCTCCGGGGTCTTGGGGACTTCTAGGGGGCGTTTCCCCACGCCCCCAAAAACCAGGAAACTAAGGGGGGTGTCAAGGGGGACGTTTCCTCAAATTTAGGGGTCGAGGGGGCGTGAAGGGGGCATGAGGGGGGGCGGGGGTGAGAGGGCGTGGGGGGGCGTGAGGGGGCATGCGGGGCCCAAAAGAACAGACTTTTTTTAAATGAAAAAAATAAAAATAAAAACAATTTTTTTAGGTTTGGTGTTAGTTAACTTAGTTTCATTATTTATGATTTATCTTTCATGATGTAAGTGTATGATGACTATATATACATTCCTTGCAAAAATACAGTTACATTATAAATAATAAATTTTCAATGATATATCATATATTATTATATTTTATAATTTTTATGACTTCGACGTCCCCCCACATTTCCTGAAAATTGGTAGGGAGCTTTTGTATAGGCCGCTCCCGCGCTCCCTCGCCCCCTCACTCCCACCTCCAGGGGACTTGGTGGAACATTGCTATGATATGCTCGATTGCTGTTAGTAGTGAGCTGGATCATCTACCATTGCTGATTGATCTTACATGTTTGCTGTATATATGGCCTTTCTTCACACAGCTTTCTCATTTTTAATGATGCTGGATGACATTTGGATATTAGCTGGCTATATGTTTTTTCCTGCAAAAGACTACAGTCAGAAATCTAGCTAAAGACTTAGTAGTTTCTTTGTGAATCCAATTTTATGTCTAGTGGTTGAAAAGCGGTAAACTTTGTGAACAATAGTGTTTGTCTAGTGGTTGAAAAACAGTAAGCTTTCTGAACAATAATGTTTCTCAGTTTCTGTCTGAAGTCACAGAGCACTATTTTGTATTTTCCATTATCATTCCCATCTATCATCTTATCTCTGTATTATGTTTTGATGACATCGAATGAAAAAACTACAGCTCATTGTTCTATATTTATGATCAATGGTGTAATCTTGTGCGTTTGATGCATTGTTGTTCTATTATCGTGTTACATCTATATGTCTATTTTATTTCTGGAAAATTGTAATGAGTAATAGTCAGCTAAGATCACCAAATTCAAAGAAGATTACTTTTAACTACATGACATAGATTACCATTTCTTGTTCTACAACCTCAATTTTTACTCTCCATCATTCTCCTTATTGCTTTATATATTAAAAAGAATAAGGATCATTGCATGTATATATTTGTGCAGTGTGGAGTCTCTTTATTTTTGGTCATGTTTAATGTCTTTTAACATGGTATCGACACTGAGGAGTGAAGACTCCCTATCCCTGACTGCTCATGCTCGAAGCTTGTTAGCGTTGAAATCATTAGCTTCATTACTCTGCATAGAATCACGAAGCCTTTTTAGATTCCTTGAGAACTAGTTCAAAGAGGTCTCAATCATAGATTCATATGCCCCGTTAACAGCACAGTTGGCTGAGGACAATTTGGTTGGTGTATACCTTGAAGGACACATCAAAATTCACATCTGAACAATTTTATTTAGCATATCACCTTTTGTGCCTGTAATAAACAATTTGTGGGCATAATCTTTAAACTGTTGGAGTAGGCCATGCCTTGTTTGTCTTTGGATGTAGGTTACTTCTAGTCTTTGGATCCTCATGAGTTTGTTTGATGACTTCTCCCTTGCTTTGTATAAGTTGATTTTTGTTGTGGGGCCATTGTTTACAAACAAGTTACAACTGATTTTGCAAGCACTAACGAGCTAACTTTACCACCTCATTGGGGCCAATCAGTTGAGTAAGAGATATAAGACCATGCACAACCCTTGATCTAATTTTGATGACATAAACCTTGACCCAAGAATTGCTAAGTTAGAACTATCCACCAATTGCATCCCAAAGTCTTTCACTGCTTGTTGAACTTGGTAATACTTGGTGCACAAGGTATTTTGTCAAATATTTAATAAGTATCCATATTGACAAGCTGTCTAGTTAGGGTCCCTTGGATTTGCATGAGAGTGGGAAATTTGTCTTTCTTTTTCTAGTATTAACAATGTTATTTTATATACATAACATTGCTGCCTTCTTTAAGCAAAAAGATTCCCTCCAGCAAATTATTTTTTGAATTTGCTTTGTCTACTGTCTCATTCCCAAGTATTTTGTCCACGATGATAATCACGTGTACACATTTTTCGTGACTGGTAAAACATACTATTTTATTTCTTGTACATGTGGGGCTGCCTTATGTCAAGACACTCAAGGGTTAGATGAAACAGAGTTTCCTCATTCAGATATGTGTTTTATCATGGAGAATGCACTTAACAGTATTGCTCTGATTATAGGCATTGGAGGAGTGGAACCTCCATAGTTTTGACTCAAATACTTATTTTGGTATTAGGACATTGATGTTCTGGCCTAGCATAGAAATACAAAGTGCCCCAGTTTAAACCAGATCTTGCAATTAAAGGGAGAATTCTTGTAATCCAAGGGCTGCTCCTTGGAAAAGTCGATCTTCTGCAAGTTGACAGAGGCTGGTAGTGGCTTGTTAAGATCCTGATCTATGTGAACACTTAACTCTGTCAAAATTGCAAGGGTAAGCCTGGTAGCCTTTACCCAAACTTTCTCTCCTCGTTAATCATGGCCCTTTTTCAAATCAAGATTCAGATTGAGAGGGTTGGAGAAAATGCTTAAGGTGTCCTCTCAGAAGTCGGTCAAGCACACTGTTTTGGACTCTCCAGTGTTGTTTCACTCACTTTGTGATCATTTCTTCTGATGGATGAATGTCTATAAAATGACATATTAGTGCTGATTCAATCAGGCATTCAATATGCCCTGCTCATTTCAGGCTTAAAAACTATAGCTTCTGATTTTTGAAAGGCTTCATGTGGCATGATCCTTGGGTGTTGGTGGTAGCTTCTGATACTTTTTTTGTCTTGAGAAGATAGGCCAGCTGATCAATCGAAGGCAGCTTCACTGCTGCATGTAGAATGGAGCTGGAGCAAGGTGCTGGGGTGCCTTCTCCAGGAAAATAATAAATGCAAAAGAGGCAGGGCAGCAGAAGGAAGAAAACGAAGAAAAACAAAATACCTAAAACGAAATGAAGATTGAAATGGCTTGATTCATGCAAAGCTCTCTGGAATGGAAAGATCACCATAGAAGGCTCCATGAAGATTCAGTGCTGCTCCATGGCAGGACCTGAAACACACTCATCTGAAACTGTTCCGTCAATCTCCCTTCATTGCTCACAATGACATGTCTATATTGAAATATTTGTATAGCAAAGATTCTTCATTTGTTTGCCAAAATGATTGTACACGAAGCAGGATGTTTGAAATTTACTCTCAGTTATTATATATGTAGACATTCACAGAACAGAGTCTTCTTTCATATCTAGTATGGAGTTGTGGCAAGTAGCCTGTCCTGAAATATGCAATCAGGCTAATATATTTGATGCTTAGTTACGATGTTTGATTTCAAATTTTCTTGAATCTCAAGCAATGGTGAATTTAATAGGACAGGATTTTTCCAAAAGAGTTCATAAAAAAGTTTAATATTACAAAAACATATACACACATGTCAGTTTAACCTTTTTCAGTGTTGACATTTAATTTGACATATTCTGGGGTCAAATTTGAGTTTAAAAAATATTTGTATTGGTATTTTTGTTTGAATCTACGAAGTTATAATGAAATCCATTTTAGCCTATTTATTCCTTTTTATTTTTTTTTCCACAGAAATTAACCAAGTGACTTAGATTTGCTGTTAAGATCAATGTACTTTACCATGAAGCTGATAAAATTATGGGTGCTTCCAGATTTGGGTTGTACTGCTGCTTTTTTAAGCAGTTATTTGTACCAATTCCAAAGCTCCATGGGTTGACTTATATTATTGGAAATGGCCGGCATGGATATCTTAATAAACACTAAGTGATGTAATATATTGTTAAATGCTGAAGGGGAAGCCTGCATAGATCTCGATGCCATGAGAAGAAGCTGTGAAGGGGAATTGGGAAATTCCTTGTCAACAAAAATATCTTTCCCGAATTAGATGTCTAGTGTCTCTTATTCCTAGAAATCAGTTTGGTAGTTGAATTACCAACTATTTGCAGTTATGAGAAGGGATGGAAGTGGGACAGAACCTATTGTAGCCTTCTGGAGATTTTTGAATTGACCATGCAGTGTAAATATTTGGACCAGAAATTCTCATCTAGGGAAGCAGTTGTGTGTGAGTGAAGACAAAAAGAGATTGGTGGGAGAAGACTGAGAAATGTTGTTTTGTAGAATCGAAAGGTCTTTCACATAGGCTTGGTGTTTTAACATATGTGGAAGTGAAGTCCTTTATATGTGGTTGTTCAAGACAGGCAACTAATATGATCTCCTTCCTAAATTGCAAAAAATTCATTGATCAATTAAAGTGATTAATGTAGGCTTAGAATAATGTTTTATTAAGTATAAATATTAATTATTTAAGTGACTTAGATCCAATCTCCACCATTGATCTAAGTGAGCTAGGATTAATCTTATAACTCAATCACTTTGGAGATTAGAGATTTGGCATTGGGGAATTCTAAAAAGAACCCAAGAGAGAGGATGAAGACACTTTGCATATTGTAGCTACTCAAGTGAGTGAAAAAATTCGGAGAAAGATTTTCTGAATTGCAATTTTTTGTTAGTCACAAGGCCGAGGAAAGGAGAAAAGACAGCAGGAGAAAATTTTCAGCAGCAATAAAACTAGCAAGGGCCACACAGCTAAGGGAGCCACATGTGTGAAGCAACTAGCAGATTGGGCTGCACGTGGGACGTGAAAGAGGCTGAAGGACAGTGGCACAGATGATTGGGAGGTTAGAATTTTTGCTGGAAAATTCTTCAAAGTTTTGTTGTAATTTCTTTCTACTTTCTATGGGCCATTTTCCCTGATTAGGGAGCCCATTGATTTCTCTGAATTAATTGAATGTGATGAGAAGTTGGAGGGTAAAATTGTGTTGTTCTGTTTGATTTTCTGGGTTATTTTATATTTTGTTTCTGCTGCAAAATTGTTGTTAAAAGTGCTAAGTATTGATGTTTGTAATTTTCAGAAATTAAAACTTGCAACAAAAAATATTATTGATGCGCCATGTCTTGTGGGATTTAGTAGTTGAGTTATATCCTTGTTTGGGGCAATAAGGCCTGGAGGTCTTCTTGGAGTGGAGATCTTTATAGGGTTGTGATAAATGCTTTGGTTTGGACAACTTCGGAATTTTAGTCTAAAATTTGTTGTAAATTTCATAAGAGCCTGGAGCTATCATAAATTTGCATAAACAAATATACACATACATGAATGATCACTTGATAAGAGTTTTATGAGGATTTTCTTTTTCTTTAATAGATAAGCCAAAGTGTTGGTCTCTCTGATTGTATGAGTATTAGGTTTGAACCCTATAGTTTTTAGATTCAAAGGAGAGGAGAATGTCACTCAATTGGACCAAATATGTGGATTTGACCATAGGGCCTCTTTTCGACTTCATTGGGAAGATGCTTGATTGATGGTAATGTTCTGGAAGCTTGTGGATGCCTTTATATGTTAATGAGGATCTTTGTATTCTTAAAAGTCATATAGGCAAGTGTTTGACCCTTGTTCAATTTGGATTCAATGATGTAGAAGGTTGAAGTTTCACTTTAGAAATTCTAATAAGATTGCAAAATTTTGTGAAATTTGGGATCGAGGTTTTAGCCCTAGCCCCTAGTCACATTTGCTGACAGGGGCCATGATTGAGGGCCAACTGATAAAGGGGGATAAAGGTGGAAGTTCGATGGAGTCAAGATCTCTTGGGTATTCAAATATTTGTATAGATGAGCATCTAGAGTTCTTTCAAGGCTATGGATTTGGAGGAAGTTAGATGTTTCAAATGTCTAGAACATTTAGGAATTTTGATGCATGTATAGTTCTGTAGGTTGAATGTTCCATATATATGGGCTTTCAATTTTTCCTTTATATGATTCAACCAAGGACTTAAGCTTATGCTTCAATTTTAAGACCATGGATTACATGAATTACAAAATATTTACATGGACCACAAATGATTATCTCCTTTGAACGTTATGAGAATGCTCGATCAAGATTTGACAAATAAATAACTTTTATTGTTTTGTTTGTCACAAGCTTTTAATGATCACAATTTGTATGCACTTTTTACTTTATGTGAGTGTATTGTTTGCCAAATTAAATTTATATCACATTAGACAACAAAAACATCAAAGGAAATATGGTCCATTCGTGATCATAGTTTGTCCTTAGACCTCCTTATTGAATTTCAAGTGGATCTAGAACAACCAAAAGAAAATTGATTTTATTAAAAGATCCTTCATATAGTCAAAATGATGTGCCCAAATATAATGAGAAAGCTAAGTGATATGAATGTCCGAATATTCTTTGTCTTAACTTATACAAACTCTCAACTATCTACTATCAAAATCTCTCTTTGGAACATTTAAATATTTGGAAATATCTCAAAGCTCATTTAAAAAAAATTCAAATCACTCCACTAGAGTTGACTTAATAAGAAAACATTTTTTACTATTTCACAAACATAGGCATGTGTCGCATTACCAATACAGAAATGCTCTCTTCTGGGATAGTAACCCAAGCCCCATAAGCAACGAACTTCACTAGTGCAACTTGCATGGAAAAATTTGAATATAAAGAAATGATTTATTTTCTCTGTGGTTATATAATGAGCCGGTGCGAAGTGTTGTTGTTGGCTAACCAAGCTCCATCTTTCCTCCATGAATGATGAATTCAACTCTACAATGAGGAGAAATTGAGGGGATCTACGTATAGCTTCAATAGTTTTGATATGCACAATGGCAGTGTGTAGTAAAAATGAAGGTTCCCTTCTCACAAGGATTACTTGATTTTCTCTACATTCAACTCTTGTTGCTTCAAGTGCCTATGCGGTATTAACGGTAAGTCTTGACTTTTCCTACAATCATTCTCATCCAAATCACACCTAAGATAACAATCTTCTTGAATAGAACAAAAGATGCAAACCCACAAAAGAAGGTCCACACAACACTGAGAAGGTGATTCGCAACAAACATTATATGTATATGGTTATGGGTTCATACTTTTTAGCGAATGCACAAAATGCATAGATAGGATTATATATTAAATCAATATGGTTTGATAGGCACGAATGCGTTAATAAAAAGACATCAAATAAATAAATAAATTGAATGAATAAAAAAAGTTAATTCATTCAAATTACTTTAGTGGAGATAGAATTTGCTTGGAAAATCCATTTGGGTAAAACAACGGGAAAGGATTAGATATTTTATTAGAATAACAATAGATCCATTACATTTGCTCGCTTCTCACTCACCCCCTATTTTATACCCATAAAAATAAACTTTATTATAATACCATGAGTTACCAATTTCACGGACTACTCACTTGACTCCATAACATTATGGAAGCATGAAGAAGTCAAAATATTTTATTTTATTTTATTTTGATTTGCTCTCCAACCTAACAATCTCCCACTTGAAACCAAATAAAAGTTTGAGTGAATATTTTTGCATTGTTGTTTCCCTCTCCTCTCTACTAATCCTTACCCAAGATGCCTTTCATCACATTTGCATTACTCTGGCCAAGGTTCTACAAAGCTCTTGCTTATCTCTTGGCAAAATCTTTGTTAACATATTAGTTGGATTGTCTTAAGTGTGTTTTCTCCAACTATAGAAGCCCATCATCTAACACTTGACGAATCCAATGATATCAAACATCAATGTGCCTTGTTTTAGAATGATATGCTGGGTTTTTTACTAAATAAATGGCGCTTTGACTGTCATGATGCACTGCATATTTGTCTTATTTTATTCCCATCTCTCCTATGTTAGAATATCGAAAAGGCAAAAATATTTTCCAATATTGACAATTACTTGTGATATCCTTTTATTCTTATTATCTTTCTTTATGTTATTCTTTATCTTCTTTTCATCAAGCAATCATCAAATCAAAAGCATGAAGATCAATGACACCAGAAGTAGGCACTCAGCCAGGGCTAAAAACCCCTATGAAGGGGAAAACCTAATCGAGCCTTTCCACTAGTAGATTCAAATCAAATTGAGACATACCAAGACATTAGACCAAACCAAAAGACCTTCCTCACCCCACCAAATCAGCCTTCTAGGATGGTTATCAAGCTTCAATAGTCTTATTCAAGTCAAACAGTTTCAACTCTGCAGCTACACAAAATTTGGGCCCTCCAGTTCCCAGATTTTGGCCCTTGTGCAATTCTGAAATTTTACGCCCTCTTGCAACCCAAAAGCTTCGCATGTTGTTATAACATCACTTATCACCTTTATATACTTGATGATCTATGTATTGGCCTTGGGCAACCCTTTCCATTCAGACTTGGTCATTTTCTTAAAAAAACATTATTTTGAATTCCATACGTGATTCTACTCAATTATAGCATCATTTATCACCTTTATATACTTGATGATCTATGTATTGGCCTTGGGCAACCCTTTCCATTCAGACTTGGTCATTTTTTAAAAAAACATTATTTGAATTCCATACGCGACTCTGCCCAGTCTTCCACGCGTGCAGATGTGGGTCCGCTCATATTTGACTTGCGTATACAATTTAAAATATTAAAAAATATATAATCTCCTTATTAATTGGGCAGGGTTTATTGGTTTTACCTAAATCCCACCTACACTAGCTCGTGGCCAAACTGTTTTCCAACTGAAAAACTGATTTGAGGAAATACAAATTGTTGAAGTTTGCACCAAGAAACAATGAAATTGGCATCCAGAAACAACATCCTTGATTCTAGTGAAAATTAAGCACCTAGACTAGGTGGGACCCACACATGGTATTTTTAGGTGGATGTCTATTTATAGATGATGAGCGAATTCTACTTATAGATGTATGTGCGAGTTTTATTTATAGATCGCATGTCTATTTATAGATGCATGTCAACTATTATTATCCCTTAATAATAGTTGGACAATAAACATTAATCTATTCTCAATGAGCACTTGGAAATAGTTAACTGAAGTGGAAAATCAGTTAGCTAAGTGAATTTCGAGTTGAAAAGGTTGGTTGGTGGGACATGCAAGTGAACTTAGTTGTCACTGAGTGATTCAAAGTTGTAACAAAATTGGATGTGTAGTTATGTGAGTTGTAAAGTAGTTTAACTTAGTTAAGTGAGTTAAACTTAGTTGTGCTAATTGTAACTGAAGATACACTAGTGAGAGATCAGTGAATTAATTATTAATTAATTCACAATCAGTGGTCTCACATGCAACTAAATATTTACTACTATTAACTACATGCATGCCAGATCTAGTGGAGAATCCAGGTAATACATAATTTGTATTAAAATACACCTCACGGGGAAGACCTAAGGGAGGAGAGAGAAAGGCATTGATACTATAGCCTGTTATAGCCCAGATCAAGTCTGGCTATCCTTGTGCCTCTTGCACTTCCCAGGTTTAGGAAACCCTTGTTTCCTTCTTTGAGATGTTCACCCCCTTTATGTGACATCTTTGTGCACCTTTTATGGAAGAAGATTGTTGAGGCTTGGGCTGGACGAATCCGAAGGACGGTTTCACTTGGAGCTGTGGCTGATTTCATGTGATATCTCCACATTTGTTTTACATACATCAATAAAAGAAGCTCTGTCCCATTCCTGATGTCATAATATTATATGTATCTTATAAATGTTAATGATCTTATAGTTGTTTATTTCATGTTATCTTTTATGAGTTTATATGATCTAACATATTGACATCTAGGATATATACGCTGTACAATTAGTCTATGTGCTTGTTCTTGAGTGAGTTGCAGGTTTTGAAGCACATGGAGTAGTAGCGGGTTTGCACCCTGCAGGAACGACCTCAAACGTAGGACATACGGGTAAGGTCATCTCTCCCTAGTTTACTAGTTTAAGCATTATGACCTTTAATTTGATTGCTTGTTGTTGTTGTGTGTCTTCCGCTCTGTTAGGTCCCTCAACCCAGACCTTAGGGTATTTTTGACTGCAACATAATTGGCGACTCCACTAGGGATTACATCCGTGTAATTCCCTGTTCGGGTTGTTTTCTCTGGATTTTGGATTCGCTGACTGATTTGATCACTTTCTCAGTCTCCTTGGTTCTATATCCATCTAGGCAAAAACCCTGATCTTTTGGATTAGGCTTGGATTTTTTATTTTTCCTTGTTGTCTTTTCTATACGCTACTTCTAATGCACACACTCACGTATACATCTGTTTTTATCCAAAGAAACCCGCGTATACGTGAGTTTCCTTTGACACAGACGCATATACACGTAGCTTGCACACAGCCTACCCACATATGGCTAGGTAAAAATGAAAAATTGATTTTTGAGATCTTGTAAGTTCTTTCTGCTTGCTTTTGGTCACTCCTGTAGAACCTCTCATATGTTTGGATAGTGTTTCTCCTGGTTGTGTATTAGTTTATCTCTTTTTTGCATGAAAACCTAGTCAACCTAGGGTTTGCCTTGCTTGTTGAAGTTTCAGTTGTGGCTGTTGCACCGGGACTTCTTTATGAGGTTATTGGTTGTTCTGACATTTCAGAACACTGAGTTTGTGTTGTTACACTCATGCTTGGCCTTGTTATTGCTTCACTTTTTTGTTTTTGGCTTGTTGGCTTGTTTGGTTTTCTTGGTTCTTGAGATCAACTTTTCTGGAAAATCTTGAAGTTGTCCTTTTGGTTTCTTGAAGTTTTGTGTTCGTTGGAGTTTTATGTTGCTTTTTCGAATCATTTTCTTGAGTTAGTTACTTCATTCCACTTATTTGAGACCCTTCACAAAAATGACATGGTTGGCTTATGGAATTTGGAGGTGCTTGCTTGCTCAATTTTCTAATTTGGTAGTTTGTTCTTTTCTCAAAGACTTTTTGTTGTCTCCTTAAAAAGTTAAAGGCTCAAAAAGCATTTTTGTTTTCCATTGCTTTTGCTTTTGGTTTTCGTTTCATGGTTTTCATCTTTTTGGAGCAATTTGGTAGTTTGTCATTTTGGTTCGGTAGCTTGGTTTTGAGAGAAGTTCAGTGGTGGGCTTGTCTCTTTTGTATCAAGTTGTTTTTGACATTTTTGTGCAAAGAAGTTCTTGTTTGGGCTTGTCTCTTCTTTGTGTCAAAGTGATTAGACCTGTCTTATTGAAAAACTCATTTTCTTCCCTTTGTGAGTAGTCTTAGAATCTGCATTTTTCATTGGTAGTTTTGCATTAGTGTAGGTTCACTGTTAAGTGTGTTTAGTCTTTTGATAGCTTTTGAAGTGTGTAAGTGTGATATTGAAAAGAAAAGAAAAATTTCTTGTTTTTTAGTTGTTTCATAGAACCCAATTAGAAATCTCTTTCAGAAGAAAAAGTTGCATATGCATGTAGCAGGGTTCTATTGATTTATCTTTTGAGTAAAAACATCACAAGTTGCATTCTTCGTATACCCTTGACTTAAAAAGAACAACCATTAAAATCAAGCGCTTAATTAAAATGAACTAGAATTTTTTGAGTTGTCATTAATGTACACCAACTAGTCTAGGTCATAGGTGAGTGGAGAGTTAACTCTCCAAGGCCACTCAAAATTTCAAACAGAGAAGTTGATTAATGAGTGAAATCCAACCTCGTTAAGTGGACCGAGAAAGCTCTACCTCCAGAGAGTTAAGCACGAGGGCTAGTGAAGGTAGAGAAGAGAGATGCCCCCTGTCCTATTTGCTGGATCCTGACCTAAGACCGTTTTTCCTGGCTACCAATACGAACTGGTGTCCATAGTTGCTATTCCTAGATACCACATAGGTGAATGTGGGGGGGGGGAATACTCGTGGTACCTGAGGAAGATTTTGCATCACTCTCATTAGTACTTCTGGAGGGTGCCCTTGCGAAGCATAGGTACTTGCACCGACAAAGGCTTTTTTTAGGAGGTCAGTATAACTGTTTCTGTTACCTTTGCTAGTAGGCCTGGGGCATAATTACCCCAGACTATTATTGGAAGGTCCTCTTATTCACTTTCTTGTATTTTGGTGTCGGTCCTAATAACTTGGAGTGGAAATACCTAAAGGCTGCTTGATTGTTGTATCTTAGGGACATTTTTGTAGAGAGTGCTCTTTGCTCCTAGATTGCCATAGCTTTGTAATTTTTTGAGTCTATCATAAAATCTCATAATTATTAAAAGTGGCTAACCAATCGGTTCGTCGATGAAGGAGGCTTCGTGGGCTTTCTTCTGCGAGTGTCGAGCCTTCTTGAAGAAGGCATAGGAGCAATTCTGCTGGTGTTTTTCATCTAGTAGTTGCAAATGCATCGTAGAGTGATCCTCCGCTTGGGGTTATTGTTTCTGTGGGTGGTCCTAGTACTAGTGGTTATTTAGAGAGGAGTACTCCACTCATCTCTCGAGTCCTTTTTCCAGCAGAAGAAGTTGAAGTGGAAGAAGTTACTGAACCTCCTTACTCCTTCCTCTCCTCTTCCTGCTAGTTTTTCGGAGGTTCTTTTGTATGTTGGACCTCCATCTCAAAGACCGACTAGCCCTCATATTTCTCCTTCTTTTATTTTGATGGCCACAGCTGGGGACACAACTTCGGCTATGAGCAGTTCAAGTGTGCATAATCCTCTTTCGGTTGAGGGAGGAGGTACTATGTCTATTTCCACTATCACTCCTAGTGCTGCAAATTTTGGCTCTACCTCCATTCCATCTACGAGTGGGGGCACCCAAGATTTTGCTTCATATTCGGGTCCCTTTTCTTTTGGAATGCCTTCTAGTGCTATTCCTTTAATTCCTCTCACTGCCACTACAATTGTCTCCACACCCATTTCTTCTATGGCGAGTGGGTCAGCTTCTTTCCAGGGTTTTCTCTTCGGAAGTGGTCATATCCCTTATTCGAACCCTTCCTTAGGTTGATTTCCTTTCTCCGCTCAAGGTCAAGGTTTTAATCCTTTTCTTGGAGGCCAAAGCTCTAATGCTTTTCAAGGCTGGAACCCTGCTTTTACAGGGTTGGGAATTGGGAATTAGTTTTTGTATGGCTAGTAGGGGAATGTTCCTTTCTCCTCTGTAGGTGCTTCTAAGGGTTTCTCTCCATTCGCTAATGCTTGGAACCCTTACCAAGGGGTTTCATCTTCATTTAACACTTCGATTGGGGGAAATATCCCTGTTTATGGTAACCCTACAATGGGAGGGGGTCCTACTCCGAATTCTTTTGGGCCACAAGGCTTCTCTTATGGCTCAAATTTTTCTACGAACAATCCATGGCAACTTGGTGCCTCAGCAAACCCAAGGTACTCTTTTTAGAATGTTGGGAATCCTTCTGTTGGTGCATGGAATTCTCAAGCTCCTCCATGCTTACCATTCCTGGCAACCCTAAATTTTCCAGATTTTTCAAAATTGACTAATGATCCTATTCAATACAGCCCGAGTTGGCCTCTGGTCCCTACTAAACTTCCGTCAGCTATTCCAAAATTTGAAGGGAAGACTGGTGAGGATCCAACCAACCATGTTACCACTTTCCATTTATGGTGTTTGTCGAACTCCCTCATCGATGATTCGATTAGGTTGAGACTATTTCAGTGCACCCTAACTGGAAACACTGCTAAATGGTACATTAAGCTTACTGGGGGCACTTTTGCTTCATTTGGCGAGTTGGCTACCATGTTTTTGAACCATTTTCAGTTGCCTGTTCGATATGGTGCCAGAACTGAGCTTATAGCCAATTTCCAACAAGATAAGTCGACGCACATTTCTGACCATATTCAGGAATGGAGGAGAAGGAAGAGGCTCATTAAAGCCCAGATTCCTAATGAATTCCTTCTCGAATGGTTCCTTAAATCCTTACAACGAGAAATATCGAAGAACGTATCTCTTTCTGGGGTATTTTCTAAGGAGCAGGCTATCTTTAGAGCCCATCAATTGGAACTGATCTATTCTTAGTCTGGATTCTTAATAAGATTTTTCTTGATGCTCCTCATTCCAAAGTGTATTTAGCCAAACCAAAACTAGGTCCTCATGCTGACGGGCTTGTCAGTACGATCAATAGTGGCACGAATAACCTTTTGAATCAATTGCATCAATTTTCTCTACAATCTGCTCCTTCTATTCAGGCTACGTCGTCAGTGTCTTCTCCTTCCCAGCCCTTAACTATTAATGCTGCTCAATCTTATAATCCTAAAGGAAATAAACAATCCGATGGAAAGAAGAAGGGACATAATAATAACAAGAAGAAAGATAAGGATGGAAAGGGTAATGTGAATATATCCAATGATAATGTTGGAGAGGGTAAGAGAGACGCAAAGAAGAAAATGAAGTTTCCATGCAAGTTATGTACTGGAGACCATTTCACCCATCTCTACCCTAAGATTCAGGATGCTCAGTGCTTGTTAGCTCAACAGGGTTCCTCTAGTTCTCAGGCTGTGCTGACTAACCATTTTCCCCAAGGGCAACAAATGCTTGCTGGCGCGAATGCTAATACTGGAGCTCCCACAGTGGGCAACCAAGAAGGGGAGAATTCCTCAAATGTATATATGATGAGTGCTCATGTTGATGTCACTACGAGGTCATGTGATTATGGTGAATCCGAGTCTTTGAAGGCTAAGGGGGCTCTTGATACTTTCGAGCCACTCCATATTGAGAGGCCCAGAGTTGAGCCTATACCTCGCATGCCGAAATGTTCTGATAAACATTCGACAATCAACGCTAATACCAAAGCAACCCATAACTACTCCATTGTAGAAGATTTGGCTCAGAGTCCTGGTGCTATGTCTGCGTTGGAGGTACTCCAGTCGTGCCCAGCACAAAGGAGTGTGTTTCTCATTGCAATCAGGGAAATTGATCCAAATAACTCTCTTATGATCACATTCGATATGTAAAATCTTAAGAAGAGAATTCCTCATCACATGGATTTTCAGATCAAATCTACGTATCATAAAATCAATATTTTTCAAATGGTAGTTGATGAGGGTACTTCCACATGTGTCATGTCTATCTCATGTTTGATTTGTAAAGCCATTGGATCTCCTCAAGCCGTGCCTTCACCTACTCTTCTCATTGCATTTGATGGCCATTTTCACAGGCCACATGGCATTGTTCCGAATTTTCCCATCTGTGTTGGGGGTAAAGTTGTCAATATTGACATTGAGATAGTTGACGCAAATTTGGACTACAACCTTCTATTGGGGCAGAATTGGATTTATGAGATGGATTCTATTGCTTCATCATTATTTCGCATCTTGTGTTTTTCCCACGAAGGGAGGATTGTCACTGTTGATCAGAAGGGCTATTCTCTGATAGACCCAAATGTATCTTCTGACTCTGCTGTTCCCTTGGTGAACGATTGCAAGCAACTTGTGGAGAATTTAGGGGTCGGAATGTATACCTCATTGATGGGTACCTTTAATCTTCTGCCTCCTTCCATTCATATTAATGCTATTTCATCCTCCAGGGCTCCTAATCAAAGAGAATTCTCTCGAACTCATTATTTTTCAGGCCCTTGGACCTTGCCTTCTCCTACTACCACATTAGAAGAAGGTCAAGTAGGTGGAATGGAATTCCCTATATCTACAGCGGAGATTGTATATTAGTCTATTGCTGACTCTATAGATTTTGTTCCAGTTTCTCTTTCGCTGGAGGATTTGGATGGAGATGTGGCTCCAGCTTGAACAATTAATTCATATTCTGCTAAGGACCCCCTTGATACTATTCTACCATCTGAAGAGGTTATCCTCGAGGAAATGAATAGTGTGGAAATACCGTGTGATGATTTGCATCATCGGTCCTATTTTTTCCGGATTTGTGAGAAGTTGAGTCAAGAATGTCTAGCCCTTCATCTTCTGGTTCTGTTCACCCAGTCTTGAACCTTTTGGCTCCAGCACAAGTTTTTGTTGAAGGGAACATGGCTGTCATTTCTGAGACGATCTCGGTGAACATTTCCAGGAATCCCAACATTATAGAGAATGTTTTCATCGGAGCTAAATGTTCCCTTGAAGAGATTCATACTTATATCCCACACCGTTTATTGATCAGATTATTGATGAGTGTGCGGGGAATGATATTTTCTCCTTCATGGATGGTTTCTCTAGATACAATAAGATTACCATCTGTCCTGAAGATTAGCACAAGATTGCTTTTATTTTCCCCTGGGGTATGTTGTATCTTAAGAGACAATTCCTTGGATGTGGAAAGGAATCAATGCTTAAGACATTTTTAAAAAGGTGTCACAAAAGTAATTATATCAGGTGGTCTTTGTTCAATCCCTTTGGAAACTAATTATTTAAAACCCTTAACAATTTGGTATAATGAAAGACTCTACAATGCCAATAACTGCTGATATCTGAATGAAAAAGAAGGACTGTAGAAGAAACTCAAAATGATATGCTGTAACATAGAATCTATTGCTTTAAATTTCAGAATGAATTTATGGAGAGAGAGGAAAATCAAAATAATATGCTGTAAATACATAATCTATTACTTTTAATCTCCAGAGAGAATGTGTGAAGAGAGATGAGTTGGAGCGAAGGAGCACAAATCAAGGCTATTTAACTCTTACTCACAGATGTAATTAAGAGACCGAAGACTACTTCACTTCATTCCAGGAATAAGGAACAAAAAATGACACAAGAAAAACGAATCACCATCAACATTGTAGGAAACTTGATGCTTCTTTCATTAATTTATCAGAAAGTAAGTAACAAATATTTAGTCTTCCAGAGGTCCAAAACTCAAAACCCTCCTCCTTTCTTTCTATCTTGCTTAAATACAACAAAAACAATTCGTAACTACTAAAACTTTTTGAAACTACTTCGACTACCTAAACTGTTAAAAATACTTATTACATTGCAATTGAAGACATCACTCTAGCTTCGATCTTAAAAAACAAAGAAAAAAAATTAAAACTTGGAATATTATTCTATTTTTTGAATCTAACTTGTTGCTGATGCATGTCCCTGAATTGCTGATGTGTCTCCCTACTTCTGGTGCAGTATTCGAATAGTTGTGCAATAACACATCCTTGCCCGTCTCGACCCAACTGTTACGTTTCCAACAGTGCCACTATGTGCTCTTTTTTCCCAACTTTGCCTATGCCTCTACATTTCAACCAGGGTTATCATTTCCCCTTCTGCTCGACTCTACCTCTTCTGCTCGTGCTTGCTGCATTCCGTCTTCTCTTCTCCTTTGCTTTGCATCGGGTCACTTACCCGAGTCCATTGCCCGCTTCCATGTTTCTTCATAAAACCAATGCAACTGCACATAATCTTGGACTTTCAATAAATTCAAATTAACCTTTGAATGGTATCGCGTTTGCCTTTCCATTGCATATCGGCCTTTGGCATTTATAACACACTCCTTAGTGCCATTTCTCCTGAGCTTGCGATGTGCGAAGTGCGATGAGTGGAGGGTGACGTGGCAGGATGGAGGTGGCGCTGCCCACAAATCTCAAATCGAGAGTTTTGTTATGAAAAATGGGAGGTAAGTGTTAAAACCTGTGAAGTGCGATGTGTGATGTGCGATGGCAGGAAGGTGATGTGGCAGGACGGAGGTGGGACCGCTCGCAAATCGCAAATCGAGAGTTTTGCTATGAAAAGCGGGAGGTAAGTGTTAAAACTTGCGGTGCGATGTGCGATGTGCAATGGTGGGAAGGTGGAGTGGTAGGACAAAGGTGGGGCCACCCGCAAATCTCAAATTGAGAGTTTTGTTATGAAAAGCGGGAGGTAAGTGTTAAAACTTGTGAAGTGTGAAGTGCGATGTGTGATGGCGGGAAGGTGATGTGGTAGGATGGAGGTGGGGCTGCCCGCAAATCGCAAATTGGGAGTTTTGTTATGAAAACCGGGAGGTAAGTTTTAAAACTTGCGAGGCGCGATGTGAAATGGAACCTATAGCCGACACGTGGCTTCTCTTCACAACGTCCGTTTTATTAACTCTCTTGCATATTTATTTGCGATATCCATTCTCGACCACTTATCTCTAACTTAGATCTCGCGATCTAATATTTTCCATCCATCTGACTTGCATTTCTGTGCTATGTTCTCTGTTGTCCATCTCTCCGATTCAATTCTGCGCTTTGATCTTGACCGTCTATTTTTCTCTTTATGCTTCTTCCAAAACTCCTAGGTTTTTAGGAAAATATGCCAGTTCTCTGCCTTAGGGAAATCTATACGATTTCTTCAATAATGAACATCGTTTCATTCAACAAACTCGCATACGTTCCTTTGACAAATAAATGATCTTAACTATTAATTTGTTTTTCCCCATGGTGTAGCCCTCCTAAGCTTATTCGGTATTCTGTAGCTAGTCCCTCCTGAGCTTGCGAATAAGCCTGACTTGACCCTGATCTGTGTGCAATGTTCTGAAGGCATCAATCGGCCCAACTCTTGAACTGTTTTGTACACGAATAAGACCGACTCGACCTACCTTCACATCTCCGCACATAATGTTAGTACACAAACATGTAAATCAAAATTTTTCTTCGACATACAAATTTTTACATTTTCTAACATATATGCTTTTTTGGTGTTTTGAAAAATATTTCAAAAGTAAATACAAATGAGCCACAACATCTAGCTCCACCTGGGGATAGTGCTTTATTCCACGGAAGCGATAAGAACTGTAGATTAGTGCCTTATCCATTGGGAATGGAGTCAAATATTTCTTGATAACATATGAACAATGAGAAATCCGGTATTTACAGTGGTGGAATGCTGAATTTTAATGCTAAAAATAATGCTTCAAATACTGCCATTCACAAGATTCTGCAGGGATTCTCCATCTAAATCTTCTAGGATGAAAGTATTGTTTGATCTAGCTTTAGAAATTCTGTACAGATGATCTGAAAATGAAAGTATTTTTTTTGCTGTTCAAAGTGTTCATTTCCATTAAATTAAGTGTGAAAAGTGTTTGATTGGTCTTGCAAGTGAAACAAAGTGTTTTTGATAACTGTTTATGAATTTAGGTGTGAGAGAGTGTTGTTTTAATTTATTGTTTAACAACTTAAATCTGAATAACACAGTAGAATAACTTCACCATAAACACACAACAACATGATGAGGCAGTTCACCCCTCCTGGGCTACATCTGCTGGTCCAAGGCTCCCAATGGGCATGTCCTTGATATATTATGATGCTCAAATTGGCAATATAGTGAGAAAAAGGCCAAAAAATACCAAACCAACTGTGAAAATGAATTTAGAAGGTAGAAATAAGCTAAGATTGACTTTTATTTCACCTAAAACAGTGAAGTGTAGCCCAATGCAACTCCATTTCCCTCAAGGCCCTGATGGCTCTCCGAGCTTCTCTGAAGTAAAAATGGATGAAAGAAACCTCTGTTGGCTCTGAAACCTATTCCAATGGCTCCATAATGCTGATAATAGTCGAAATTGACTAAAATTTCGTCCAAAAAGGTTCAGTAATCGAGAAATTATGACCAAAACTTGTCTAGTTTGGCCTAAAAAAACTCCAAAATTGGGGAACTGGAGTTAACTCTGACTATTTTGGCAAAAGCCGCCGAATTTGGAGGCAATATCCAGATTGACCAGACGGTTTTAGTTAACATTAAATATGTAATGGGTGGCTGGTCACATAGACTGCTACCCTAGCCGCCGGCGGAACCGTTGTTAACAAACCTTAACGTTAAATCGTGGCATATAATGCGATACATGCGTTGGCCACATGTAATACGTTTAACCGCCGCTATTAATCAGCTGGAGGGCCTGGCACTTGGTCACAAGTATTCAGGTCATATGATGTGGGGGCTGGCCCCCATTTACCGCCGCTCACTTTTAAAACAATATTCAAATGTTACTGTTGCCCTATGGTTGGTAAGAACCACCACGAGCCCAGGCGGTCGGGCCTTGGGGCTGCCATTCATCCGACCCGCAATTGAAACCTGTAACGTTGCAAATTTTTTTATTTCCAATTCTTTCAACAGCCTGGGGCCACGTGGCGGCCTTCGGGTAGGCCACGAGGCACCCAATGATTGGTCCAAAAACGAACAAGTCAAACATTCCTCCAATTTGAGTGTGACACTTGTCGATCACTGATTGGTCCACAGGGAATATTCCATGGAATATTACAAGGAATATTCTCAAAATATTCTGAGGAATATTCCTGAAATATTTTTTTTTTAATATTTTCCAAATTCAAAATTCAACCCTAGTCAAACTGATTTTTGAAGGAAATTGTAAATTTCAAACTTGAATAACTTTCACATACAGTGTCGGATTTGAGTGCCATTCACGGCACTAGGATCGTATTGACAAGGCCTATCCATTCGTTCTGGTTTCAACCAATTTTGAGCAGTTCCAATTTTGAGCATTTTTTCAACTTAGGACATGATCACCTGATCACACCTCTCCATTGGGAAGCTTTTGGACCCCAAAAGCCTTCAATTACTTGTTAAGAAGATGAGGGTACAGTTCCTTCACCTTTTCCACCTCAATCCACTTTGCCTTACTCGGTTTTCTGCCTTTAAGACCAACTTGAACATAATCAACATTTCCCCTCCTTGAAGTGCGTGTCCTTCTGTCAAGGATAGTATCCTCTTTCAACTCATCCAAAAATTATGGCGATAAATCCTCTATGGATGGCAGCTGAATGTCACTTTCATAATCAACAATTAAAGGAGGTTCATACAAACGTAAATTTTCCACATTCACAACGGAATACATTTGCATGTATGAAGGCAAATCTAATTCAGAAGCATTATTTCCAACTTGTTTAAGGATCTTGAATTGACCATAACAAATAGGCTTCAAATTTTTACCTTCTCCTTGCATTCTTTCCTTACTAATATGCAGCCATACCTCATCCCCTTCTTGAAACTTATGATCAACTTCGTGGTTATCATGCCTCTCCTTGTACTTGCCTTCACTTTTTTCAAGCTGTTCTTGAACCTGCTGATGTATGAGCTGAATTATTTCAATGAACATGCGAGCTTTTTCAATGTCACTATGCCCATCAATGGCCACATCCTTCTCAAGAATGAAATCTAAAGGTGACTTAGGCAAATACCCAAAGAAAGCTTCAAAAGGTGAAGTATTTGTAGAAGAGTGCTTGGCTCGGTTGTAAGCACGCTGAATGTAATGCAAGTGCTCATCCCAAAGCTTGGCATGCTTGTTGCAATAACCTCTCAAAATATGTACAATGGTTTTGTTCACTACCTTTGTTTGGCCATCTGTTTTTGGATGGAAAACAATACTTTTCTTCAACTTGGTGTCCATCATCTTCCATAAATTGGACCAACAATTCCCAACAAATCTGGAATCCCTGTCACTAACAATAGAAGTAGGCAAGCCATAATGAACCCATACATGTTGAAAATATAAATCAACAGTTTGTTCAGTAGTTATAGGTTTCTTACATGGCATAATAATAGACATCTTGCTGAAACGATTAACTACTACATAAAGATAATCATGCTGCTTTCTAGATAATGGTAGCCCTCCAAAAAAATCCATAGAAACACTTTCCCATGGTCTAGAAGGTATTGGAAATGGTGTATATAAACCAAACTTCCTATTGCTAGGCTTGCTTGTATCACATAATTAACAACCTCTAATCAAACGTGAAACACTATCTACCATGTGAGGCCAATAACAATACCTCTGTAAATGTGCAACCTTTTTGCTTACCCCGAAATGTCCAGCTATAAGAGAAGAATGAGCTTCTCTCATGATGCTTAGTATCTCCCCCTATGGTATACATAACTTGCCCATATGAAACAACAAACTATTATGCAAATGATAATCATTCTCCTCAACATGATTCCCTTCACTCAAGTTAGCATACACATCCTTAAAATCAACATCTGATGCATATTGTTCTACTCATGTACAATAGAATCATTCTTAAGTAAAATATTAGCACTAATAATAGGCCTTGAAAGCATATCAACAACCTTATAGTAAATACCTTTCTTGTACCTTATTACCAAGTGAAATTGTTGTAGGAAATCCATCCATCTGAAATGTCGTGATTGTTGCAATTTACTTTGTGATTGCAAGTACTGTAAAGGATGATGGTCAGTATGAACAATTGTTTCTTTGCCCATCAAATAGTGTTTCCATTTTTTGACACTTTGTACCAACGCATACAACTCTTTATCATATGTAGGATAATTCACAACATCACCATTAAATGTCTCAGAATGAAATGCAACAGTCTTACCATGCTGTAAGAGAACTGCACCCATGGCGTAATCACTAGCATCTGTCTGAATCTTGAATGGGTGTCTCAAGTCCGGTAATGCAAGGACTGGAGTTGAACTTATCTTCTCTTTCAAAGACTCAAAAGCTTTATGTTGCTTGCCTCCCCATTGGAAAGCACACTTCACACTAGTCATTGCATGCATAGGAGCTGCTATGGCAGAGAAGTTAGAAATAAACTTCCTCCAATACTGTGCTGCACCCAAAAAAATTCTTACCTCTGTAATGGATTTGGGAGTAGGCCAATTCACAATGGCTTCTACTTTGGAAGGATCAATTCTCAAAGCACCTCCTCATACTATGTGTCCCAAATAAACCAAAGAAGTCTTTCCAAATTCACACTTTGACATTTTAAGAAATAACTGATTTTTCTTCAAAGTATCAAGTACTTTCTTAACATGCATAACATGCTCTTCTCTAGTCTTGCTGAAAATTAAGATGTCATCTAAGTAGACAATAACGAAATCATCAAGAAAAGAACGTAAGACATCATCCATTATCCGCATGAAAGTTGCAAGTGCATTTCATAATCCAAATGACATAACAAGCCACTCAAAGAGTCCCTGTTTGGTTTTAAATGTTGTCTTCCAAATGTCACTTTTTGCAATTCTAACTTGATGATAACCACTACGTAAGTCTAACTTAGTTACAACATCTTTCAGCTGATCCAACAAATCATGTATCCTTGGAAGTGGGTAACGATTCTTTACCGTTATTTTGTTCAATGCCCTGAAGTCCACACACATGTGCCAAGTTCCATCTTTCTTTGGAATCAACACTATCGGTGACCCACGTGGTGAAGTGCTTGGTCTTATGAATCCTTTGTCCAACAAGTCTTTAATTTGCCTCTTGATTTTAGCATTCTCCATAATATACAAGCGGTACATGCTGATGTTAGGAAGATGACAATCTTGATGTAAATGGATTTCATGCCGAATCTCCCTTTTAGGAGGTAAACCTGTCGGTTCCTAAAACATCTCATGATGTGCATCAAATACATCATATAAATCTGATTTAAGCTTGGAATCACAATTTTCAAATGACTCATGATTCATATCAACCTTGGGCTTAACCATAAGAAGTACAAAACTCTTACTAGAATTTACTAGCCTTTTTACTTGTCCTGCATTTACCATCGCTATATTTGCCTTCTTGTGATGTGCTCTAACAATGAACTCCTTGCCATATTTAAAGAGATGATACTTATTTTCATGGTGATGGAAGATCACTTTCCTGTCAAATAAGTAAGGACTTCCCAAAACAATTCCTAATATATCAAGTGACACCACATCAAGTTCAACTGTGTCAATAAAGTGTGCAGTAATGGAGAATCGCAATATGCACTTTCTTGAGACTTGTAAGTTTGCATCCTTGCATATCCACCCAAGTGGGTAAGGCTTTGGATGTGGAATGGTCTCAAGTTTAAAATATTTGACCAAGTCTTCTGATATGAGATTTTCTTGTGACCCACTGTCAAATAGTGTGTCAATTTTGGTATGTTTTGAGACTACCCTCACATGGAACAATTCAATTCTTTCTTCCTCATTAAGAGCTTGTACATGACAGTTTGAAGTACTAGTGCTTGGCTTAGTTTCAGTTTCCTTTCCCTTCATAATTTTCAAACCCATGGCTGCAATTTTGGTTTCATCACCTGAATCATCACCTAAATCTTGAGGTGTAGTTGTAGTAGCTATAGTTTTCTTCTTTCCTTTGTTTTTCTTAAACTGAGTTCTTTTTTCAGGATGTAATTTCCAACAGTTTTTCTCTTCATGGCCCTCTCTTGAACAATGTTTACATATAAATTTTTCACCCTCTTGTTTGATAGATGCATTCTTTTTTCCTTTTCCCTTAAAGGTTTTATCTTTGTTCTTCCCTTTGAAAGGCTTGTTTCTACCCTCATCAAAAGTGTTTTTCCCTCTAGCCTCTAAATGTGTAGCTTGTACACAAACTTCATCTAGACTAGTAGGATTGAACATAAGGATAGTATGCTGAAGGTAACTGTGCAAACCACCTATATATTTTAGCAAAGTATCTTGACTTTGTAAGTCTACCCCTAATAAGAGTGCTCTTCTCCGAAAATATTGGGTATAGTCTTGCACATTTTGTCCCTTAAGCTGTCTAAAGTTTTTCCAATTCATTATAGCCTTTTGTAAATGAGCTAATGGATAAAATTGCTTCTTGATTGCAGTAATAAATTCAGCTCATGATAAAGTAATCTTACCATGTTTTTTAATTTCATTCTTGGTCTTGACTTCCCACCATACCAATGCTGCTCCATCCATTCTCAGCGAGGCTAATTGTATCTTGGTGTCGTCATCATGAAGGTTTTGAATCCTTAAATAAATTTCCAATTGTCTGATCCAATTTTCGAGTTTCTTTGCATTTACTTCACCATTAAACATAGGCAATTCAACTTTGACATCAAGATTTAAAAATGGACTTTTACCAGTAGTTTTAGACTTGTGAGATTGATTCACCGGAGTCGAGGAAAACGATGTAGAGGAAGAGGATGAAGATGGGGATGGTGGATCACCATTTCCTCCATGTCCTTTCTTTGACTTGTCATCACTCTTCTTTCCTCCTGAGGAACCCTCTCCTTCTTTCTGGTTTTTAGACCCTTCTCCAACAAGTCTATCATTTCTTTCTTGGTAGAGTATCCTCACCATCTCAGTCATATCCAAGAAAGATTTCTGGAATACCCGTTATTTTTCCTTAGGATCCATCTCTTCAGGAGCTTCTCCTTCTCTTGAAGACATGCTTGAAGTTGCCTCTATGTCTCTTGGAGGTGGTTCTTTGACCCTTTTTGGTTGTGCATTAGTTTGTGCACTAACCAAGTTTCCTTCACCTCTCTTGAGTTTAAGCCTAGTAAGCATGAAAACTTCCAAACAAATAACTTTATCTATGCACAAAACAAATGTTGAGTAAAAAATCTAGCTTCTAAGGCTCTAATCCTAAATTTTGATGCCAACTGATCTAAAAATGAAAGTATTTTTACTCTTGTTCAAAGTATTCATTTCCATTAACTTAAGTGTGCAAAGTGTTTGAATAGTCTTACAAGTGAAACAACGTGATTTAGGTAACTATTTATGAATTTAAGTGTGAGGGGGTGTTGTTTTAATTTATTGTTTAACAACTTTAATCTGAATAACACAGCAGAATAAGTTCACCATAAACACACAACAACATGATGAGGCAGATCACCCCTCTTGGGCTACATCTGTCGGGTCCAAGGCTCCCAATGGGCATGTCCTTGATATATTATGATGCTCAAATTGGTAATACAATGAAAATAAGGCCTAAACAGACCAAACCAGCTGTAAAAATGAATTTATAATGCAGAAATCAGTATAAATTGACTTTTGTTTCACCTCAAATGGTTAAACATAGCCCAAAACAACTCCAACACCCTCTAGGCCCTGATGGCTCTCTAAGATTCCCTAAAGAAAAAGTACCTAAAGATCAACTATATTGGCTCTATAACCTATTCTAATGGCTCCATAATACTGATAATAGTCGAAATTGACTAAAATTTCATCCAAAAAGGTTTAGTAATGCAGAATTTATGACCAAAACAACATTTGTCCAGTTTGGCCTAAAAAAACTCCACCAAAGTTGGAAGACTGGAGTTAACTCCGACTGTTTTGGCAAAGACTGCCGAATTTGGAGGCGTGCTCCAGAAAAACCACATGGTTTAGTTGGCATTAACTGTTGTATGGGTGGCTGGTCACATAGACCACCACCCTAGCCGCCAGCGGAAATGTTAACAAACCACTTTATTGTGACATTTATGTTGGAACGTGGCCACATGTGCTGGTCTTTCCGTAGTTAACGGTCGGTTGTATGGGCTTTAGCCCTCAGTCCTGGCATGAGGTTGCATGATAACATGTTATATGGGGCTAGCCCCCTTTGCCGCCACCCATAGCTTTGACAAACTTCATATAGGACTTGTGACTGTATAGGTTAAGAAACACAATGTAGAGCAAGCCGTCGGGCGCTTGTGCTAGTGGCCAATCGACCTGTGGTCAAAACCTGTAAATGCCAAATAATTTTGTACAACCAAAATTACACTGGCCTGTGGCCATGTGGCAGCCTCCAGGCTTGCCACGTGGCACCCTCTTATTGGCCACAAAAATGAAAATTCAAACCATTGTGTAATAAACGCTTGCCACTTGTCATAATGTGATAGGCTCGTAGGTTATATTCCAAGGAATATTCCATGACATATTCCTAGATTACTTCGAGAAATATTCCTGAAATATTCTTTTTTTTAATATTTGCGAAATTCAAAAGTCAACCCTAGTCAAACTAATTTTTGAAGGAAATTGTAAATTTCAAACTTAAATAACTTTCACATACAGTGTCGGATTTGAGTACCGTTCATGGAGCCAGGATCAAATCGATGAGGCCTATCAATTCGTTCTGGTTTCAACCAATTTTGAGCAGTTCCAATTTTGAGCATTTTTTCAACTTAGGACATGATCACCTGATCAACAGACCATACTAGAGAGGGTCAAACTTACCATGCTTTCCTTTAGCCTCCCTTATGGTGTCCTATTTTAATACTAAATATCCTACTTGGAAGAGGTTTTCTTTTGCTTTTCTGTCAAATATGGACTTCATCTTTGCTTGATAGAAATTAAGTTATCTCTCACTTTGTTTTTGTTTCTACTTGAATCAATCACTTTGTTCAATCTTCTCACTAGAGCATTAGGTTCCTATTGATCTTCTTGAAGGAAAGAAATCACTGGTCTGGCCAAATGAGTAGGAAATAGTGCCTGAGTTCCATAAACCAATTCATATGGTGACTTGCCAGTATACCTCCTGGTGGTTACCCGGACTGCCCAAAGGAAAAACTTCAACTTTGAATCCAGTCTTTTTGGTTTTCGGTGATTGTCTTCTTCAGAATCCTGACCAATGGCTTGTTTGAAGACTCTGCTAATCCATTCCCTTGTGGATGGTAGGCTATGGAATGTGATAAAATTACATTATAAGTTTGACATAAATCAATGAACCGAGAAGAATTAAATACCTAAGCATTATCTGTTTACAATTTTGACTGGACAACCAAACCTACTGAAAATTTTCTCCTCCAGAAACTTCATTACCACTTGGTCATTTTCTTTCTTGGTGGGGATTCTTCAGCCCACTTTGTGAAGTAATCAATAGCAGTTCGAATCCTTTGAACTGCCCACTTGATGGTGGATTGATCTCTCCAATAAAGTCCAGTCCTTACTACTTGAAAGGCCCTTCTATGAATACTGGAATGAGAGGTAACAGGGTGAGTCTCTTATTTTTTGCAAACAATTGACACTTCTGAGAAATTCTCACTAGTCTGTATACATCTGCAAACAGGGAGGGCCACTAGAAACCTGACTTAAGGATTTTATGGGCTGTGACCTTCCAACTATAATGTCCTCCACATAAAATTTCATGATATTCCTTGATAACCTCAATGGATTCACCTTCGGTTAAACACAACAACAAAATACCAGCAGGATCTTTCCAGTACAACTTTTCTTCCACTATGACATATGGCTGAGATTTAAGCTTGAGAGCTTTGTATTTGGTTCTATTAAGTGAAAATGGACAAGAAAAGAAACATAGGTAATGAACAACATCTTTATACTAATCTGAACACAAAAATTTGTATTGAATACTTGTTTTGGGCTTATTCTAACCTTCTTCGTTATCAGCTCCATCCAATGGTGCCAAGAGGTTAATTCCCAATGCTTGAATTTTTTTTTTTGTTAGCAACTTTGCTAAACCCTGTCCTTTAATTAACTTGGTGGGTTTAATGTCTAAATCATATTCCTAGATTTTAGCTATCCATTTTCTTCTTTTTCCTTCAACGTCACTTTGAACCAGCATGTCCTTGACAACAAAATTAGGTACATAAGTGGTTATTTGGGATTGTAACACATAAGTCGTGTAGGCTTTGAGCACTTTGACCAATGCATATACTTGTTTCTCCAAAATGTTATATTTGAGCTCAGCATATCTGAGAAATTTGCTGAAGAATGCCACTGACTGTTCCCTACTATCCTCATTTTTCTGCAATAACACAGCGACAATAGTAGTGGTGAAAGAAAATGAGAATATTTGAAATACCTTTTGATAATCAGGACTTATTAAAATAGGAGCTTCCTGGAGTGCTTCTTTTATTCTGGAAAATGCTTCTTTTGCTTCTGTATCCCACCTCACTTCTGCATTTTTCTTCAACATGTCAGTTATATTTTTCACAATCTCAACATAATCTGGCACAAATCTTCTCAGAAAGTTTATTTTCCCCAAAAATCTCTGAATATATTTCTTGATTTTGGGTAAAGGAATGGTATAAATTGCCTCGACCCTTGCATGATCAATATTTACCCCTTGTTTTGAAACTATGTGACCCAATAATTTACCTTCCTCCAAGGCAAACACAGTTTTTTTGGGATTTAGTGGCAGGCCATACTTTCTGCACTTTTCGAAAGTTCTTTGCAGTTGTTCCAGGTGTTCATCATTTGATCCTAAAAAAACATTTACATCATCCAAATATACAACCATATACTTTTCCCCAACAAACGCTATGTCCATGGCCCTCTGAAAAGTTGCACCTGCATTCATAAGACCAAATGGCATCCTTGCATACATGAAGGTGCCCCAGGAGGTTGTGAAAGCTGTCTTTTTCTAATCTTCCTGATCGACTGCCACTTGATTGTATCCAGAGAATCCATCAACCATAGACATCCTGTAAGCTCCTGTCAAATTCTGTAAGACATAATCCATTTTAGGTAAAGGATAATTATCTTTTAGAGATGCTTTGTTCAAGTTCCTGACATCCATACACAATCTTATCTCTCCATTTTTCTTCCTCACAGGAACCAGATTAGAAACCCAACCCAAATATCTTAGAGGGAAAATGATTTTTGCTTGCAGAAATTTCTTCACTTCCTTTTCAATTGGAGCTAACAGTGATGGATTAATCTGTCTGAGCTTTTGTCTATGTGGTTTGATTCCTTATTTTAATGGGATCTTATGTTGTATTATGTTTTTATCATACGTTTTCAAGTCTTCATATGACTAAGCAAACACATCCATATACTTTTTAAAGAGATCAATATATCTTTCTTTATAATTTTTGGGAACACCTTTGAATAATTTCACCATTTTTGGCTCTCGCTGAGTTCCCAAATTAAAATCTTCCATCTCTTCCTCTTGATGTATTTTCTTCGAATTAACAACAACATAATTTGAATCAAACAGTGTCTCAAGAGGAACCAAACCTTTAGGGAGTACACTATCTTTCAATTGAATAATATTCTGGTCACTTATTGAATCTTTGAAATGTCTTACCTCTGTTTTTTGTTCTATTTGTTCTTCTTCTTGATCTACCTCAGTGTCTTCAAAGTTTCTAATCATTGTCAAGAAATGATTTATCTTCTCATCATCTTCAAACACGTGCCAATGTTTCACATTATCAGTAATAGAGGGTCTGTCTAATTTCAATCTCATACCTTAACCTTGGATTTATAGGTGGCTTGAAGGTGCCAGCTACAACTTCTAAAGAATCTGCCAATCTATTATCCTCCCTTGGAATAAATTGAAGATTGAAGACTTCAAAATTTTTCTCTATCAGATCCAAAACTTCATTCCTATTTGATCTTAATCTCGGATTCTTGGTTTGACAATGATTTTTTATCTGTCTTATTATCAATTTAGAGTCACCAAAAATCGAAATACATTGAACTCCCATCTGTTTAACAACTTGAAGGCTAATGATCAATGCCTCATACTCACCTACATTGTTTGTTGAATTAAACTCTAACTTGAAAGAAAAAGGCATGAGGTTACCTTCTGGCGATATCAACAAGAATCCAAATCCTGCGCCTTCCTTGGAGTAGGCACCATCAAAGTAGCATTTAGAAATCCTTTTTGAGTGCAAATCATTATTTACAATTGCTGAAGAGAGCCACTTCCCTGTGTCTTCAACAAATTCAACATCTTCATGCAGCATGAAACATGAAAGATATTTTTTTTTAAACTATAAATAGGGAATTTACTGCATCTTTCTTGGTAGTGGTCTTCATGAACCTGTTTCCCTATACAATATCCTTTCTTCCGCATTGAAAACATGAACTATAGCATAAGTGAAATCCAATTTTAGAATACCTCCCAATTTTTCTCCCCAATATCTTGACATGAGCATTCCAAACCTGGTTGGAATGTTAGCAACAACTACATCCATGAATATAATCTTTGCTGGAATTTGTAGCAAAGAGACTACTACATCTTTAATTAACCCAACCATTTCACCCTTTTGGAATCAAATGAATACAGATCCCTGTAAGTTTTGGTAATCTGCAAGTTTAGTTCCTTCATAACAGAAAATGGCATGAGATTATGGGATGCACCTGAGTCCAACATACAATTATGAAGAGTAAAATCATGAAGCAACAGAGAAATATAGAATGGTTGAACAGAATGGTCTACTTCTTCTATGTGAGGACCAAAGGTGACCACTAGCTTTTCTTCTTGTAAGTTCACAGTGTCAATTATATCTTCAATCTGTGTGACATTAATAAATTCTGAAATCTCTTTCTTGTAGACTGGTATTTTAGCTAATTCTAGAAAAGGTACCTGAAATTTTACCTTCTCCAACTCTTTTGTGAAACTAAAAGAGTGAGTTTGTTTAACATTATTTTCAGGTTCTTCTTCACTCTTTCTATCATTTTCCGCTTGTTTGAGTATATGAAAAACTCGCTCCAAAATATTAGTATCAACTGATTTGCTCTGGGAAGGTTTGCCCTGCTACACATCTGTTCTATTTGTTGGAAATATTATCATTGATGGCAAAGGACAAGAAAGGAGCAGCACCAGAAATTATCATGAAGGACAAGGGAGCAGATTAGGATCAAATGAAATTGTTGCAGAGAAATAAGAAAGACCAGAGACATCGTTGGACCATGAGGAAGAAAGTAAAGTGGTAGAGGCTATAAGAGGAGGTTTTAGACAAGAAATGAATCAGTCAAATTCAAAGGAATTTCGAGACTGTGTGTTTAAAATTTTGAACATTCAATTTGTAATTGAATCTTGGATGGATAGCATATAATTGAGCATCGATCACAGAATGGATCGATGCCTTTAAAAAGAAATTTGGTCATTCAAATCATCGTCCAAATCACACTGTGTAAAGTAAGAAGGTTAGGAAAGGATTAATCAAAGTCTTCGAGAGACAGAGACGATTGAATCTCCATTTTTTAAAGTTGGGCACAGGTGTGGAGAAATAAGAAGAAGTTACATTCGGAATTGTTAGGACAAAACATAATTTTGTCGAGGTAACGAAGTTGAATCAAGGAAGAAGTCTTAAAGTGGTGGCATAGAAGAAAACTGTGCGTTGAATGAAATGTAACTAACCTAATGAATGAATGGTGAACATAAGTGGAACCAAGAACTGAGATGGCATGGAACCGGAAGAGGAGGAACAAATCCAACATAACAGTGGAGTGACAGGACCATGAGCCAATAGCGAAGACAGAACAATGAAGGCGGTTTCGTAAAACCGAAATGGTTTATCGCACAACTTAACGTTGGTAAGTAGTAAAGGTCGAAACGAACACGAGAGCGTTAAGAGGGAGACACGTGGAAAATAAAAACCGCCTATTTCGCATAGGTCGGGAAACCTTAAATCTCATGTGTCTTTATTTGTGATTAATGTTGGATTGGGAGACGAAGTGTGATAGCCGTTGGATGGATGAGGAAAGGTGTGATGGATTTATAACCGTTGGATTGGGATGAAGGATTGACGGTGGAGATTTGAGCGCTGAGTGTGCATCGAGATACGTGCAAAGTCTGTAAATCGCCATCAAAAGTTGAGATTGGACGTCAAGTAAATTGTTGGCCCGAAAATATATATATGTTGATATATTGTTTAAAGGTTTAGGCAAAAGCATAATTAAAATGTTTCAATTGATGCAGATATAATATGGGTTTGTAACCACAAAAAATATAAGGAGATAGTTTCCTATATAAAGGGATTTTGAATTTTCACATCAAGATATGTGAAAAGAGTTTAAACCTTGGTTTAAGAAAGGGTTTCATTATTTTTGGAATATGAAGTATGGGGCCGAAAGTTTAAGTTTAGATACGTCGACATTATGTTTAAATCATAAATCGAAGTCCTTGAGCTATAGGTGGGTATTTTATATGGTTTATAAACACAAATAAAGATTTATGAAGAGGAATATAACCATAGGTTTTTGAAAGGGAAAGCCTCCGCATGATAGGTTTGGGTTTTATAACCATGGGTTAAAAAGTGAAGAAAGCTCAGATGAAGGTTAGATAAAATAGCTTTCGCATAAGAGTTTGACTTTATTTTGAGGTTGATGAGAACAACTTCCACACCATATATTTGGGGTATTTAATATTGAGATGTGCATTTTATATAAGCAAAGTGTGGGTGATCGCAGCACAAAAGACTTAGGTAACGAAAGAAACAGGGCAGTTATGCAGCAGAGTTGGAATAAAACAACAGAAATAGAAAAGACAGTGACAACAACAGAAAGGACAAATGCACAGCAAAGCGAGAAACTGATGGATTGAGTAAATAATTGTGTATAACTGAAAATGTATTATTAATTTTATATTGTTTGTGATGCAAAGGCAAGTCTCGGTAGGCAATGAAAAACTCCAATGTAGTACTGAAATGTGTAGACAATGTTGTAACCTCTTGAAATGATGAGCGAGAAAATGAGGAGGTGGAAGGCAGAGAGTCATGTTTGTTCAATTCATATTCCCATGAAAAGAGTCATATATATAAATAGTGAGAGAGTGAAAAAAAATAAAAAATATTGATAGAGAAGCAGCGTAGATCCAGAGATGATATAAGGCAGATATGAAGGCTAGAGGACAACAGTGAAGAAGGAATAGAATAGAGCTGATATCGAGGTAAATCAGCATGTGTTTTCATTGTAATGTGAGGAAGTTGGTGCTTCCATATCAAGTTGTAGCTTGATAGATGTCTAGTTGGAGCTAGCTGAGGTAGGAGCCTCCTGTGGGTTATAGACTGCAGAAAATAGATGGGACTTGGAGCTTCCCTACAAGTTGTAGCTTGCAGAATCGAGGTAGTAGCTTCTTGTAGGTTGGAGCCTACAGAAAATCAGTGGTGAGAGGGAGTTGGAGCTTGCCTTTGCATCACACCAATAATAAGATGTGGTTTTCTCCCTTATGGGTTTCCACTTAAATCTGTTGTCTATGTGCATGATGATTATGTGTTGAAATTCTGTATTTAATCTGCTTAATACCTGGTGCTCACTTATTATGATTTCTATTCCATTATACATTAAGTTGATCATGAAATGAAGATGTAAATAAGTGTAAAAGAAGGTTTTACAAGACCATGAATGCATTAAACTGATCCCCCACCCCTCTCAGTTTAACTAAGTGTACAACACTATTAACTGAATTCATAGGTTGCTTCCCATTACTGACTTATCTTACAGGGTCTTTTTGTTGTGGAGTCGCCATTGGACGAGGAATAGAATCTTGTTGTTCACCTTCATTATCCTGCACTCTAGATCTCTTTCTAGACCTTAAATCATACTTTTTATGTAACTCAGCTTGCATGAAATCTGTGAATTTCCTAAAATATTCATCCATTTCACCTTGATCAAAAGATACTTCAGCTTCAACATATTCTCCCTCACAATCTTCCTCTTCATCATCTTCTATGTACATAGCAGATATTTGATCTTCAGCTTCCTTTTGGTCATCTTTTGCTGACTCTCCGGGTGCTGCTTCTATATACAATGGTGCTTGGACCCGGTCTTGATATTTTCTTTCCCTCTGCAAAATTTGCAGGGGTCGTATTCTGAATTGAGGGTTAAATCCTCCTCGGTTTTGTTTTACTTGTCTTTGGGAGTTTTTGTTTTCCAATTCCATCTTAACTAGCTTATTTGACAATTTTTTTTATCACCCTTTTTATATCTTCAATTTTTTGATCTTGTGATGATTCTTCTTTTTCTTTCCCCTTTTCTTTGACTGGCTGTTTCTGTTGTGAAACAAGCTCCAAAAATAGAAGAAAAGAGATATCAAAGCCTTAGAAATAAGCCACTTTGAGGGGGCAACCTCCAATACATTACATGAATGAACAATTCTTGGATGATACAAATTCCAAAACCTCCTTTCTATATATAAGAGTCCATGGGGCCACAATGTAATCCTAGTCGACCTAACAATAATAATTTAAGGGCATAATAATAATAATACGGGGGTTACAGGGGTACAATAATAACAATAAGGGGGTTACACTAACAACAATAAGGGACTATACTAGCAATATAGGGACCTAACATGCCCCTCTCCTTCAAAAAAGTGTTGTCCTCAACGCTTGAGTAGCTCTGAGTGCTTCTGTATAAAATTCTTATCCTCCTATGTAGAATCTTCAGTGGGTTAGTTCTTCCACTTGATGAGATACTCTGAAATTGATCAATTCAGTAGCTGTCGAGTTCTTGTTTCCTTGATTGCTTCAGGTTCCAATATGATTTTAATAATGTTACCGATGAAATAGGTAACCGCAATGTTACCTACTTTTTTTTGGTAGTATAAAAAACACTCGATTTTGAAAAGTGGTGATGCAGAATCACCATTTTTTTTTTGTGCACATTTTTGACACATTTTTATGAAGTATGAATATTTTTTTTTAAATGTTAGTGATTTTCATGCTAATTTTGAAATGTATTGATGCAGCATCAACTTTTTTTTTTTTAGAGCGGTGATTTTCATGCTAATTTTGAAACGTATTGATGCTGCATCAACCTTTTTTTTTTAGAGTGGTGATTTTCATGTTGGTAATAAAACACAAAACTTAGATAAAAAATATATATATAAAAACAATAAAAAAAAACCAATAAAAATGTAAAAAAAACAAAAATAGCTCGTAAAAATAAAAAATTTAAATAAAAATATTCGTCGGAAAAAAAAAAAAAAAAATTTCTAACTTATTAAAAAAAAACCATATACTAATAAAAATAAAAATAAAAATAAAAATTACAAAATTAAAATTTAGATTAAAAAATAAAAAATGAAAAAAATAAATAATAATAATAATAATAAGAAAAAAAAAAATTAAAATTAACCAAAAATAAAATAAAATAAAAAAATAAAATAAAATAAAATTGAAAAAGAAAATTAAAATAAAAAAATTATCATTAAAAAACAAAAAAAATGAAAAAAAACCACGTGCGAATAATTAAAAAACAAATATACATAAATTAAGTGGGAATTTATTTATTTATTTATTTATTTTTTTAAATGAAACAATTTATAGATTTTAAAAATGAAAACCTAAATAAACTAAAAAATTAAAAAAAAATTAAATTAAATTAAAATTTTAGAAAATAATTAATCTATAATATTAAAAAGAAAAGAAAAGAAAAGAAAAGAATTTAAAATAAAAAAATTCTTAAATTTTTTGAAATTAAAAAAAAATATATATATATATATATATATATATATATATATATATATATATATTAAATAAAAAATTTAAATTTTTTGAAGAAGATGAAGAAAAAAAAGAAAAAAGAAAAAAAGAGGGCAAAAAAAAAAAAAAAAGAAGAAGAAAAAAAGAAAAAAGAAAAAAGAAAAAAAAGAAAAAAGAAAAGAAAAAAAAGAAAAAAAACGGTGGTGGTGGTGGTGGGGGTGGCGCCACCCGGCCTCCCGCCAATTTTTTTTTTTTTTTAATTTTGTTATTATTATTATTATTATTTATTTTATTTATTTTAATTTTTAAAATTTTTTTTCTATTTAATTGATTTAAAAAAAAAATTCATAATTTTTCTTTATTATTAAGTTTTACGTTTAGTTTTTTAATTTAATTTTATAAAATTTAATAAATTTGGTATTTTTTTGAATTTAATATTGTTTTTTAAATGTTTTATTTTTTTATTAATTTTTTTGTTTTGTTAATTACATAAAATTTTTATATTTTAATTAAAATTGTGTATTTAAAATTATATTATATTATATTTGAGAGTGCAAGCTTCTGTGATCCATAACATATTAGATATAAATCTTCCGGATAATCACATGAGAGTTTTAGGAACGACGCGTTTCGAACTACCAACTGTAGTTCATCATCAGGATAATGAAGATTGGCTGATCTGACAAACCCAATTTATACCAGAAAGAAGCAACGGTCGAAACCCAGATTTAACGATTCGAAAATAAAAAATAGAAATAAAAATTTTTATTTCTATTTTTATTTTTTGACCGTTAAATTTGGGTTTTGACGTTTATTTCTCTACTTGCAGTATAAATTGGGTTTTGGTCGACCAATCTTCATTATCTGATGATGAACTACGGTGTGCGCGTCTCGTTCCTAAAACTCTCATGTGATTATCCGGAAGATTTATATCTAATAAATTATATTATATTATTTATTTTATTTTATTTATTTATTTATTTTTAATTTAATTTATTTCAATTTTTTTTTTTTTTTTTTTTTTTCAATTTTCAGTTTTTAATTTTTAATTGATTTTTAAAGTTTTTATTTTAACAATTTATTTATTTATTTATTTTCTCTAAATATGATTTGTTGTGTTTTGTTTTTATGTTTTTTTAAATTTTATAATTTTTTTTGTTTTAATTTTTGTTTTGTTTTGTTTTTTTTTAAATTTTGTTAATAATTTTTTTATTTTTTATTTTTTCTATTTAATTGATTAATTTTTTTTTTCATAATTTTTCTTTATTATTAAGTTTTACGTTTAGTTTTTTAATTTAATTTTATAAAATTTAATAAATTTTGTATTTTTTTTTAAATTTATTTGAATTTAATATTGTTTTTTAAATGTTTTGTTTTTTTATTAATTTTTTTTTGGTTAATTACATAAAATTTTTATATTTTTATATTTTAATTAAAATTGTGTATTTAAAATTAGATTATTTATTTATTTAATTTAATTTAATTTTTTTAATATATATATATATATATATATTCCAATTTTTAATTGATTTTTAAAGTTTTTATTTTAAGAATGTTTTTTTTTTTTTTTTTTTTTAATTATTTGTTTATTCATTTATTTATTAAAATTTAATATTTTTGTTTTTAAATTTAATTTGTTATTTTAATATTAACTACTCTCTTTTTTTTTTAAATCTGATATATATACATATTTTAATTTAAGTTCATATATATATATATGTTATTTTTTATAATTTATTTGTTTTTTTAATATATATTGTTTTAAATTTAATATTTTATTGTATTTTATTTTTCATTTTCATTTTTAATTAGTTTTTCATTTTTTATTTTTAATTTAAATAATGTTTTTTTTTTTTTTTAAATTTAATATGTTTCCTTAAACTTCTTTTTTTTTTATAAACATTTTCTTTTTCTTTTTTAAATTTAATTTCTATATTTTATTTTTTATAATTTCCTTCTTTTTTTAACCCTTTTTTTTTTAAATTTAATATTTTTATTTTGTTTTTATTTTTATTTTTTAATTTCTATATATATATTTTTAAATTTTAATCTTAAATTTATTTATTTATTTATCTTTAAATTTTAGGTTTTTTTTAATGTTTGAATTAAACTTTTTATTTTGTTTTTATTTTTATTTTTTTTCTCTTCATATATATTTAAATTTTAAGCTTTTAAATGTTTTTATTTTTTAAATTTATTTTTTTCTTAAATTTTAGATTTTTTTTTAATGTTTGAATTTTAAAAATTAAAAAATGTTACTTCTATTTTTAAAAATGCCAAAAGTATGACACTTTTTTTTTTTTTGGTTATTCCAACATCAACTGGTTTTGTTTTGAAGGTGTTTTTCAATCCTTTTTTTAAGAAACAGTTTTGTTTTTACCATAATTTTATAAAATGTTGAAATTTGACCTTAAAAAAAAAACGAAGTGTGTTATGGAATAGACACTTTTTGTTTTTGGGATGTTTTTTCATGTTTTTTGAGTCTTTTTGGGCTAGAGTTCCCGTTTTGAGGTCAGGTTACCTATTTCATCGGTAACAGTGTTTTTTTCCTTCCTCATCAAGTTATGGCAATATTGTTTGAACTGGAAGATTTTTTCCTATAACCTTCTTTAAGCATGAAACATGGAAAACTGGATGCACGCGTGAAGAAGTAGGAAGCTCCAATTTGTATGCCATAGTAACAATCTTTTGCAACACCTTGTGAGGACCATAGTACTTTGGCGATAATTTATTATCCTTCTTAGCTTGCTTGAGGGACATTTGTTTGTATGGTTGTAGCCGTAAAAATACCCAGTCTCCTACATCAAAAATTCTCTCACTGCGATGTTGATCTGCCTGTTGTTTCATTCGATTTTGTGCCAAATTTATGTTATCCTTTAAGAGTTGGAGAACTTCTTGTTGATGCTCGATGTGATCTTCCATTGCTTGAACCTTCGAATTTTCTCTTAAAGATGACGTGATGGATGGTGGATGATATCCATAAAGTGCAATAAATGGGGTCATTTTTGCTGCAGTATGGAAGGAAGTGTTATACCACCATTCAGCGAGAGGTAACCACTTGACCCATTGTGTTTTTTTATCAGATACAAAACAATGAAGATATCCTTCCAAACATTTATTTAATATCTCAGTTTGACCATCAGATTGAGGATGATAAGATGAGCTATGAGCTAATTGAGTACCCAAAGAAGAAAATAACTCCATCCAAAATTTTCCAGTAAAAATGGGATCTCTGTCACTCACAATAACCCTTGGGTTTCCATGTAGCTTTTGAATTGTGTCCATAAATGTAGTAGCAACTGTACTTGCTTTAAATGGATGAGATAATGCACAAAATGTGCATACTTGGTAAGTCTATCAACTACCACCATGATGACACTCTTTCCTTCAGACTTAGGTAAACCTGTGATAAAATCCATTGAAATCTCCTCCCAACGTTGACTTGGAATGGATAAAGGTTGTAGAAGTCCCGGGGTCTTAATTGTCTCAACTTTATTTTGCTAGCAAACCAAACATTCCGCCACAAACTTTTGAATATCAGATTTAAGGCCATCCCAAAAAAATTCTTTCTTCACCCTGTGGTAAGTTTTTAAAAATATTGAGTGTCCTCCTAAAGGAGAAGTGTGCAATTCCAGAAGAATATTTTGTTTTAGTTGGGAATTCTTACAAATATATAAGCGATCTTTGTACCATAAGGAATCATTTTTCCAACTAAATGTATCAGATGTACTAGGATCTTGCTGCAACTTTTGAATGAGTGTCCACACTTCTTCGTCCTTCTTCCATTCATCTCTTGCTTTAGTTATCCAATCTGATTGGATAATAGAAATGGCACAAAGCAATGCTTCCACCTCTTCATTCTTTCTTGAGAGTGCATCTGCAACAACATTAAGCTTTCCTTTTTTGTAGATTATTTCAAAGTCATAACCCAACATCTTTGTGACCCATTTTTGCTGCTCTTCTGACAATAGTCTTTGTTCCAAAAAGTGTTTAAGACTATAATGATCGGTTTTTACCTTGAAGTGTCTTCCCATTAGGTAAGTTCGCCATTTCTTTAGTGCATGCAGTATTGCTAACATTTCCTTCTCATAAATAGGTTTCCGTAAATACTTTCCTTTGATTGGACGACTTTCAAAAGCAATGGGTCTTCCTTCCTGCATTAAAACTGCACCAATTCCATTTCCTGAGGCATCACATTCCACAATAAAGGTTTTTGTGAAGTCTGGCGTAGCTAAGACCAGTGCTAAGCACATTGCCTCTTTAAGATGTTCAAAGGCCTTAGTTGCTTCAGGAGTCCATGAAAATGCATCTTTCTTCAATAATGTTGTTAGAGGTGCTGCTATTCTCCCATAATTCTTAACAAACTTGTGATAATACCCTGTTAACCCGAGAAATCCTCGCAACTGCTTTATGTTTGTGGGGACTTTCCATTCCTTAATGGCTTTAATTTTGTTAGGGTCTACCTTGACACCCTCATGAGATACAATATGACCCAGATATTCCACCTCTTGTACTCCAAAGAAACATTTGGATGTTTTTTCATATAATTGTTTCTCCTGCAATAGTTTTAGCACCTTGTCAACATGTTGAGCATGATCCTTCCAAGACCTGCTGTAGATTAGTATATCATCAAAAAATACTAGCACAAATTTTCTAAGGAAGGGTTTGAAAATGGAATTCATCAACTCTTGAAATGTAGAAGGTGCATTAGTAAGGCCAAAAGGCATGACCAAAAATTCATAATGACCCTCATGAGTTCGGAATGCTGTTTTTGAAATATCTTCAGTCTTCATTCTAATTTGATGATAACCTGAACGAAGATCCAACTTGGTAAAATAAATTGCTCCATGTAATTCATCCAATAATTCATCAATCACAGGAATGAGAAATTTATCTTTCATGGTGAGCTTATTGAGCTGCCTATAATCCGGATACATGAGCCATGATCCATCCTTCTTGTGTACCACTACTATAGGAGCAGAGAAAGAACTTTGAATAGGTTGAATTATACCCGCCTCTAACATTTATGCAATCATACATTCAATTTCGCTCTTTTGGACATAAGGATATCTATAAGGCTTGATGTTTGGAGGAACACTTCCTGGAATCAAATGAATAGCATGATCATGATCACAAATAGGTGGGAGTCCTTTGGGAGTTTCAAATACCTTGGAATGATTGTCCAAGACTTTTTGGAGATCTGCAAAAATTGATGATTTTGATGTTGGAACTTCTAGTGAGCATAATTGTGCAATTACGCCTCGTTGTTATTTCTTTAGAAGCTTTGTCATGACATTAGAGCTTATTGTCTTTCCCGGCTTCCCTGCAATACCTCGTAATTCGACTTCCTTTCCTTCTGAAAAAAATTTCAAGAAAAATTCTTGAAAAATAAAAGCTACTGTCCCCAAAGATTGTAACCATTGTACTCCTAGTACAACATCAACACCTCTCATAGGAATGGAAAGCATTGTACTATTCAATACATATTCCCCAATGGTTAGCTTGATATTATGGCATTTTCCAGAGAAATTTATAGTTCCTCCATTTGCAACCATCACTTGACATTTTGGTGCTGGGTATAGGAAACAATTCAATTCCTTGGCTACCTTACAATGAATAAAATTATGGGTACTACCCGAATCAATCAACACTATTACTTTTTTCTTCTTGATATGTCCTTCTATCTTGAGAGTTTGAGGAGTGGTAATTCCTGCCAATGCATTACACGATATGGTCAGACTCATTTCTTCCTCTTCTAGGGTTGGTTCCCGGTGTATATCCTCTTCTTGTTCATTTTCTTCTTCCTCTTCACAATCTATGTAAAATAATTTCTTCTCAGCACACTTATGACCTTTAGTGTATTTGCTATCACAACTGTAGCAAAGCCCTTTTGATATTTTTTCTTCCAATTGTTGTGGTGTCAACCTTGTAGGTTGTGGAAATCTAGGAGTAGCAACACTTCCATCTTTATAGAAGTGAGTGGTAGTCTTCCTTGTCGCCATAATTTTACATTCAATTTTTCTTGCCAACCTGAATGCCTTCTCCAATGAATGAGGTTCCAAAATGCGAACTTCATGTTGGATGTTATCCTTTAAAGTACCTATGAAGAGATCAATCCTGTGTTCCTCTGAAATATTAGTTACCCTTATATTCAATTTTTGGAAGTCCTCAATGTGCTCCCCACTAAACCCTTTTGTTTGAGATTTATCAATTGGCTAAAGAAGGTGTTGCTCTTTGTATCCTCATAATGTGCTATCATTTCCTCCGTAAAAATTGACCAAGTGACAATTTTTTTACGGGAGCAAAGCCATCGATACCATACAAATGTATTTTGTTCTAAATGTAAGGTTGCAATGTGTACCTTTTGTGTGTTTTTCACATTATTGAGATCAAAATATTTCTCCATTTGTAGTATCCATGTTACAAGATCCTTTCCATAAAACTTCCTCATATCCATTTTTGGAATATGGTGGTTCTTCCCTCCAACATTAGAGTTTATGAAATCACGATTAAAATTTATTTTGTTCTCATTATGAAGTTCCTCTACTATATTTTCACCATTAGGAAACATTTCTTGTATCAACTTTGTCAAATCGTCCATGTCTACTTTTAGATCATTCTTCATGTTTTCCATCTTAGCTTCCATGTCATCCATCTTATATTCCATGCCAGCTTCCATGCCATTCTTCAAACCATCCATATTAGATTCCATGTCTTTCTTCAAACCATCCATCTTAGTTTCCACGCCTTTCTTCAAAACTTCCATGTCATTTTTTGTTGCTCTTTGTGAGAGCGAAATTTGTTGCACTTGCTCTTGTAATTTTGATATGTCATGTTGCCATTATTCGTCTTCATGAGTCATAGTAGAGCCTTCTAAAGGCTTAATGGGTGTTGAATTATTTTTAGGGGCCATTTGAGAATCCAATACTGATATCTATACTACAATATGCCCTTGGAATCAATTCAACTTGATTCTTCAAACAAGACTTATGCAATTCGGAAAAAAATACACACCTTTTACTTGCTTTTGAGGAGCTTGATATTGAAATTGACTTATCTCTATACTTACAAATCCTCAATATCTGAAATTTGGCCCTGTAGTATTCCTTTGAAGCTTATTTCAAATGCCACAGGTCTAACTTGATTTGGATTCTTCAAGGCAAAGTTATGTCAAATCTCCCACAATGACCTAATTATGGACTGGTTCAGTAGAGAGAACTTGTACGACTTGCCACGTGTCACTGTTTTCTCCTTTGGCTCTGAATGTTTTAGACAGGAAACTGCAGTCCATGTAATTCCAGTCACTATTTACAGAATTCCAATGCAATGCTCAGAGAGAGAGTTATGAATATTTTCCCACGGTCACCTCTTTGAGATGAAATTCGGGAGCTTGAAAAATACCTAACTTCCACAGATCATATCTCCGAAAATATTGCGAACCATGCTTTGAAATTTTGCGACAAATTTCCTTAGGAGTTTCGCTTCGCACTCTAAAATTTCAGCTTTTGAACCTTCGTGGAAAAAAATTTATAGCGAAAATTCCGCGATGACCTTTTTAAGTGAAATTCAGGAGCCTGCAAAAAGCCCTAACTTCCACAGATCATATCTCCACAAATATTGCGAACCAAGCTCTGAAATTTTGCGACGATGTGCCTCAAGATTTTGGCTTCGCACTCTAAAAATTTCAGCTTCTAAACCTTCGTAGAAAAAATTTTAGAGCAAAAATTCCACGTTGTCCTGTTTGGAGTAGTGAAACCCTAGAATCCAAAGCTCTGATACCAAATGTTGTGAAATGAGCTCCAAAAATAGAAGAAAAGAGATATCAAAGCCTTAGAAATAAGCCAATTCAAGGGGGTAACCTCCAATACATTACATGAATGAACAATTCTTGGATGATACAAATTACAAAACCTCTTTTCTATATATAAGAGTCCATGGGGCCACAATTTAATCCTAGTGGGGCCATAATGTAATCCTAGCCGACCTAAAAATAATAATTTAAGGGAACAATAATAACAATATGGGGGTTACAGGGTTACAATAATAACAATAACGGGGTTACACTAACAACAATAACAGACTATACTAGTAATATAAGGACCTAACAATTTCCCTTTCTCCTTCCCTGCTGCAGTCATGTTAGCTTCAATTTATAAAGCATATGTCTGTATCTGCTGTAGAGTAGGGGATCTACTTTCTCTAAGTGTGAAACTAAAATCGGATTCAAAAGCCTCAACAAAAAATACCTTTTCTCCAACAGGAGGGGGCTTCATTTCTACAGGAAAACTATTATACAACTTATTGAACCTTTTGATAAAATATGATATATTCTCATCTAGTTTTCTTTTGATCGCATTGAATTCTGTTAGTGAATATCCATGATCCCTTTTTTCACCCCATCTCTGAGTGAATTGATTTTCTAGTTCTTCCCATGTATTAATAGAATCATTTAGCAATCCCTTAAACCACTTTCTAGCCTCTCCATCCAGAGACTGAACAAAAAGCCATTACAACATCAAAATGTTCTACATTCAGATTTTCAGAAAAATTATAAAATAGAGGCTAGTGTTTTTCTGCAGTTATTTCATCTTCTCCAGTAAAACATGGGAGTAATTTAAGATACTCTTGAGGCATTGCATTCATCGGTTGTGGAAGGTTAGGAGCATATTCGTTCAAAAAAAAGGTTGGTGCTGCCATGTTTGCACATTGATTGAATGTTATTTGGTTAGATGCATTCGATGAGCCTACTATGAAAATGAACGGAGGTGGAGGTAAAATTGATATGGGTGTGGGTTGATGGACAATGGAAGAGGGACCAACAACTATAGTTTGTTGAGCTTGAGTAAAAGTAAAAGAAACATGCTGAAAGGAGTGTTCTTCGAACTTAGGTTCTTAAAAATAAATTTGTGTGAAAGGTGGATCTTGTTCTAAGAAAGGAAGTATTTCAGATATATATTCAAACAAAGGATTACTAGAACTACTACCATGAGCTGACAACGTAGAACTAGGTGTTAAGGGGGTTCTGGGTTTCCGAACCCTTTTAGAGACCAATATTTTAGGGTCTGACAAAGCAGGGACCTTCTGCTGTGAGGTATCTGACCTCGTGTGAGGCCTTTTGTGAGACAGAATTCTGAGAATAACAAACACAGCCAAATATTTCCTCCTCACTGAACAACTAGAGGAAATGATGTGAAAACCCAGGGAAAATAAATTCGTCTCTTCGTCCCCGGCAACGACGTCGTAAAATTTTGTATCTAAAGAGACAATTCCTTGGCTCTAGAAAGGAATCAATGCTTAAGACATTTTTAAAAATGTGTCACAAAAGTAATTATATCAGGTGGTCTTCGTTCAGTCCCTTTGGAAACTAATTCTTTAAAACCCTTAACAATCTGGTATAATGAAAGATTCTACAATGCCATTAACTGTTGATATCTGAATGGAAAAGGACTGTAGAAGAAACTCAAAATGATATGCTGTAACACAGAATATATCACTTTAAATTTAAGAATGAATTTATGGAGAGAGAAGAAACTCAAAATAATATGCTGTAAACACAGAATCTATTACTTTTAAGTTCTAGAGATAATGTGTGAAGGGAGAGGAGTTGGAGCGAAGGAGCGCAAATTAAGGCTATTGAACTCTTACTCACAGATGTAATTAAGAGACTGATGACTACTTTACTTCACTTCATTCCAGGAAGAAGGAACACAAAATGACGCAGGAAAAACGAATCACCATCAACATTTGCAGGAAAGTTGATGCTTCTTTCATTAATTCCTTAGAAAGTAAGTACCAAAGCTTTAGTCTTCCAGAGGTCCAAAACTCGGAACCCTCCTTCTTTCTTTTTATCTTGCTTAAATACATAAAAAAAAATTTGTAACTGCTAAAACTTCTTGAAACTACTTCGACTATACCTAAACTTTTAAAACTACTTATTACATTGCAATTAAGGACATCACTCTAGCTTCGATCTTAACAGACAAAGCAAACAAATTAAAAATGGGGTTATTATTCTGTTTTTTGAATCTGACTTGTTGCTGATGTGTCTCCCTGCTTCTGGTGCGGTATTCAAATAGTTATGCAATAACGCATCCTTGCCCGACTCGACCCAACTGTTACATTTCCAACAGTGCCACTATGTGCTCTTTTTTCCCGACTCTGCCTATGCCTCTATGTTTCAACCAAGGTTATCATGTCCCCTTTTACCCGACTCTGCCTCTTCTACTTGTGCCTGTTGCGTTTCGTCTTCTCTTCTCATTTGCTTTGCGTCGAGTCACTTACCCGAGTCCACTGCCCGCATCCACGTTTCTTCATAAAACCAATGCAACTGCACATAATCTTGGAATTTCAATAAATTCAAATTAACCTTAGAATGATATTTCACCCGCCTTTCCATCGCATTTCATCCTTCGATGTTTATAACACACTCCTTAGCGCCATTCCTCATGAGCTTGCGATGTGCGAAGTGCGATGAGTGGAGGGTGACGTGGCAGGACGGAGGTGGAGCCGCCCGCAAATCGAAAATCGAGAGTTTTGTTATGAAAAATGAGAGGTAAGTTTTAAAACTTGAAAAGTGTGATGGCATGAAGGTGATGTGGCAGGACGGAGGTGGGGCTGCACGCAAATTGCAAATCGAGAGTTTTGTTATGAAAAGTAGGAGGTAAGTGTTAAAACTTGCGAAGTACGATGTGCGATGTGCAATGGCAGGAAGGTGACGTGGCATGCCAGAGGTGGGGCTGCCCACAAATCGAAAATCGAGAGTTTTGTTATGAAAAGTGGGAGGTAAGTGTTAAAACTTGCGAAGTGCGATGTGTGATGTGCGATGGCGGGAAGGTGACGTGGCAGGATAGAGGTAGGGTCGCCCACAAATTGTAAATAGGGAGTTTTTTTTATGAAAAGCGGGAGGTAAGTGTTAAAACTTGCGAAGTGCAATGTGTGATGGAACCTATGGCTGACACGTGGCTTCTCTTCAAAACCTCCGATCTATTAATTCTCTTGAATCTTTATTTGCGATATCCATTCTCGAACAGTTATCTCTAACTTAGATCTCACGATCTAATCTTGTCCGTCCATTTGACTTGCATTTCTGTGCTATGATCTTCGTCGTCCATCTCTCCGCTTCAATTCTGTGCTTTGATCCTAACCGTCTATTTTTCCCTTTACGCTTCCTCGAAAAATCCTAAGTTTTTAAGGAAAATACACCAGTTCTCTGCCTTCTAGAAATCTATACGATTTCTTCAATAATGAACACCATTTCATTCAATAGGATCGCATACTTTCCTTTGAAGACTAAATGATCTTAATTACTAATTTGTTTTTTCCCCACGGTGTAGCCCTCCTGAGCTTATTCGGTATTCTATAGCACTAGTCCCTCATGAGCTTGCGAATAAGCTTGACTTGACCCTGACCCGCGTGCAGTGTTCTGAATGCATTAATCGGCCCGACTCTTGAACTGTTCTGTGCACGAATAAGATCGAATCGACCCACCTTCACATCTCTGCACATAATGTTAGTACACAAACATGTAAATCAAAATTCTTCTTCGACAATTTTTTTTTACATTTTCTAACATATATGCTTTTTTGTTGTTTTGAAAAATATTTCAAAAGTAAATGAAAATGAGCCACAACAGGGTACATTTTCATACAAAAATATGCCTTTTGGTCTTAAACGTGCTGTAGCTACTTTCCAGTGGGCCATGTATTATGCTTCCCATGACATCAAGCATATCATCAAAGCTTATTTGGATGATTTAGCTTCTTGTTCTCGAAAGAGAATTGATCATCCCTCTCATCTTCGACAGATTTTTGAACGATGTCGTTATTATAAAATCCGGTTGAACCCTAATAAGTGCATTTTCACCGTCACATCCGGTTGATTGTTGGGATTCATTGTGTCTACTGAATGGATTCAGGTAGATCCCTTCAAGGTTGAGGCAATACTTCAGTTTCCTCCCCTGTCTTCTATCCTTCAACTTCAAAGTCTTCTAGGAAAAGAAAATTTCTTGAGGAGATTCATCGTTAACTACGTTGAGGTAACGAAATGATTTATGAGATTATTGAAGAAGGGAATTCCATTCTTGTGGGATTACTTTGCTCAACACTTGTTTGATGCTTTGAAAGAAGCATTGAACTCTACTCCTTTATTGATTGACCTAATTATAACAGAGACTTCCTTTTGTATCTTGTCACGACAGAATCTACTATCGGTATGGTTCTGGTTCAGGAGGATGATGCTCTTTGTGAGCATGTTATTTATTACCTCAATCGAAGCTTGGTAGGTCCTGAGCTGCGATATTCTCCCATTGAGACGTTAGCTTTGGAAACTGTCGATGCTATCCAGCGGCTCAACCATTACATTCTTCTTCGCAAAACTTATGTTTTAGCAGTGGTTAATCCTTTTCAATTTGTTCTCAGTAGGCGAGTGATTGGGGGAAAATATGGATTTTCATTTTGCAAGAGTTCGATCTTGAATTCCTATCTACCAAATCCAAGAAATAATTGGTATTTGTGGAGTTGATCTCTGATTTTCCTTGTGGAGATGAGATTATTTATGAGGAGTCATTCCCTGATGAACATATTTTCATCATTCCTTCACAAGATCCTTGGTATGGGGATATCATTTTTTATCTATAGAATTCAAAGTTTCCCCTCGCTTTTTTGAAAGATGAGCGTCGAAAGTTGCATCACTTGGAAAAAAGTTATCTTATTATCGGTGACACTCAGTATTGTCATGCAGTCGACTCGATCCTTAGATGTTTCTTAACTCTCGAAGATGTTGAGATTGTGCTGAATGATTGCCACAATGGAGCTTGTGGTGGTCATTTATCTGGGCTTGTTACAGCTCAAAAGATTTTGCGTGCTAGATATTTTTGGCCCTTGATTTTAAAATAATGTGTTGAGGCGGTTAAAAAATGTCATCCTTGTCAAGTTTTTACTTAGAAGATGCGCGCTCATCCAACTCTGCTCTTCCATGTTGTCACTGTTGGTCATTTCACTAAGTGGGGAATTGATTTTACTACTTGTAACTCGCCTTGGGAAAAAGGTCAAAAGTACATTATTCTAGCAATGGACTACTTCACAAAGTGGGCCGAGGCTATGCCTACTTTCTCGAATGATGGTGAAACAACAACCTTGTTTTTGTTCAACCAAGTAATTTCTCGTTTCAGTATTCCCAAAGAGATTGTCACTGACCATGGCAGCCATTTTCAGAACTCCATGATGGCTGAATTGGCTCTTAAATTAGTTTTTCGACAGGATCATTCGTCTCCATATTATCCTTAGGAAAATGGGCAGGTTAAAGCGATGAATAAATCCTTAAAGGCTACTCTTCAAAGGACAATCAATAAAGCTAGTTCCAATTGGAACTTCATGTTGTATCCTGTGGTTTGGGCATACACGATGTCTATTAAGACTGAAACCATGTTCACTCCTTTCCATATAGTTTATGGTTTGGAATCGATCTTTCCTGTTGAGTGTGAGATTCCTTCCCTCACGCTAGATTTCGAGCTTATTCCCGACACTTCAAGTCTCGAAGAACGCCTTTTATATCTAGAACGTCTCGATGAGTAGCACCGAGATGCAGTTATGATTAACGAGGCTCATAAGAAAAGAGTGAAGGTTCATTATGATAAGGCGATAAAACCTAGGGTTTTCTCTAAAGGTGACCTCATTTTGGTCTACGATCAGGACAAGGATACCTTGGGGGCAGGAAAATTCAAATCCATGTGGTATGGCCTTTTCATTGTAAAAAGAGTCCTTAAGAAGGGAGCTTATGCCTTGTTTGATTTCGACGGAAACGAGCTGGCAGAGCCTAGAAATGGGTTGTATCTAAAGAAACATTATGCCTAGGTAGTTTCCTATAATTTGCTTTCGTTGTATATGTTATCACTCCAGTAAATTCTTAAGTTGTGGGATTTTGGTTTTTAGTCAAAGAATACTAGAGGTAACCACAAACCTACTTCAAACTTTAGGATCTAGCCTTCCTAGGGTTCAGAGAGGGTTCTCTCTTTAAGGTTTAAATTTGTTTTAGTTTTGAATATTAGGCTAGTTATTAAAGTGCAGATTTGGTTTTGTTTTGTTGGATTTGGTGGGAAAATTTCACTTGGAGGGTAGATAGAGGGAAATCTACTTGTCCATTGGGCTATGGAGTCTAAATCAAGCTAACAGAACTGGGATCAAAGCCTAAAAGGTCAAATGTCTGCAGGGTAAGGTAGATAACCCTTGGAGATCTTAGGAAAAATGGTTTTTGAGATGGTATGATTGGGATAAAGGGCACTTAAGGATCCTTTGATCCTGAAAAGGGAAGTAGAAGATAGAGGTCAAATGGGAGAGGGAGCAATTAAGGGTTCCCTACATTGGAAATCAGAAGAAAACAAAGAAATGAAAACTAGTTAAAAACAGGGTGCTATTAACATGTCCTGTAGTAATACTCCTAGTTATACATTTAGATTTAGAATTAAAACATAGATTAATGCATGAAACAAAAGAATATAACAATGAAAAGTTTAAGAGAGTACTTCACTCCAGATATCTTATGAAGTATGATGCCAAAAAGGTGATCCAGTCTGCCACTCAAATTCAAAATCCAAAGCCTTCAAGTCAACAATATATATATAGTGATCTCCAAAAATTTTATTCCACCAAAATTCTTCAAAGAGTGAAGTCTTTATACAAATTCTAAACTAGAATATCTTGAAAAAATATCAAGATTGGTTTACAAATATCTCCAACTATTTTACATAAATAGAACTTAAGTAAAGGACACTCAAAACTAATGCATCTATTTGGCACTATTTTTTATGGATAGGTGATGACAAAGGGAAGAATTTGAATTTGATCTCAACTCTTAGTTGATGATGAGGCATCCAAGTCACTAACTGTCTCCTTTCTTTGTGCATTCTGCTCCAGCAATTATGAAAACTTGGGGTCCAATGATACCTTTGTATTTCTCAATTTGAAATAGATATGTAAAAAGTGAACGAGGTTATTGTAGATAAATATGTTTTTGAGATAAACCTCTATCAGTTCCCTAAAATTATGCTCCAGCTGTTCAAAATAGGCTTTTCAAAAAGATGTGTAAAACAGAGCTTTGCACAATCTGAAAAATAGGCTGTAAATATAAGAATGTATCTCTCATTCCTTAATACTTGTGCAAAAAGTGAGATAGATTTTTGTAGATGGGTCTCGTAGGAAAAAAATCCTCCTTTGGTTTTGTAATATGTGTTTATGATTGGCCACAATCTTCTCTGCAAACGGATGACTTAACAAGAATTTTCTGTAAAAAGTGTTTTCAAATATTGTTTAATATTTCTGAATCCATAATGGCTGTTACAAATGTGAGAGAGGTTTTTGTAGATGGACATCTTAGGAACATAAAAGTCTTTTAGTTTTACAAAATTCATCTTGGATTGGTCACAATAGTGTCTGCAAAACAATGACTTTAAACAGGAAAGTTCTACAAAAATGTCCCTTCTTGCTCTGTTTTCATCTTTTAACCTTACTGTTCTTTTACCTGTTTTTACTTTCACTTTGGATAAACTTCATTGTTGTTGAAAGTATTTTCTTATTTATTTACCATTTACTGCCTCTGTTTTTACTTTTACTTTGAACTTTAACCTTTACTGTGAGTTCTTCCTTTTACCCTGACTATTATGAATGCCCTGTTTTAATCTTTACATTACAATGCTCTTTTATCTTTCACAGGATGACTGTTCTTTAACTCTGATGCCTGGAATCTTTTAAGGAAAATATTTTGAATTCATTTCCTTGTAAATTCTTGGAGTAAAACATATCTTTAACTAGTATTTATATTGTTTTATCCAAATTCTCCTTTTGCTAATGACCTGCAAAAATCAAACAATTTGCTAATGAAATAAAGGTCTGCAAGAAGGGATAATGGCTTTGATGAATTGGGAAGACCTGTGAAATGAAATGACTTTGGAGGTTTAACTTTGTTGGCACTGAGTAATTAAGTGTAACAATTCGGGATTCTGAGCATTGGTAAAAGAATTTGAATCTTTCAAAGGGTTTCTACAACAAATACACTCTTTGAAGGTAATTAAGGTCTTTCTGTAGAGAAATAGGCTTCACAAATTTTAATATTGACAACAATAGCTCTTTTTGATGACAAGAAGGTTAATGTATTGAAGAATACATTTTTGCAGGTATTAGGTCTTGAAACAGGGTTTCTGAGGCATCAAAAGTTTTCTGATGGCTTTGGAGCTTTCTGGAAATGAACTGAAGCTTCTAGTGGTCTTGAATGGTTTGCAGGGCAAATTATGCAGGCTTTTCGGGCATAAAAATTTCGAAAAAAGATTGAACAAGGTTTCTTTCAGTTGGGATAGGCAATGCAGAGGGCTTAGGTTTAAAGCGAAAGGATATTTGATGAATGAAATGCTTTTACAAAGGTTTATTTATGCATTCCAGATGTATTAAACTGGTATTGAATGTAAGTCGCATCAGGCAGGAGAGCGGCTTTGAAGTTTCAATGGAAAAAAACCACGAGTGGTTATCGCGCGGTTGCTGGGTGGTAAATGATTTTAGTGAAAACCCACGCGATCCAACCATAAGAAGCCACGTGGAGGGGAGGGTTCATCGTGAAACTGCCCATTTTGCATGAATTTTGTGTTGGAGTGGTCGTGCATATTGTTTACGCAATATCACCCTTCAACCATCGGATTAAAAACTTTGAAGCGAACGGTGGAGATCGGTTTGAGAGCTGTGTCGGGATAGAAAGGTGGGACTGGGTTGGTTATGTAAGCGGAATGGTTTAACTTTATGAAATAAATAGTTTAAACCACGTTTAAACCATAGTCTATATAGCAGTGGGGACTTATAATATGTTCAAACCTTTATGATACGGTTGAGGGGTTAAAAGGTATAAAACATGTATAATATGATTAATTTATATACATCGGCGAGATTAATGTCTTTATTAAAACATTTGTTTTAAATGCTTTTAATAAAACATAAAAGGGCGGGATTTATACACTGTATTTATACAGTTTTCAACCATTTTTAATAGTTTAAAAACTATAGGGCGGGATATTTGAATATAGATAATCTTTTAGACCAAAGGGATTTTTATTTTGGGATTTTCATTTAAGCACATGGGATAATATACTTTGGTCAAAAGTTTATAATAGTGGGTTTTAAAGATATAATGGAATTAATAATATAGGAAAGGGTATTTTTTAGGGATTTAATATAATATGTTAAAAATTAATATGAAAGGGGAGTGAAAAACAAAATACACAATATTTCTAGTATAAAATAATCAAGCATTTGCTCATCTCTATATTTCTTTGAATAATACTTAGGATAAATGTGACTTTGTGGGTTTTTATGAATGTTTATGAAGGGATGGAGTTAATTATTCTAGGGTTAGAATTTTATTAAGTAAGAGTGTGTTTGTACTTAGAAAAAAGGGGTTTTAGTACATGAATGAAGGTAAATGATGATAAATGAGGATTTAACATAAGAACTCAATATTTTCAATTAACCAGTCATAAAGCCTTGGGTCCGGTCCCAACAAAAGTCAGAGAAATGCCCTGAGCCTGTTTGATTGATAGCTTAGAATAATGAACACTAATGGGGGAGGGGAAATTAGTGATTTTTCCCGATGATGTATTATTTACATGATTTCTCCACTTCTTTCTACCTTCCCAATCTTATATTTCTAACATTTTTTCTTTATTTTGCAGGTGCATTTAGGCTTGCAACCTTAAAATTTTTCTTTCAAAGAAAAAAACTAATCTAAATCTACCTTATTTCATCTGAGGGCTTAGATTAAACTGTTGAGCTCCTCATTATTCTCTACCTATCTACTGATTTTTCAAGTTTAAACAGTTTGAAAAATCTTCATTCTCTATCTAAAACATGAAATTGAAACATGAAAAGTTAAGATTAAACTGTTTAACTGATCATGGATTATGGCATTTATTGACAATCTGCACATAATCATTATTTTTGCAGTAAAAGTAAAAGTAGTGGCATTTGGACTTGCTCACTTTCAGGTTTTATTTCTTTTCTTTTGGTGTATATATTTTTCTAAGTCATTTAATCTTTATTTTAGGAATTTTTACCCTCCTTTTGATTTTTTATTATTTTTTGTTTTTTCAAAATGTGGGAAAACAACTTGCAGAAAGCAAGGTATGCACATATTTACAAGACTTTATCAAAGTCAATTCAAAATTTTATGAACCCTATTATTATAGGACCCTAACAGTGGCTCCACATGGGGATGACATTTCCTGGTGAAATATCAAGAACTCTAAGACTTAGTAGCCTTTGAAATTTGACTGTAATGATCCTGTAAATGTCTTCTAATATCTGCAACTTATTCATATTTATTATATTCACTTTTCAAAGCTTAGGGCCTTCTCTTCGGACTTCAACCTTGCTAAGGAAACATCAAATCCAATCTAAACTTTGCAATGTATATGTACAATGATGAAAGTGAATAAAAAATAACTATTGGTTAACTCAGGTGAGTAGTAGTGCTTCAACATTCTGCCATTAACTGGTCCTTCTTGCAGATCTGTTCCATCCAATTCTTTGAGAAAGAAAGCATTATTACCTTTATATCCATAAATTACATAAGGCCCTTTCCATAGAAAATCAAATTTCCATGTTTTCCTTTGTCTTCTCTTCTGGAATCCCATTTAACACTTTATCTCCTATGTAAAAATCATCCTCTTTAGTATTTTTATCATAGTTTTTCTTAATTTTATCCTGAATGACTTGAGATTTAACATAATCTTCTTCCTTTTTTTGTTGCAAGTGAATAGTTTGATTTATCCTTCTTTGGATGTCATTAGTTTCAACTTGTAATTCCTGGATAATTTTCATCACTAGTACACCTAGGGAGGAAGGAAAAACAACATGCATTCCATAAACTAGTTGGTAAGGTGAAGTACCAATGGATTTATTAGTTGTAAGTCTATCTGCACATAAGGCATTGGCTAACTTTTTATGCCAAGTATTTTTTATTGTATTCAAGTAATTTTTTGATGATATTTACTAGACTTTTGTTTGAGGATTCAGCTAGGCCATTACCTTGGGGGTAATATGGTATTTGTGGCAAAAGTCAATCATTTTCTTGGATTTGAATGTTGCTGCATTATCAATGATTATCCTTTGAGGGCACCTAAATCTTGAAAGGATGTTGTTTTCTAGAAAGGAAATAATGACAGTATCAGTGGATTGTCTAGAGGGTATGACTTCAATACACTTGGTAAAATAATCAGTGGCTGTCAAAATCCACTTATGTTGGCCTGAAGAGGGAGGGTGAATTTCACCAATGAAGTCTAAATCCCATTTTTGAAATGGCACTTCAGTTGAAATAGGCTTTAAAGGGAGAGGTAATAATTTATTCTTACCCTAAAAAATTTGGCACTTATGACATGAAGTACATATTTTTTGACATCAGCAAACAAGGTAGGCCAGTAAAAACCAGCTCTCAGGATCTTATTAGGAGTAGATTTCTAGTATAAATGTCCTCCACAGTCACCTGCATGAAATTCTTCAAGTATATTGTCAGCTTCTTCCTTTAGTAAAAAAATTAGTAAAATCCCACTATGATCTCTCTAAAAAAGTACATTATCTAAGACACAAAATCTTACTGCTTTAAGTTTTAAAAATCTAGCTTTGGTTCTTGACAATCTAGGAGGAGCTTGTAAGTTTTGGAGTACAAATATGATATCTGTATACCAAGGTGTGTGTGAAAAGGCTTCAATGATCAATGAGTCGCCATATCTTCCTAATCATCTACTTGAGGAATGAAATTTATATCTAGGGCATTACAATTGTATTCATCCATAAGTCTGGCTAATCCTTGACCTTTAATGAGCTTGGTGGGTTTTATCTCTATGTCATATTCCAAGATAATGGAAATCCACTTACCTCTTCTTCCATCAGGACCATCTTGAGTAAGAATGTCTTTAACTACAGAATTTGGTTCATAGGCAATAATGTGAGAGTAGAGAATATAAACTCTGAAGTCTTTAATGGCCTTAACTAAGGCTAAGGCTTTTTTTTCCATAATTTTGTACTTCAAAGGGGCATCTCGAAGGGTTTTACCGAAAAAATCTATGGGTTGTTCAAATCCTTGATCATTTTTCTGCAGTAAAACTGCAGCAATGGCGTGTTCTAAAGCAAATGAAAAAATCATGAAATATTTCTTAAAATCAGGACTTATTAGGACTGGAGTTTTAGTTAAGGCTTGTTTGATGGAGTCAAATGATTTTTTAGCCTTAACAGTCCATCTAAGAACTGAATATTTCTTGAGCATGTTATTTAATTCTCTAACTATCTCAGCTAAATTAGATATGAATCTTCTTAAAAAATTTATCTTACCAAAAAAAGCTTGTAATTCTTTGATGTTTCTTGGTGGGTTGATGTTCAGAATTTCTTCTATCCTAGCAAGATCTATCCTAATTCCTTCTTGTGAGATTATATGTCCAAGTAACTTACCTTCTTCTAGTCCAAATATACTTTTCTTAGGATTTAAGGAGATGCCATATTTCCTACACTTAATAAAAACTTGTCTCAAATGATCCAAGTGTTCATTATCTGTTTTGGAAAACACAGTAATGTCATCTAAGTAAATAACTAAGAACTCATGTATTTCCTTTGCAAAGGCTATGTCCATAGCCCTTTGAAAGGTTGCTCCTGCATTCATTAGGCCAAAGGGCATTTTTACATACATAAAAGTGCCCCAAGGAGTGGTAAATGTTGTTTTAACTTGGTCTTCTTCTTGAACTAGGATTTGGTTGTATCTTGAAAAACCATCTAACAAAGAAATCCTTGAAGCACCTACTACCCTTTGTAATATGTGGTCCATTTTGGGTAAAGGGTAATTATCCTTTAAAGATACTTTGTTAAGATTTCTAAAGTCCACACAAAATCTAATTTCTTCTGTTTTATTTCTTGTAGGAACTAGGTTTGAAACCTAATTAGAATACCTGATTGGTGCAATGATTTGGGCATCATACATTCTCTTAACTTCTTTTTCTATCAAAGGTAATAACAGAGGGTTAATCCTTCTCAAATTTTGTTTGAATGGCTTTTGATCTTATTTTATTGAAATTTTGTGTTGGATTATGTTTGTATCATAAGATTTTAAATCTTCATAACCCCAAGCAAACACATCTTGGTATTCCTTTAAAAGTTCAATATATTTATCCTTTTCTTGTTGAGGTAAAATTTTGGACAATTTGATTATCTTTGGTTTTGAATCTGTACCAATGTTACATTCTTCTATGTTAGATCTTATTGGCTCCATTTTTGGTTTTCTAGCTACATCATTAGAGTCAAAAAGATCCTCTAAGGGAGTTAAACCTTTAGGTAAAAAATTATCCTTAAGATTCACTATATCTGATTCAACTTCAACAATTTCTTCAATCTCTACTTTTTCTAAGCTATCTATGTCATCTTGACTAAATTTAGTGGGTTTATCAAACTTTATTTTATTTACATCTAAGTCATTTAAATCTATTTCACAATCCAAATAATGATTTAATGTACAATCTGTATCTATTATACATTTCTGAAATTCTTCTTCATTGTTCATAAATTTGTAAATCTGTTCATCCTGAGAAAAAATCTGCCAATACTTAAGATTATCTAGGATTATTGGCATATGTTTGACTTCAGCAGTATATCTGTGATTAGGTTGGAATGGTAAATTGTATGTACTAGCAAAATTTGCAAGACAATGAGCTTGTATCTTTTGTTTCCTAGGTATAACAACAAACTTACATTCCAATAAATCATCAGTTAAATTATGAAAATGTCTCTATATCTGCTTAGTCTAGGATTGTAAACAGAATAAACTCCATTTACTTGTTTAATGATCAAATCTGAATCTCCCATGATTAAAATTCTCCCCCCCCTGAGTTTCTAATGATTTGGAGTCCTAGGATAATGGCTTCATACTCGGCCATATTTTTTGTACATTTGAAATTTAGGCTGAAAGCATGACCTTCAGAATGATTGGTCTCCATGTTTGTTATCCAGAATTCTGCTCCTGCTCCTAACTTATTCACTGAACCATAAAAGTCTGAATGCCATAGAGATTCATGAAAAATGTTATCATTGTTTGGTTATCTCTTTTTATCTACTAGTTCAGTTTGGATTTCATTTATTACAGAGTTACAAAGGATGAAAGAATCAAGGTCAGTTGGTGTAGAGTAAATGGGATAATTTATAGATCTTTCAACATTACTGACCATGTATTTTATTAATGTTTCCCTATATAACTTTTTAGGCTGGCCAAACATCGAGATAGTAGCATAAGACATGTCCAGTTGTAGAGATCCCTACAACTTTTCTCCCCATGAGCGAGAAATAAGCATACCATATTTTGGTGGGATATCAGCTACTACAATGTCCATTAATACACTCTTACCAGGGTATTGAACTAGTGTCACACACAAATCCTTAATTAAACCTAAGCATTTAACCTTATTGGAATCAAAAGAAAACAAATCTTTGTATGTTCTTGTAATTTCTAGATTCAGAGTTTCCATGATGGCATTTGGCATTAAGTTATGGGAAGCTCCTGAATCTAGCATTGTGTTATGTAGAATTTGATCATGAATGGTTAAAATGATATAGAATGGAGGAACTGCACCATATTCATGTTTTCCATTTACATCTGGGCCAAAAATCAACTATGGCTGATCATCATTTAGATTTACAGAGTCTTCTCCATCATTCATATTTAATGTTTAAGTTATGGTTGATTTGTACAAGTTATTCTTTACCAATTCAGTCAAAGGAATTGGTATTTTTAGTTTTGCAATTTCTGATTGTATGTTGAATGCAGGTTGAGCTTTACTGATTTGAATCAGTTCTTCTTTGGTAACTGTAGTTTGTGTTGATTTATCTTGCTTTTCTAAAGTTTTTTTTTCATTTTCAATTGTTTTAGGATTCTCTGTTTGTGTTTCCTATGTTTTACTACTTCTAACTTTATTTTCAGGGATTTTTTATGACCCAATAGATGTTCTTTTTGTCTTAGAATTTTTAGCAGAGGCTTTTGAAGCAACATTTTGAGGGTTTACTGTTTTAGGATCAACAAAAAGCTTTTTGGGATCTAAATTTGCTGTTTTTACAGAGTTAGAAGTTTTAGTAGCAGCAGATTTTTGAAAATATTTTTCAACTTGAGCAACTTCATCAATAATGTCAACAATTTTAGGGCTTGATGCTTTCTTTGGACTAGAATTTTTTTAGGAGGAATTTGAGTTTTGCTTATTTTTCCTTGGGAGAATTTTCAGAACTTTTGTTTTAGGGGCTTCTACTGTTTTCTAATTTTGATTTTGGGAAGGTTTCTTAGTATAAGATTCATTATTTTCTTATTTCTAAGGTTATAATAGTTGTGTATTTCATTTATTGCATAGTCATAACCTTGCTTGTAATCAAAGGACTTACTAGAATCTAATTTAAGCTGTTGAAGTTCAAACAATTCCTGATCTTCCTGAGTTAGGAAAATAGTATTGTTGTCCTATATTACCATTAGATTAATAGTATCCTCCTCCTCATCATTATTATTCTGAGAACTTTCAGCATAGTTCTCTTGGAATGGTGGCCTAATGGTTTGGTCAAGGGATGTTTCTTTTCCTTTTCCAGAATTTGTATTTGTTCTAAAGTTGGGATTTATGATCTACTGTTGGTTATCCCACTGAGGTCTTCTCTCCATATTATCTAATCTATCAAACACTCTTTCTAAATTTTTAGCTATAACATCCATTTTTGTGTCTGAATTTGCATTTTCTTCTTTGATTGTAACTCTTCTTTCATTTCTAGGTCTAGCTTTTCTAGCTAGGATGTTCACTTCTACACTTACTGCATTAGTTTGCATTTTTTATAATGTATATGCATCTCTTTTCCTTAATTGGTAAGCCATATATGTGTCAAATCAATCAGGGAATTTGAGAAAAATGGAATAAGGAGTAGGTTTCAGATTTGCAGGGATAGAAGTATAGATACTATTATACCTAGTGTTGTAATCTTGAACTGAATCATTTGGAGCTCTTTTTAAATTATCAAATTCAGAAAAAATTTGGAGGGGGTTCTTTTTCTTTTCCCATTTATTTAAAAACAAAGTAAAAAAGACAGCCAAATCAGTTACATTACCAGCAGCTAAATCTTTAAACCACTTCTTAACTGCTCCTGTTAAAGTTTGAACAAACAATCTCATTTGAACATCTGAATCATCAATTTCATAAATTTCAAAGAAGTTTGACATCTTAGTAATGTGTTGTTGTGCAGAATATTGAGTAGTGCCATCAAACAATGGTATTTTGTTTTGATAGTCTTGTGGAATATCATGAAGTTGCTGTGGTAGGACAAGGGGGGCATATCTAGTAGCCATAGCTTGAAGCTTAGCTTGACTAGGAGGCGAGGTTGAACTTCTTGGAGCTGTGCTGGAAATGATAGTAGATGAAATATAGATAGTATTTCAGTGCTAGGAAATGAGGATGATGTTTTTAAGAAATCAAAAGGTGAACTAATGGATATAGTGGATGAAGTGATTGGTGGAAATAATATTCTAGGTTGTAGAGGTAGTTTAGTGATAAATGGATCTGTAGATGAGCTGGTAGTAGGATTTATGAATGATGTGACAACATAAAGAGATGAATCTTTAGCTGGAACTATTGTGATATGTAATTGGGAAGATGAACGTCTGTTTGCATGAGTCAATAAATGAGCTAATTCAATAGCTTCATCAATATCCTTTAGAATAGTAACATTAATTTCCTCAACTTTGGTCTGATATTCAACTTTCTTAGTTCTATAATTTACTGCAATAGATTTCTGTTTTGCATTCAAAATGAAAGAAAAGCAGGGTCTAAAACAACAGTTTTTAAATCATTTTCATATTTACTTTTAAATAATGAATGCTCAAATTTCAGATCAAAATCAATGTCTTGAATACTTTCTAATTCACTAGGTAATGAAATGACTCTTATCAATGAGATTTCAGCCTCTAAATTTTCTGTTTGTTTTTTCTTTTTACCAATTCGGTCTGGGTTATCTACTATGATAGCAGGCTTAGGATCCAGGTTATATTTGGTATAGTAGGTTTTCCTAGAAGCCAGAATTACTATTTTTCAATACTCACAACCTATAAAAATAATCTTAAAGTAAAAGGATGATTTAAATTATTTCTTTAAGACTAATTTTATGACTGCGGACTGGTTAATTCCAGTAATGTTATCACTCCAGTAAATCCTTAAGTTGTGGGATTTTGGTTTTTAGTAAAAGAATACTAGAGGTAACCACAAACCTACTTCAAACTCTAGGATCTAGCCTTCCTAGGGTTCAGAGAGGGCTCTCTCTTTAAGGTTTAAATTTGTTTTAGTTTTGAATATTATGCTAGTTATTAAAGTGTAGATTTGGTTTTGTTTTGTTGGATTTGGTGGGAAATTTTCACTTGGAGGGTAGATAGAGGGAAATATACTTGTCCATTGGGCTATGGAGTCTAAGTCAAGCTAACAGAACTAGGATCAAAGCCTAAAAGGTCAAATGTCTGTAGGGAAAGGTAGATAACCCTTGGAGATCTTGGGAAAAATGGTTTTTGAGATGGTATGATCAGGATAAAGAGCACTTAAGAATTCTTTGATCCAGAAAAGGGAAGTAGAAGATAGAGGTCAAACGGGAGAGGGAGAAATTAAGGGTTCCCTACATTGGAAATCAAAAGAAAACAAAGAAATGATAACTAGTTTAAAACAGGGTGCTATTAACATGTCCTATAGTAATACTTCTAGTTATACATTCAGATTTAGAATTAAAACACAGATGTATGCATGAAACAAAAGAAGATAACAATGACAAGTTTAAGAGAGTACTTCACTCCAGACAGTTTGCCACAGGGATCCTGAAGTATGCTGCCAAAAAGGTGATCCAGTATGCTACTCAAATTCAAAATCCAAAGCCTTCAAGTCAAAAAAATATCTATAGTAATCTCCAGCAATTTTATTCCACAAAAATACTTCAAAGAGTGAATTATTTATACAAATTCTAAACTAGAATATCTTGAAAAAATATCAAGATTGGTTTACAAATATCTCCAATTGTTTTACATAAATATAACTTAAGTAAAGGAAACTAAAAAATAATGCATCTATTTGGCACTATTTTTTATGAATAGGTGATGAAAAAGAGGAGAATTTTAATTTGATTTCAACTCTTAGTTGGTGACAAGGCATACAAGTCACTAACTGTCTCCTTTCTTTGTGCATTCTGCTCCAACGATTCTGCAAAATTTGGGTCCAATTATACCTTTGTATTTATAAATATGAAATAGATATGTAAAAAGTGAAAGAGGTTATTGTAGATAAATATGTTTTTGAGATAAACCTCTCTCAGTTCCCCAAAATTATGCTCCAGATGTTCACAATAGGCTCTGTAAAAATATGTGTAAAACAGATCTTTGCAGAGTCTGAAAAATAAGCTGTAAATATGTGAATGTATCTCTCATTCCTTAGTACTTGTGAAAAAAGTGAGATAGGTTTTTGTAGATGGGTCTCGTAGGAACAAAAAACTCCTTCCATTTTGTAATATGTATTTCTGATTGGCCACAATATTCTTTGCAAACGGATGACTTAACAGGAATATTCTGTAAAAAATGCTTTCAAAAATTGTTTAATATTTCTGAATCCATAATGGCTGTTAGAAAAGTGAGAGAGGTTTTTGTAGATGGAAATATTAGGAGCATAAAAGTCCTTTATTTTTGTAAAATTCATCTTGGATTGGTCACAATAGTTTCTGCAAAACAATGACTTTAAACAGGAAATTTCTGCAAAAATGTCCCTTCTTGCTCTGTTTTCATCTTTTAACCTTATTGTTCTTTTAACTGTTTTTACTTTCACTTTGGATAAAATTCATTGTTGTTGAAAGTATTTTCATCTTTATTTACCATTTAATACCTCTATTTTTACTTTTACTTTGAACTTTAACATTTACTGTGAGTTCTTCCTTTTACCCTCACTATTATGAATGCCCTGTTTTAATCTTTACATTAAAATACTCTTTTATCTTTCACAGGATGACTGTTCTTTAACTCTGATGCCTGGAATATTTTAAGGAAAATACTTTGAATTCATTTCCTTGTAAGTTCTCGGAGTAAAACATATCTTTAACTAGTATTTAGATTGTTTTTATCCAAATTCTCCTTTTGCTAATGACCTGCAAAAATCAAACATTTTGTTAATGAAACAGAGGTCTGCAAGAAGGGATAGTGGCTTTGATGAATTGGGAAGACCTATGAAATGAATTTTGACTTTGGAGGTTTAACATTGTTGGCATTGAGTAATTGAGTGTAACAATTTGGGATTCTGAGCATTGGTAAAAGAATTTGAATCTTCCAAAGGGTTTCTACAACAAATACACTTTTTGAAGGTAATTAAAGTCTTTCTGTAGAGAAATAGGCTTCACAAAGTTTAATATTGACAGAATAGCTATTTTTGATGAAGAGAAGGTTAATTCCTTGAAGAATACCTTTTTTGTAGGTATTAGGTCTTGAAACATGGTTTTTGAGGCGTCACAAGTTTTCTAATGGCTTTGGAGGTTTCTGGAAATGAACTGAAGCTTCCAGTGGTCTTGAATGGTTTGCAGGGCAAATTATGCAGGCTTTTCGGGCATAAAAATGGCGAAAATGGCTTGAAGAGGGTTTCTTTCAGTCGGGAGAGGCAATGCAGAGGGTTTAGGTTTAAAGCGCAAGGAGATTGATGAATGAAATGCTTTTACAAAGGTTTATTTATGCATTCCGGATGTATTAAACTGGTATTGAATGTAAGTCACATAAGGCGGGAGAGAAGTTTTGAAGTTTCAATGGACAAAAACCGCGAGTGGCTATCGTGCAACTGTTGGGTGGTAAATGGTTTTAGTGAAAACCCACGCGATCCAACCATAATAAGCCACGTGGAGGGGAGGTTTCATCGTGAAACTGACCATTTCGCATGGAATTTGTGTTGAAGCGGTCGTGTATATTGTTTACACGATATCGCTCTTCAACCATTGGATTAAAAACTTTGAAGTGAACGGTGGAGATCGGTTTGAGAGTTGCATCGGGATACAAAGGTGGGACCGGGTTGGTTATGTAAGCGGAATGGTTTAACTTTATGAAATAAATAGTTTAAACCACGTTTAAACCATAGTCTATATACCAGCGGGGACTTCTAATATGTTCAAACCTTTATGATACGGCCGAGGGGTTAAAAGGTATAAAACATATATAATATGCTTAATTTATATACATCGACGAGATTAATGTCTTTATTAAAACATTTTTTTTAAATGCTTTTAATAAAACATAAGCGGGTGGGGTTTATACATTGTATTTATACAATTTTCAACCATTTTTAATAGTTTAAAAACTATAGGGTGGGATATTTGAATATAGATAATCTTTTAGACCGAAGGGACTTTTATTTTGGGATTTTCATTTAAGCACATGGGATAATATAATTTGGTCAAAAGTTTATAATAGTGGGTTTTTTGGGGTTTATTAGATATAATGGAATTAATAATATAGGAAAGGGTATTTTTTAGGGATTTAATAAAATATGTTAAAAATTAATATGAGAGGGGAGTGAAAAACAAAATACACATTATCTCTAGTGTAAAATAATCAAGCATTTGTTCATCTCTATATTTCTTTGAATAATACTTAGGATAAATGTGACTTTGTGGGTTTTTATGAATGTTTATGAAGGGATGGAGTTAATTATTCTAGGGTTACAATTTTACTAAGTAAGAGTGTGTTTTTACTTAGAAAAAAGGGGTTTTAGTACATGAATGAAGGTAAATGATGATAAATGAGTATTTAACATAAGAACTCAATATTTTCAACTAACCAGTCATAGAGCCTTGGGTCCGGTCCCAACAAAAGTCAGAGAAATGCTCTGAGCCTGTTTGACTGATAGCTTAGAATACTGAACACTCACGGGGGAGGGGAAATTAGTGATTTTTCCCGATGATGTATTATTTACATGATTTCTCCACTTCTTTCTACCTACCCAATCTTGTATTTCTAACATTTTTTCTTTATTTGCAGGTGCATTTAGGCTTGCAACCTTAAAAACATTTTCTTTCAAAGTATAAAACTAATCTAAATCTACCTTATTTCATCCGAGGGCTCAGATTAAACTGTTGAGCTCCTCATTATTCTCTACCTATCTACTAATTTATCAAGTTTAAACAGTTTGACAACTATTCATTCTCTATCTAAAAATGAAAATTTGAGATTAAATTATTTAACTGATCATGGATTATGGAATTTATTGACACTTTGCACATAATCATTATTTTTTCAGTAAAAGTACAAGTAGTGGCATTTGGACTTGCTCGCTTTTAGGTTTTATTTATTTTCTTTTGGGGTATATATTTGTCCTTTGATCTTTCTTTTAGGACTTTTTACCCTCTTTTTGATTTTTTATTATTTTTGATTTTTTCAAAATATGGGAAAACAACTTGCAGAAATCAAGGTATGTACATATTTACAAGACTTTATCAAAGTCAATTCAAAATTTTATGAATCCTATTATTATAGGACCCTAACAGTATATATTGTTTTTTTTGTGCATATATATCTATCAATTCTGGTGTGACCTTGATGTTTTTGATCTACTTTGGAAGGTGTTTGTGGATGAGATGAGTCATTTTGGCTTTGTCGATGGTGCTAGTTGACATACCCGGAATCTTATTTCCGTGGCTTGGGTAACTACTATCCATACAGTTAGTTGCTAGTCTCAAGGGGCGTGTGTATTGGTCCTGCTTCGAACAATGTAGCAGAATATACTGTGGTGATCAATCTACTTTCGAAGGAAAAGTCTCTTGGTATTGGTTTGTTAGTAGTGTACTTGGATTCACAACTAGTGGTTTTAAAATTGAACAACACCCATTGTGTCATAGATCCATTTTTATATGGATTATTTTTGAGAATACGTTTGTTGCAATGATCATGTAATTATGTTACATACATTCACATTCCACGTTCAGAAAATTCGTTTGCAGATTCATTATCTAATCAAGAAATTGATTTGCATATTAATCATTCAGTACATTAAATATAAAAAAATATCTATCATCATTGTACATATAAGAAAACCACATCATAATATATATATATATATGTATATATATATATATATATATATATATATCAGAGTTGTGTTAAAAAATATAAAAAAATTGGACAATTATGTCCTACAAAATTAGGGCTTATGCCCAATCATGTCCATCATAAAAAATATTATAGTCATCCAGTCATCATAAAAAGTCTATTCGTATGGGCCCTGCCTTGGATAGGTGTTGGCTCGAGGGGTCCTGACCCAAGTTTGGAGTGCAAGGTTGCCAAAAAACCCCTATACTACTGGCCCTTTCGGCAGTGACCCACTTTCGCAGGTCAAAGTCTCACCCGAAGTAGTATGGTTGGGTGCTGGAACCAGGTTTCTGCACCCTGAGAAAGGATAGGTAAGGCAAGCAGGGCTACGCTAAGCCCTATAGTTACCAGATTACTTTGCTCTGCACAGGGTTAATTAGGTCTCTATTCGCATCCACGTGCGCTAGATCTATAATTATACGCCTTTATGACAACAACACAACATTACATAAACATAACAGAATAGAACAGAACCAATCCAGATACCGAAAACACACTTACACAGATATTCGCAACTTGAACACAGAAAATACACAGTGCAACAATTACCAATGATTCGCACAAGAGTACTCATAGATTCAGTTCTCTATCAATCCTTCTTTATTCATTCATTCATCAATCATTCCTTACAATTCCCTTCCCAACCTGTGCACACAGCAGCAAGGTCCACACACAGCTGGACTTGGATCTCCGTGCACACAGCCAGTAGGAATCCTTTCCCCAAAACCCAAACAGATAGCTTAAAACACAATTCGCATCAATAGCTTATCATTTTCTATCTTCTACAATACAAAATGTCCCTCTATTTATAGAAATCTAGCCTAGACTTTCCTATGGTCTGTAAACCGTGGTTTTCGGACCCCTGGTTTACCCTTTTACCCATTACAAAACTTTCGGGGCTTTGACCCGCCCCAAAACCCCTCTGCTAGATTAAATTTAATCAAAAATATCCAAAATAGACCAGTTTCACGGCTCATAGGAGACCCTATTCCAACAGTCCCCCAACAAAATCTTGTGAGTCGTCCCGAGTCACTGTAGCTGCCATATAGTCATTGAACCCGGTAAGGCTTGAGTCGACTACCATTGACAAAGCGAAGTAAGATGTCTCCGCGCAGGGTAGCTAGCTGGACTGCTCTACCATTTGTGATTTCCTTAGCTGTGTAGGGACCAAGCCAGTGCTGTCGAAATTTTCTTGGATGTTTCGCAAATTGGCTATTGTATAAAAGGACAAGGTCACCTTCAACGAATGTCTTTTGGCGAATATGTTGATCATTCCATGCTTTTTCACAAGCCTTCTGAACCTGTTAATGAAAATTAGCAATAAACCGATCTTCCTCCAAAACCATAAGTTGCACAAGACGCTCCTCTATGATATCAGGATCCATCATAACTGTAAATGTTGCGATGCGTAGGCTAGGAACAACGTATTCTATGGGCATAATGGCCTCTTTTCCATAGACCATCTGGAAGGGGGTTTTGCTTGTTAGCTTCTTGCAGGTCGTTCGGTAGGCCCACAGAACAGAGGGAATGCAAACATCCCAGTCACTGCAATCGGATTTTCAAACCTTAGTTAATTCCTGTTCCAAAATTTTGTTAAAATCTTCAACTGCTCCATTTGCCTGGGGATGGTATGGTGTACTCTTCGCATGGTGGATCCAGAATTCTTCATTCAAGGCTTGAATCATTTGGTTAACAAAGTATGTACCTTTTTCACTCATTAAGATCTTTGGGTAGCCAAACTTGGTCAGAATATGCTCAAAGATGAAGTGCGCAGCAATATCCATAGTGCAATCCTTCACCGCTTGTGCCTCAGCCCATTAAGTGACATAGTCGGTGGTGGTGATAATGTAGTGCACACCTGTTTTTTTTCCCGGCGGATTGATGGGTCCTATAAAATCAATGGCCCACTTGTCAAAAGCCTGTAAAGCTACTTGAGGCCGTAATGGCATCTCATCTCGGTGCGAGGGTCATCCTGTTCGCTGGCAGGTGTCGCATGATATACAATAAGTGTAAGAATCCTGATGCAGGGTAGGCCACCATAACCCAACCCTCAAAATATTTTGTGCCATTACTCGTCCTGCATAGTGGCCTCCTACAACACCTTCGTGTGCTTCTACTAATACAACAGGCCGTTCATGTTCCAAAACATATCTGCGTATTATTTCATCTGCGCCTAGCTTGTATAATTGACTGGAGATGATAGTAAAGTCCACTGCCCGAGTAACCAACTCCTTCTTTTGTTGTACCAAATATTTTGCAGGGGCCACTTCGGTAGTGAGGAACTCAATTATATCATCAAAGTGTGCATCAACCACCTTTATGGTAAACAACTGCGCATCTAGTAATCCCTCTTCCAAGCTAGTAGGTTCTTCCCCTGTTTTAATGCGAGACAGATGATTCGAGCTTGCATTCAACCTTCCGGGCTTGAAAATGATCTCAAAATCATATTCTTGGAATAGCAATCGCCATCGGCAAATCTTCCCCCCCAACATAGGCTTTTTGACCAGGTATTTTAAAGCCGAATGATCAGTGAACATCTTAAAGTGGCCACCCAGTAGATAGTGTCGATATTTCTGTAACGCATAGACCATAGCCAAACCTTCGTGCTTAGTGGTAGAGTAGTTCCGTTCTGCGCCCGAGAGTTTCCGACTCGAAAAGGCAATCGGGTGATCAATATCTCCTTCTCCAGGCTACGTGAGGATAGCGCCCAACGCGATTCTTGATGCATCCACAGGTACATGAAATTCCTTCGACCAATCAGGAAATATGAGTATAGGTGCAGAAATCATCTTTTATTTGAGCAGTTCGAAGCTCTTCTAGCATTCATCATCCCAAAAGAAGGAAACATATTTTTTTAGTAGCTTCTCCATAGGTGCCGTGATCAGGGCGTATCCTTGAATGATTTTCTTGTAATAGCCCGTGTGTCCAAGAATAGAACACAACTGTTTTTCCATGGTTGGGAACGAAAGGTTTATAATTACGGCTACCTTCGCAGGATCAACCATCAACCCTTGCCGACAGACTATGTGCCCGAGAAAGATCCCAAATGGTACATATAATATCCACTTCTTAATATTCAAGGAAATATAATTCTTCTGGCACGCATCCAGCATTAGTTGCAGGTTAGAGACATGCTCTTTTACCAGGCTGAAAACTATCCAGTCATTGAAATAAACCTCTAGGAACTTATGAATAAACTCCTTGAATACAACGACTATGACCCTTAAAAAAATAGCAGGTGCGTTCTTGAGACCAAAGTGCATGACCGTATACTGAAAGGACCCCCATTCAGTGAGAAAGGTAGTATTACTGCGATCTTCATGTGCAATTCGGATCTGGTGGTACCCTGAGAACCCATTGGTGAAGGAATAGGCCTCCTGTCCACCCACGCTAATAGGATTTCATCGGCGAATGGTGTAGGGAAGGGGTCATGGATGCAGGCGTCATTCAACTTGCGTAGATCTACACAAATGCATATTTCCCCCTAGGTCTTATTTTCCTGGATGACCATTGGACTTACCCAATCTGACTGTTCAACTGGTTCAATGATACCTGCGGTAAGCATTTTTTCCAGCTCTTCTTTGACCTTTTGCTTATATTTAGGATTCAATCGGTAAGGCCGTTGCTTGACGGGGTGTGCTTTAAGTTTCAGAGTGATGTGCATAATGCCGAGGTCCCCGGTGATTCCCTTGAGCGCAGAAAACTTTGTCGAAAATAGGTCCTGATACTCCGTGAGTAATTCTGCGATTTTTCCTACAGTCCCTTCATCCCAATAGTCCCCAATATTAGCCAACTTAGGGTATTCTTCCATCCCAATATTAACATCGTGCAACTTAAGAGGCTACGTTACATCAATATTCTGCAGCGATGGCCCAACGACAGCACGTTCTCCTTTAGATTCTGGGACAAAAATGTTTCAAGGATTATCTTCTTCTTCATCCATTTCCAAGCTCCGACAGTTGGCTATGTCTTGCATCTGCGCTTCCCATGTCAGGACCACTGGTGCAGCGTGGTGGCGATAGTTCTTAAATAAAAATGAATCAATGTCCTGCAGAGCTTCGTCGAGAATCTCTATCCCCCCAATCAATCCAAATGTTATGACAAAGTCCTCTTTTAGAACTTCCCAGTGGCGGGTGCGGTGGTGCAATTCCGCATCTAAGTACCAAGCGACCAGGATAGGGCCCAAGGCATGATAAAATAGATGATCCCATTCTTCCGTAGTTCAATCGGACCATTTGGTCATCTAGACGCAGAGATGTGCACGGGGATCCCCGGGTCCAAGGAACATCCTGGTGCGTATGTTAGCTGGAGGGGTGAATCGTAGAAGCATCCTATCTCGACATGTTTCCCAATCTGGGAATGCTTTCTTGTGGGTGTCCCACGCATAGCCAAATTAAGGGCCCAAAGCTGTTGTTCTGTTGGCACCCTAACTTCTAGTGTCCTGAGGAATTCCTGGACACTACCAGCCTCATCAAAGTGGGGTAGATCGCTTACCTCAGAGGAAATGCAGTAGAGGGTTCTTGCGACCCGAGGGTAGCGCAGTGCTGAAACCTCGTGTAACCGGTTTTTCCAATTCTCCAGTTCCTCATCAGCGTCAGAAAAGTATTCACTGTCTCTCCAGAATATCCCATCTGTTGTGGGTTTAATCCCGTCTTCGTCCTGCGTAGTCAATCTGTAAATGTGGTCTAGTTCCTCCTGTTCGTAGGATGGCTTTGTATACCACACACCTTCTGCTGGATCTAGTGGTACTATTACGCGTGTACTTTTCTCAAACACCATGCTGCGCTTTTTGAGATTGATGACACCCCCCATGTCCATAGCCCAGTCTAGCCCGAGTAGTGCAGAGTACGGATCCGCATCTTCCATGATTTCTATGACCTCAAAGTCAGCTAGGACCTTTACTCCTGCGATATCTACCATGACTCTTGGTAACCATCCTAGCGGGATGATCTTCTATTGATTCACCATGTGCAGCTGGATAGTGGACCATTCCAACTTAGGTTCACCAATTCATTTCCACGTCTGCTTTGGTAGTACGTTCACATCTGACCCTAGATCGAGAATAACTTGATCCATCTCGTAGTCGCCAATCTGTGCAGTCAACTACATTTATCTTCCGGTGCATTTCTTGTAGCCGTATAGCCGGTGTACACCCCTGGTCTCAGGAATTGTGTCGGGTTGGGCTGCGCAGCTATGCAGTAATACTTGAAGTGTTTCTATAGTCGGCTAGTTACATAGCAGTTTCAAACATGCCTTTAGAAAGGGCTCAACCTCTTCCTCTCTCTCGAGGTGCACTAGCTGTTGTGCAGGGCCTGCCCGTGGCGTTTGTTCTATGAGGTTCACTTCTTCCCAAGAGGCAAGTTCCTCTTTTTCTCCCTGGGTGACCATCCCGCTGCGTGTCATGACTTTTACGCTCAGATCTACACTTCGTAGCTCAGTTTTAACCCTTTGCACATTTTGCGTAGGGGTGGGCTGTTTTTCCTGCATTTGGGCTATCAAGATCAGGCAGTCTTCAATCTCATGGTCCAGCTTTCGGTAATATTTGCAGGATTTCTTGGTGGGATTTGGGTATTCCCTTGTGAAGTTCCCTATCTCTCCTCAGTTATAGTAGATCAACTTCCCTCGCCCCCATCCTGCGCTTCCTCCCCGACCTCCCCTGCCCCTTGCTGGCTAGCCACCGAAGGTTGAAGGGGACCTTGGCGATACAGGGTTTGACTATACCCTATAGAGGTTCCCTCGATCTGAAATCAAGTCATACGTGTGACAGTTCTATTCGTCATGCCCTACCGATTGACAGAACCTGTACCACTGCTGCTTCAACTCACCCATACTTATCCGGGGGCACTGGGCCATATCATGCAGTCCGGCTACCCATAAATCATCGCACCATAGTGCCGATCCACTGGAGCTAGGTCGTAGCGGACTAGGTCCTCTCGTCGGCACGTAATCCTTCAATATAGGACACTGGTCCCTTGTATGGCTAGACACTCGACACCATATGCACCAGAGGTCTGTGCTAGCTCCTTTTCCCCGTTCAGTCCGTAAGCTCTGAATCTCCATGTGCATGGCTCTGAGCTACTCTTAAATTTGCTGTAACCCCCCTAACGCTTTGTCCTTGGGTGCGGCTTCGAGTTTCATGGCAGCTTCCAAGGCTTTTTCCTACAACTCGAAGGTGTGTTGGCCCATGGGTATACGTAAGTGAGGTAGCAGCATAGCAATGAACCATTCCGTGTGCTGTTTGTCGTCATACTTGAACCCTCCTTCCTTGATTTCTCTCTTCAATCACTGATCGGCCTCCCACACCAACTCAAACGCACCTTGCTTGAAGTCTTTTACTTCCGCTACCAGCTGCGAGTATGATCTTGGCTTTTGGAACTGTTGTTTTAGGGCATCCTTAATATCTTGAAGAGATGTACTCCCATTTTGAGATATGTATTGCATGTACCAGTCCAGTGCTTTGTCCTCAAAGGCTAGGGACAACTGTGCTTTCTTCATAGTATCGCTCACCACCCCCTGCACAGTCCATATCGAGTCAGCCATGAACCAAAACTCATCCATGTCTTCATCGGTCATGCTTTTAAAGGTGGGTAACTTCAAGTGTACTTCCATGTCTCCTTCTAACGATTGTTCGGTTGAGGGCTTGTGCTCCTGTAAGTCTAGCGAGTCTTGCGTTGTTGCTCTTATTAGCAGGCTACAGGCCGAGTGATCCTTTTCTTGCTCGGTTCGATTGTTCTTACCGCTCATTCACTTCCATTTAGTATTTTCTTGTCTGTACCTGATCACTTCCTCAAAATGCTACAGGTCCCGGCAACAGAACCATTTGTTGGCTCGAGGGGTCCTGACCCAGGTTCAGAGCGCAAGGTTTGCCAACAAACCCCTATACTACTGGCCCTTTCGGTAGTGACCCACTTTCGCAGGTTAAAGTCTCACCCGAAGTAGTATGGGTGGGTGCTGGAACCAGGTTTCTGCACCCTGAGAAAGGATAGGTAAGGCAAGCATAGCTGCGCTAAGCCCTGTAGTTCCCAGATTATTTTTCTCTGTGCAGGGTTAATTAGGTCTCTATTCGCATCTACATGCGCTAGATCTATAATTATATGCCTTTATGACAGAAACACAACATTATATAAATAGAACATAATGTAACAGAACCAATCCAGATACCGAAAACACACTTACACAGATCTTCGCAGCTTGAACACAGAAAATACACAGTGCAACAATTACCAATGATTCGCACAAGAGTACTCACAGATTCAGTTCTCTATCAATCCTTATTTATTCATTCATTCATCAATCATTCCTTACAATTCCCTTCCCAACTTGCGCACACAACAGCAGGGTCCGCACATAGCTGGACTTGGATCTCTGCACACACAGCCAGCAAGAGTCCTTTCCCCAAAACCAAAATAGATAGCTTAAAACACAATTCGCATCAATAGCTCATCATTTTCTATCTTCTACAATAAAAAATGTCCCTCTATTTATAGCAATCTAGCCTAGACTTTGCTATGGTCTGCAAACTGTGGTTTTCGGACCCTTGGTTTACCCTTTTACCCATTACAACACTTTCGAGGCTTTAACCTGCCCAAAAACCCCTCCGCTAGATTAAATCTAATAAAAAATATCCAAAATGGACCAGTTTCGCAGCTTGTAGGAGACCCTGTTCCAAAAATAGGTGTCATGGAAGAATACTATGGTTGTGGCCACACGACGGAATAACTGAATCCACTCGTGTGGTACACCGACCACACGTCTCTAAACTGCCTTGGGGGGGTCCTCTACTACAACCATAGCGACATGGCGGGTCAAACCCTCCAAGTTCATCTGAATAGCATGGAGAATTCTCCTAGGGTCCTCTGTGGCATCCTCAACCTCTCTTTTACGACGCCTGTGCCTAGGGAAGCCCTCTGGTTTGATTGGTCCAATATCTATCACATGATCAACAAATTTGTAATTAAATTGTCCTATAAAATAGATTTTTTCATTTTCATATTTATATTGAAAATCCAAAAAATCATATAATCAAAAAATCATTATGCGATCTTACCAATCGCTCCCCATGCTGCAACAGGTGGTAAGGGAAAATCAACATCTCCCCTGAAGTCCATGCCAGCGTCGGGGTAATCCTCCATTGCGATCACTTGTTCTCCCCACCAAAGGAAGAACTCGTCATCCCAGGTAGTTCTAGGGACTTCTCCACCCCCTAGCCTCTTCATCAGATCAACCCAACATGCTATGCGTGGATCTCATGGGCTGATGATGGTAGAGATAACTTTGGGATGAAGCCCTGGAATCCTCTCAAAGAAGAATGTGCATAAAATGGTCCCATAACCAACGTGTTTTGTTTTATTCTTCTGGATGGAGGTTAACTGCTTCTACAAATTGGTTAGCAAGGAAGTGCATCAATCATATAGTGTATTCAGGCATTCCACTACAAAAATCATGTTTTCTCGTGAGGCTTTGTGCAATGAAGCCGATTTGGCTACTCCGATAATGGTGAAAAGAAGTATTTTCATGTGCAGACCTTGCACATCTCTAATCGGGATTTGTGTCTCGACCTTCTGAGTACCCTCAACACAATATATGCGAATGTAATCTTCCACATTCAACCCTCCTTTGGGATTGCCTTGTAAATTTACTGGTTCTCCACTTCGATAGAGTCCATTTATAAAGTCTATGACTTCAATCTCAATACTTAATGGAATTTGATCAATCATGAAGCAAACCTCCTCTAGGTCCCAGTAATTGACAAGAATTTCGAGAAGCTTGGTGTTCATTTTCATATTTGACATCTTAAAAAATTTGAGAAAACCACATCCCCGGAGTATATCTAAGGATAATTGGTCCTCCATGACCTCATTTTCAATTGTGCTATGTTCCCTCTCTCTCCAGCTAATGGTCATCATGGATCAATTAATCAAAAATCCATTAGAATTTCATTTTAAAATTTCATTCTGCGCATACATGAGTTCCTTCCTACACAGTCACATCTAAACGCATGTTCGAAATTTTGAACCCGCATATACACAGAGGGTTTCTCAAAAAACATAAATCCTACGATGAAATTCATCAAAAATTACTTGAATTGACAATTAAATTGATTACTAAGCTGATTGAGAAGAATAGCTGGAAGATTTGGGCTGATTTGGCTGAGAATTGGTCTAGTTCGAAGTTGGGAATTTTTTTCTCCAGAGCTCTTTCACAAATTCTTCAAAGCACAAATGACCAAATGTGAGTCCAAAAGGCCTATTTATGCCCAATTTCAATTTTTTTTCAAAACCCACTTGTCTAAAGTTTTGAGTTTACTTTTTGAATTTGTCCAAGAATTTATGACCTTTTGGCTTGTAAGTGCTTGGATAGGTTGTTTTCAGGTCCATTTGATGATTTCGAGATGATTCCATGTCTGCTTCGATTCCATGACCGCTAACTTGTCATGGTAGGTTTTGTGTTCAGAATTGGCATATAGGTTAGGGAATTCACTTTCCGTTGCACTTATGCATACTAGCCTCCATACTGAAATCTTGCCATAGGGTTGACCCTATCATGTTGTGATTATTAAACCATTTTTTACTCGCCGACTTATAAATCATGATATGATGGTAGAGCCATCCTTTACATGGGATTATTAGTTATATCCTCACTAACATATGTCGCCCATGCTGCAAATTGTGTAGGCTCGAGAGTCCTCTTTTAGTCCCGCCATGACTTATGCGACGAAGCTTCATTCTTCTTCTTCTTCGCTATCTTTCTGGCTTTATACCCTAGAGTCTCCCATTCTATTGTTGATTTGTTTTTCTGCATTTCATATTGACCATTTGTATATCTTGGCCTTAATCCGGCTTCACTTGGACTCGTGTATAAGCCCTCTTTTTGACTATATCTTTCTGCAAATTCAACCTTGAAAACACTTAGCCTCTGCAACTCGACACCTTTTCTTGTGGATGGAACATTCCTTTGAGTGTCACTTACCAATTTTTCCACCTTTCATTGAGCATATGATTGTTCCTATCCCAGGAACTAGAGCATCTGTTCATCGACACACATTCTATCCACTGTACTATAGGCATTCTTTTATTCCTTTTCAGGATTTTAATATGAAAAAGACAACAAAATTAAATATCCCAAAAAGAGCGGGATCAGGACATTACTTCCACATGTGATGGAAGCTATGAGTTAGTTGTGTCACCCTTGAAAAAATGACAAAAAATTTAAGTATTTTCTCCATTTTGGGATGGGCTTTAGTTTGTCTTAGTAGAAGCCATAACCTTGTTATCAAGTCAATACTCCCCTGGTTGGTCATCTCTTCCAATCATATGGAGGGTTTGTTCGTGCCTCCTACATGACAAATTTGTGACAAAGTCATCATATGCTGTCATAGTGAAAATGAGTTATGCTTTTTTTCAAGGGAAGTTAACCCGAGTCGGCCTTTTTGCGGTGTATCTTGACTCATTTTTCAGTCGATCATCCCTGGTCTGTTTGAGTCTTGTTCTATCACATCAAATATTTGGTCATTTTCTCGTTCTGGTTTGAGAAGGCCTCTATTGAATTCTTGCTAGCGGGTTTGTCTCTTATCGTCTTCGACAAATTGCTCTGAGAGTAAACCTAGAGCCATACCCTGGCCCTATTTACATCATTGATAGGTGACCTTGTGCTCAACATTTCATCAACATCATGGGTCTTTAACTGAGTGGTTTCCCTTGTGTTCAAATTCATCTTTCATTATCACACCTGGGATTCATGCAGTACCTTGGTTTCCATTTGACCCTATCGGTGGATTCCTCACCTCTTTGTCAGCTTTCATTATTGGTTGGTTCAGACGGTTCCCGTCATGCGCTAGCTACATTTTGTGCATGCCAGAAACGTGCTTTGGGTTGCTTACTTCACTTTTCTTCGTCCGATTCCTTCCAAATTTTGGCCTACGGGTTACACTCGCGCTGGATTGATGTGGGATGCCTTAATGCCTTCCTTCTAGTAGGTATTTTCCCATTGAATCCGACACATTGCTCTGGGAGTAAGGTCTAGATTCTTTTTGTCAGTACCTTAGGGTTTGTAGTCATTAGTGGAAAATTACTTCACTATCGACAGTGAGAATACATCAATGTCTCCTGATTGATAGATTCTATCAAGTGTTCGACTTCAACTCATTCATTCGCACTTGTTAGATGTACTGGGGTACCTTAAATCTCATCATCATTATCGATGAGTTGTATCATTTTTGTTAACGATATACATCAATGACCGGTAATCAAATGATTTCTCACATGGTCGACTTCAACTCATTTATTCCCATTGTGTATAATTGTACTATAGTGATCGATGAATACCTTAAGTTTGCATCAGCATGCCTTGGTTCACTTTGACAGCTCCTTCAAATTTTTTCCAGTGACACCATCCACCCTTATATGTTGCAGTTCATCACAACAACATTCTATATGTTGGCACTCGAGTTGCGTGCAGTACCACTTTTTCCACCACTTATGATTTGGTATTTGGAGATTCAATTGTGACTTCAGTAGCATCATTGATCAGTCTTCTTTATGTGATACTTTGACATGACTTTGATATGTATTTTTGGGCAATGATCAGATGATTCACTATGTACTTTAAATTTTATGCTATACTTGTATACATATTGGATCCACTCCATACTTGATGTGGATATGCTCTACTTTCACTGAGCATGGGTATGCCCGCCTTAGACATGAGATTTCTTTCTAATTTATTTCACTGGTTTTTGGCAGACCAAAACCTGGTGAAGTCCTCTCAAGTCCTCGCAAGATTCTTTCTTATGCACATAATACATTTCGGCCATCATGTACCCCTTTTGACATCATATATTAGGGGGCATATATTATAGTGTCATTTATCACATTTATATACTTGATGATCTATGTATTGGCCTTGGGAAGCCCTTTCCATTAAGAGTCATTCTCTCAAAAAACATTATTTTGAATTCCATACGCGACTTTGCCTAGTCTTACATGCGTACAAACGCAGGTCCACTCATATCTGATCCGAATATACAATTTAAAATATTAAAAAATATATAATCTCCCTATTAATTGGGTGGGGTTTATGGGTTTTACCTAAAACCCACCTACACCAGCCCGTGGCCAAACTGTTTCCCAACTGAAAAACTAATTTAAGGAAGTATAAATACACCTTATGGGGAAGGCTTAAGGGAGGAGAGAGAAAGGCATTGATATTATGGCCTGTTATAGCCCAAATCAATTTTTATTATCTTGTGCCTCTTGCACTTCCCAGGTTCAGGAAACCCTTGTTTCCTTCTTTGAGATGTTCACCCCCTTTATGTAACATCCTTGTGCACCTTATATGGAAGAAAATTGTTGAGGCTTGGGCTGGACGGATCTAGAGGATGGTTTCGCTTGGAGCCGTGGCTGATTTCAAATGATATCTCCACATTTCTTTTACATACATCAATAAAAGAAGCTTTGTCTTGTTCGTGATGTCATGATCTTATATGTCTCTTATACATATTAATGATCTTATATTTGCTTATTTCATGTTATATTTTATGAGTTTATATGATCTAACATACTAAAATCTAGGATATATGTGCTGTACAACTATTCTATGTGATTTTTCTTGAGTGAGTTGCAGGTTTTGAAGCATGTGGAGTAGTAGAGGGTTTCACCCTACGGGAACAACCTCAAACGTAGGACATACGGGTAAGATCATCTCTCCATAGTTTACTAGTTTAAGCATTAGGACCTTTAATTTGATTGCTTCTTGTTGTTGTGTGCCTTCCGCTCTGTTAGGTCCCTCAACCCAAACCTTAGGGTAGTTTTTCCCGCAACACATGTGTAGCAGTAGAGAGAGAAAATGCAACTTCTTTTGATTGACAAGTGTCTCCTTCTCCTTCGCTAGGGTTTTCTTCTTCTTCTTAGTCATTTTTCTCTCCTTTTTTCTCCTTTAACAACTGCAGATTGAACTTGCTTGTCTTATGCTCCAAATGGGGTAAAGTTGTTGCCTTTATATAGTGGATTCTAGCTCCAATTTAGGTCGACTTGTCTTACTTGAGGCCGACTTGGTGGAGGCCTAAATGACTCATTTTTCATCAAATTTTTTCTTTCTTTCTTGATATACAAAGCCCAAGAAGGGTCTATTACATGATGACATGGACAAGGACTCTTGAAATAAACCCTATAAGCCTACAATGGTGGTTTTGAACTATAAATAGAGTAATAGAGCATGAAATCCATGCTTAATACATAATTTTCTTTCACAATAATTTTATTTTCTTTTATTTGAAAAATACATTAAATTATGGCTCAAATACAATTATGAAGACTGAAACTAGTTACATTCTTCAACATCCTAAGAATCGTTGCATCCACAACATCTCGTATCTCACCTCTATTATGGAGAGGGCTACTACTTTATGTATTCTAGACATCCAAGACACGACTGCATTTTCAAAAGTATATAAATAACCAGTGGTGGACTTTCTAGGATCCACATATCCAACCATATTTGCAGTTCTATAACCTTCAAGAAAAACATTATTATTACCAAAACACAAACAATAATTACTAGTATGCTTGAGATATCTCAAAATCCACTTCCTTGCTTGTTAATGTTGTTTGTCTGGATTTGCAAAGAATTTGCTCACTACTCCCATTGAATGTGCGATATTTGGATGAGTACATACCATGTCATACATCAAACTACCAATTGTTGAAGAATAATGGGTTTAACTCATTTCCTCCTTTTCATCATAAAGGCACAAAGAAACACTAAGTTTTAAATGTGATGCTAGGAGTGTACCAACTAGTTTGACATCCTTCATATTGAAGTTGTCTAATACCTTCTCAATATATTTTTCTTGTGACAACCACATATTTTTGTTCTTTCTGTTACATATGATCCTCATTGCCAATATTTTTTGTGCTAGACCTAAATCCTTCATTACAAATTCATTGCCCAAATATTCCTTCAATCCATTGATCACGTTCTGATCATGCCCAAAAATTAGCATATCATTAACATGCAAATGTAGTAAAATATATTTATCTTGGCCATACCCCTTGATGTAGACATAATGACCAACCTCTAGTCTTTTTAAGCCATGCTCCAATATAAATGAATAAAATTTCTTGTACCATCATAGAGGTTCTTATTTTAGCCCATAAACGCTCTTCTTCAACTTGCAAGAAAGATCATGTGTAATGTCCTTGATTACTAATTTTACTAAGGGAAATTCTCAATTTTGTAATTTTGATGAATAATAAATATTTTTAGATGAATAAAATTAGGATAAATAAGTTGTGGAGGTATTAAATAAATTTTGGAGAAAAGATGGTTGGGACTTAGGAAAAGAGGAAAAATGAAAGTGAACATAAGTTGTGGAGGTTACCAAAAAGGGAAATCAAGCCATTAGCATAACCAAACCATGGTATCAAAGCACAATGTGAGAGAAATCAAACCATGGTATGAGGAGCCTCATTTTGATCATTCTATTATGACATTTCATTTCAAAATTGCATAGTTTTCTTTAGCCAATTCAACCAATGTTGTTTAGCACAAAAAATTTCAAAGAAAAATTTCTACCCTCATTTCGGAGAACTTTGAGTGTCTCCCTAGTGAGGTAATTTTGGGAGTCCAATTCAGGATTTCCACAGAGCTTTATAGCAGGCATTCACTTAGATTTCCACTCCTTGGGCATAGAAGAAATTTGAGTTTCTCATTGGAGGATCAACTATTGTGGTTTGGGTTTCTGGCTATTTTGCAAGGGTTGAGAAGTAGTGTTTTTCTAGGTATTGGAGTCGATTTTGGCTAGAAGTTTGAGGAAGGAATTTTGTAGGGATTTGGAAGAGTTTCCCTTCTAGTAAATTGTTCATTCTTGCAGTAGTTTGATTTTTGTAGCTCATTGGTAGACTGTTAAGGGATACATGTGGATTTTTGGGTTTCAGTGACTAGTGGATTCAACCAAGAATTTTTTGGGTTTTATTAGAGGAGTTCGTGGTTAAAATTTCAAAATTTTCCATACAATATTAGGATTTGAAATCCTCATTCTTAAAGAAGGGAAAATTGTTGGTTTATATGACATTTTTGCATTATTTGAGCATTCTGGGTCAACCGGAATCAGCCTAAGATTTTAACGGGTTTGGTAGATTTGGGTGAGAGAAGCCTCTAGTTAATTTTGCAAAATTTTTGGAGAAAATTTGATGGCATAAATCACAATTCACCTCCAGCAGCAGCAAAAGAATTTTCTAGGTAGTGTATTGAGATAGATTGAGCCATTTCAGTTGGAGTTTTTCTTTAATATTTAATTTTGTATTGCATGCTTGCATTAGCAAGCCCAGGTTCTATCCTTGATTAGGAGCTCAGGTCCAAGTTGAAAAAATGCTAAAAAATGGAACTACTAATAATTTATTGCAACCTAAGTGAACGAAAAGGCCTCGTCGCTGCGATTCTGGCACCATGAACGATACTAAAATCCGACGTCGTATGTGAAAGTTATGCAGGTTTGAAGTTTTCAGTATCCTTCAAAAACTGTTGACCAGGTTCGACTTTTCAAAATTGGAAAAATTAAAAAAAGTATATTCTTTGGAATATTCCAAAGAATATTCTCCTATAATATTCCACAAGGCAAGTAGCATTTTGACAAGTGGCAATCGTCGGTTGGATGTTTGGTTGACTTTGAGAATTTTTCGCCAATCATTGGGTGCCACGTGGCCTGATTGGAGGGCACCACGTGGCCCCAGGCTGTGGAAGATTTGGCTGTGTAAAAATTTGTTAGTCCGCAGGATTTCAAACATAGACCTCCCACCGTCCAACACAACGTCCTAACCAATCGACTTATACGTTAGTTATTATTAGACTACGGGCGGAGTTGTTATTGAAAGTTTGAATTTGATTATGGCAGAAAATAAAAGGGGCTAGCCCGACTCCACATGACTGCTCGCCCACGACTAGGAGAAAACCCCCGATGGTTATATTAAACCTACCTCTGCGGGTAAAAAAAGGGTCATGTGACCATGTTTCACGACAGAATTGTTAACGGGTTTGGGCAGCATTTAATTCGACGTTTTCGGCGGAGCAACCCATGTGACCACTAGCACTTAACATTTAATGGTAGCTTAACTATCCACCCAATTTGGGGTGCGTTCCACCAAATTTGGTAATTCCTCCATATTTGGCGCTCCTAACTAGAGTTTCTCCACATTTAGTGGAGGTTTTTGGGGGACATTGGGCAGAAATTTGTTTTCATCATAACTTCTTCAATATTGATCTAATTTGGACAAAATTTTGGTCAATTTTGGCTTTCTTCAGCATTCTAGAGAGTTTGGGATAAGTTGCAGAGTGAACAGAGGTGTTATAGAACCATTTTTTCTTCAGGGAAGCTTGGAGAGCCACTAGGGCCATCAAGGAAATGGAGTTGTTTTGGGCTATACTTCACTGTTTGAGGTGAAACAAAAGCCATTTTTAGCTTATTTCTATCTTCTAAAGTTAATTTCACAGCTGGTTTTTCCTGTTTAGGCATATTTTTCTCTTTATAACCATTTTAAGCAACTTAATAGAGCAAGGACATGCCCATTTGGAGCCTTGGACCCGGTAGATGTAGCCCAGGAGGGGTGAATTGCCTCATCATGTTGTTGAGTTATGTTATGGTGAAGTTTATCTACTGTGTATTTCTGATTTAAGATGTTAAATAGTAATTTTAATTAACATTCCCTCACACATAAACTCAGAAACAGTTACCAAAAACACTTTGTTTAAATTGCAAGATATGGAGAATACTTTGCACACTTAATTTAATGGAAATGGATACTTTGCACAAAATTAAAAATACTTCCATTTTTAGATCAGATGGTATCAGAGCTAGTTTTTCTCTTTGTATTTTTCTTGTGCAAAAGGATTTGTTTGAAAGACTGCATTAGAACCCTTGCAAGCAATGTTTAGCCATTTTGGAGCAGCTTTTGTTGTAGGTTTTTGAGGCTTACTTGGCTAAATTTTAAGAGATAAGAAGTAGCCATAAACATGTTTTCAAGAAAAGGTGTTTAAAAAATGTAAAAGATTGACTGTTTTACTGTTTGCAAACTTATTGTGGTTTGAGTTTGCTTGAGTTTTGGGGATAACTACCGATTAGCTAAGTCTTGGAGGGAAAAAAAAAATGAAGTAAGGGCTAAAGGCTTCTTCCTTACCCCAAAGTACCTAAAGGCCTCCATTGGAACACAAACCCTCTTAACGATTGTTGTTAAGAAGCTTTTGGAGTTTGTTGGTTGTTTGACTGCTTGAATAAGAGTATGGCTGTAAAGACATTTGGTTAAAAAAGCTTTGTCATTTATTTTGAAAATCTTTGAGAACTTTGTTGAAGTTAATTTGTTCATTAACATCATAATGAAAACTTCTACAAGTGAAGTTTCCTCCTTCACAAGATTCTTCAATGATGATATGAAGCATGACTTTATTATATTGAAGGATATGGTACAGACTTTGTCTGAGGACAAAAGAGAAAGTATTGAACTTCGTGAACAGTTTTTTGCCATGAATAAAGAGAAGGAAGAGATTCTTCAAAAATTTCATGATATGGAGAGGCAACTCCATCAAGCCCAAGAGTCTTTGACCAAGAAAATACATGAGGAAGAGGTAATCCATTCTAATTTGTCTTCAGTTTCCTCTTTAGAAAGTTGTGTTGGTTCTTTCGAAAAGCATACAAGGGGAATATGGTCCAAGTTAATGATTAAAATGGGCTACGAAGGCAAAGGATTAGGCAAGAATGCACAAGGCATGGTTGAACCTATTCTTGTTGAGGAACGACCCAAGAATCTTGGTCTTGGTTATGTGCAGTTTAATGGCAAAGACTCCAAAGCCATGAAGGCATGTGAGACTACTTTAAAGAGAAATTTTGTTCCAAGTTCTATGATGCAAATATTTCAAATTTGTTTCAAAGATGATTGCCATTGCTTTAAGCCTTTGTTTCAGCAAGAAGATGGTAGACATGCAGCTTATGGCAAGCATGCATGTTCAAACAATTTTCAAGATAAGAACGATGATGTTAGTCTGCAAATGAAAGATGTAGCCTCTACTAGTTCATCTTCTCATGAAGACAAAAAGGATGAACATTCGAAGCAGCACAAGAGGTATAAATCTTCTCATGATCAATTTGATTATATTTCTGCAAAGCATGATAATTTTACATGCTTAAATGGAAGAAATTTTTGCTGTACATTTTGTGGTCAATTTAACCATCATGTTTCAAGATGCTGGATGAAGAAGAAAGCATACAGGAAGAAGATGAGACAAAGAAAAATTTCAAAGAAGGTGCATAATTTTTTCACATATTGCCAAAAGAAGGGACATGATGTCTTCCATTGTTGGACTTTGCATCCAACTGGTCGTCCAAAGCACATGCAACAAGAGGACATGAAGATTGGCACAAGTGGAACTATGGATTCCATTATCAATGTGAAAATGGAAGATTCGCATGAAGAAGTGTTGAAGCAACAAAAATCACCATGGAGGTGGCTTGGAAAGAAGTGGATGGAATTCTTAACGCTGTAAGAAATACTCCTTTGTACATGTACATTTCAGTTGTATGCATGCATTTCTATTGAAAAGTTTGATGAAATATTGCATATAAATGCGGTTCAGTTGAAGGAATTCTTTGTTGTTGCAAAATTTCGCCATGGAGGTGTAAAAGATGAGTATGATACTCACTTATATTGCAACAATATTTTTTAGTTCAGCTCTTTATTCACCCACATGTTTTTGGGATTATGTACTTGTTGGTACTTGAAAGGAAGAGTTGAAGGTGTACATGTGCATGGAAGTTGTATGTGTAAATAGTGAACTATAAATAGGTTCATTTGTACATTGATACATGCACATGTGTTTGTCAATATGTATCATGTTGTTTGTCGACTTGTGTCGATTGTGTCGCACATGTTTGTCGACTTGTGTCGATTGTGTTGCACATTTTTTTCATTGATTTTGTGTCGATTACATAGCACATTTCATGTCAACTTGTTGTTGATGTCGCATGTTGCACGACTTATGTATGAGCCAGCTTGGATCAGTGATCAAGGCAACGATGTTCAGATTCCTTCTGCAAATTTCTCGCTAGAAATTTTCTGAGTGAGTGCAAGAAAGGCAACTCTTGACAAGAGGATAAGCATCGAGGAAGGGAAGTGTGAATTTCTTTCTAGTTGTGGTTCAAAGTCAATGGCCATGCAGGGAAAGTGTTTTGAGACTGAAGAGAAGAGGGTGCAGTATTCTTAGTTGTTATACAGATTAGTTTCAGTATTTTAGTGAGATTTTGGGGTCCAAAAGCTTCCCATTTGGGAGGTGTGATTAGGAGCTCAGGTCCAAGTTGAAAAAATGCTAAAAAATGGAACTACTCATAATTGATTGCAACATGAACGAACGGAAAGGACTTGTCGCTGTGATTCTGGCGCCATGAACAACACTCAAATCCGACATTGTATGTGAAAGTTATGTAGGTTTGAAGTTTTCAGTATACTTCAAAAACTGTTGACCAAGTTTGACTTTTCAAAATTGGAAAAATTAAAAAAATTATATTCTTTGGAATATTCCAAAGAATATTCCACAAGGGAAAGTAGCATTTTGACAAGTGGAAATCATCGATTGGTTGTTTGGTTGACTTTGATAATTTTTGGCCAATCATTGGGTGCCACGTGGCCTGCCCAGAGGCCGCCACGTGGCCCCAGGCCGTGGAAGATTTGGCTATGTAAAAGTTTCGAACACAGACCTCCCACCGTCCAACACAACATCATAACCAATTGGCCTATACATTAGTTCTTATTAGACTACAAGCGGAGTTGTTTTTTAAAGTTTGAATTTGATTATGGTAGAAAATAAAAGGGGCTAGCTCGACTCCACTGTTGGAAATGTTGTCATTGATGGCAAAGGAGATGGAAAAGGTGGAGCACCTGAAATAGAAATAAGGAAAAGAGAGACGAAAAATAGCAGAAAGGCAGAGGCAAAAAAGAAGTAGCAGAGGGAGCAAAAGAAGCAGAGAGGTAGCAGAGGCAGCAGAGAGGTAGTAGAGGCAGCAAAAGAGAGTAGCAGAGTTAGCAAAGAAGCAGAGAGCTATTCAAGGTGCAGAGTAGTGAGGATAGAAGGAGGGCCATTGATTTTGATAAGGGGTATAGAGTGAAATTCTGTAGAGATAGAGTAGAGAGATAGCAGGCCATCGAATTGAAAATCCGGCCAACAAGAAGTTTGTATGTGGATGCTCTGGTATTTGATTTCATATATATAATGAGAAATTGGTTCTGAATGTGGGTGTTTTGATTGACTTAAAATCTGTGTGAAGTACATATGTATTCTTGATCTGATATTATAAAAGGAATATCTGAGTTTCTGTGGAAAATATGAAACTCTATGTTATTGAATGACTGGGTCATGCATGTATTGACTGCTGGAATTGTTTATGAAAGCATGAATAAATTGTTCAGGGTTTGTGGATAGTGTAAACTCTGTACAAAGGGATTTAAATTGTGAACCCTGTATATATTTGAGGAATTGAATGTACATAAATCTATAAACTGGAATCCTGTGCGTGTAAACTAGTGATAGGCAGATGAAAGAACTCTACAGTAAGGGCTTATATGATCAAGAGTAAATGTTCAATTGGTGCCTCTGTGTGGAATCGGGGAATTGATATAATTCTATGTAAGGGCCTGTTGAAATCAATATAATCAGTTCACATTTAGTAGAGAGAAGGTTTGTGTGATATACACTTATGGTTATCTGAAACATTGAACCATGATCCTTATTGAATATAGAAAATCCTTAGCGTAAAGAACCCAAGGCAAGGATTCGATGGAGTCCTAAGCTTTTCCCTATGAAGAAGGTCTTAGGTGTCAGTACCCAGATATTGAATAGATTAAAGTCTGCATCAGATTCTGTTTGGTGGAACGATATTGTTGCAGTCACACCATAGGGTTAACGCAGAGTTGAGATGTATATAATGAAGGCACGAAGAATTAGAGGCAGAACCTAGAGTGAAGGTGTAACGGAACCTCGAATAATTGAATAGTGAAGCGGTTTCGAGATCAAATACCAACGGTATCGTGTCTTGTAAAAGTGGTAAAGAAATTTTGGTGAAAAAACGCGATTAGGGTCCTTGCCTCACACGTGGCCTCAGGCAGTATTGGAAAACCATTTACGTTGCGTTATTTTTGAGTGTTAACCCACGGATGATGAAAAAAACACGATATCCACATTATCCGTTCGATCTTCCACTGTCAAGATCTAACGGTGTCCATTGCACGCGATGTACGAGATTTAATGAGGTATGTATTATAATGTTGAGTGGGCCCAAGTGTTGTTGGCGTTGGCATTGATTAAATATTTGCTGGGTTTTAATATAAGTCCGCTGCTCGTTAATGTTTGTAACAATTGAAGTGAGGAATATATATATATATTGTTTGATATGAGCCGAACGAGCTATGGTTGTTGGTGCTTTACACAAAGTCAAAGGTTTGTTAGGGGATTCTTAACGTTTGATTTGAGGAATATATATATATATATATATATATATGTTGATATAGGTATATTATGACGAAACCATATGCATGAGAGGATATGAAGTTTAGTTGATAATGCTGTGGCGGCATCTATATATATATGTGTGTGTGTGTGTGTGCATGTAGTGCAAGTTCTGTGGAAGTGTGAAGAAATGTGACCATCATTAAGATGGCCAATATATATATGTGTGGGCCCGATACAATTAATAAATTTGATGGCTCGAAGTCTGAACGGTTGTCCACAGTTGAGTTGGTGTCTATCCAAGGTCGAAATTTGGAAAGAATATATGTTAATACATGTGATGAGAACTGAATTTCACACTTCACGTTAAAGTGCTTTGGTCTAAGGTTAATGTTTTGATAATTTTTGGTATTAGGATATGGTGGAATGTCAAGGTGAGGAGACTTATAAACTGGGGTTTTTAACCTAGGGTCCAATATATATATATATATATATATATATATATATATATATATATATATATATATATATATATATATATATATATATATATATATATATATATATATATATATATATATATATATATATAGACTGAATTTGATGAATGCATTCTTGCACGCATAGAGAGTTGAGAATGTAAGTAAGCAGGGTTTTTCCAGTTATCACTTAACGTTTAATATATGTGGGACCCGACCGAACTTTAATATTTGCCGGGGTTTTAATAAATTCCAAAGCTTATTTGTTTCATAACATTTGATTTGGGGATGGTGATATATTTTATATATGAATGGTATGATTGAAATGTGATGGTGGAGATTATAAAAAGGAAATAACCCTATGATTAGAATATTCATTAATATACCGTGGCGAAGGTTCATATAATCGTAGATTGGTTATTTAATCAAAGAGAGAAGTCCGCATATGAGTATCCATTCCATAAAGTGGGCCCTATGTAATGCAGTTTATTATGAAGGTCGAATGTTGATTAGAGTTGGTTTAATTTATATATGCAGATTTTCCATACAGATATGGGGTTTCATAACCATGGAAAAATAAAGCTTTTGCATTAATTCAATTTGCCCAGTTCAGAAAATAAGAAATGCTTCCGCATGAAAAGATAGCCAGAATTTGAGATTTTTTTGGGGCTAAACTTGTGAAGCATGTATATATGCAGCAGATACACAACTGCAGTGATCAGGTGAATATGCACAGGAATGAAAATGTGGGTTTGATAGGTGTACATGCACAGAAAGCAGGAGAGTGTGCAGAAACTGACAAAGGCAATGAACAACAGAGGTATGCAGAACAGTTACTTAACAGTAGCAGAAAAGACAAAACCAGCAAAGCTAAAGGCCAGAAAAATGGCTGAGTGAAATTGATATATGTAACTGAAAATGTGAATGTAAATGTTTTAATTGATTTTATATTGTTTGTGATGCATTGGAAAGTCTCTAGTAGGAAAACAAAACTCCACTGTAAAACTGAAATTTGTATAAATTGCTATATTTTTCTGAATGAGCTGGACAAAGAAATGAGAAGGCAGAAGGAAAAGAGTCATGGCTATTCACTTCGAATTCCTGTAGAATGCAAAAAGCCATGAAGTTATTTTGTATAAAATAGGTAATATCCATGTGTAGAAGGTTACAAAAATAGAGAGAGAAAAAGAGAGTGTGCAGCAGAATTGAAGAGAGTTGAAGATTGTGAGAAAGCTGCAGAATGGAAGAGAGTAGAAGAAGACAAGAAAGCTACAAGAGGTTAGAGAATGCAGAAATGAAGTAGTGAGGCAAAGAAGAAGGAGGAGCTGAGAGAGAATCTGAGAAGATGCAGAGATGATATAGGGCAGATATGAGGACTGATGGATAGCAGAAAAGAAGGAATAGAATCGAGCTGATATCCAAGGTAAATCAACAAGTGTTTTCTTTTGAAAGAGTGAGGAAGTTGGAGCTTCCCTATCAAGTTGTAGCTTGATAGATGTCAGTTGTAGCTGACTGAGGTAGGAGCCTCCTGTAGGTTGTAGCTTGCAGAAAATAGATGGGAGTTGGTGCTTCCACATCAAGTTGTAGCTTGTAGCTAACTAAGGTTGAAGCCCCCTGTAGGTTGGTGCCTGCAGAAAATAGATGGGAGTTGGTGCTTCCACATCAAGTTGTAGCTTGATAAATGTCAGTTGTAGTTGACTGAGGTTGGAGCCTCCTGTAGGTTGGTGCTTGCAGAAAATTGATGGGAGTTGGAGCTTCCTTGCAAGTTGTAGCTTGAAGAATTGAGGTAGGAGCCTCCTGTGGGTTAGAGCCTACAGAAAATCAGTGGCGAGAAGGAGTTGGAGCTTGCCCTTGCAGCACAACAATAATAAGATGTGGTTTTCTCCCTTTATCGGTTTCCACTTATATCTGGTGTCTCTGTGCATGATGTTTATGTGTTGATATGGTTTATCTCATTTGATTAATACTTGTTGCTCTCATATTAAGTCTGTTGTTACATTATATTAATACTTGCTGCTCACATTCTAAGATTACTCACATATTAAGCTGAACATGAAATGAAGGTGTAAATAAGTTTTAATGGAAAAGTTTTAAAATTCCATGAATGTGTTAAACTGATTCACCCCCCCCCTCTCAGTTTAACTGAGGGTTAAACATCCACATGACTGCTTGCCCGCGAACAGGAGCAAATCCCCAATGATTATATTAAACCTTATCTCTGCGGGTAAAAAAAGGTCATGTGACCATGTTTCACGGCAGAATTGCTAATGGGTTTGGGCAGCATTTAATTCGACGTTTTCGGCGGAGCAACCCATGTGACCACTAGCACTTAAAATTTAATGCCAGCTTAACTGTCCGCCCAATTTGGGGCGCATTCCACCAAATTCAGTAATTCCTCCATATTTGGCGCTCCAAACTAGAGTTTCTCCACATTTAGTGGAGGTTTTTGGGGGACATTGGGCAGAAATTTGTTTTCATTATAAATTATTCAATATTGATCCAATTTGGATGAAATTTTGGTCAAATTTTGGCTTTCTTCAGCATTATGGAGAGTTTGGGATAGGTTTCAGAGTGAACAGAGGTGTTCTATAGCCATTTTTTCTTCAGGTAAGCTTGGAGAGCCACTAGGGCTATCAGGGAAATGGAGATGTTTTGAGCTATACTTCATTGTTTGAGGTGAAACAAAAGCCATTTTTAGCTTATTTATGTCTTCTGAAGTCAATTTCACAGCTGGTTTTGCCTTTTTAGGCATAATTTTTCTCTTTATAACCATTTTAAGGAACTTAATAGAGCAAGGACATGCCCATTGAGAGCCTTGGACCCGACAGATGTAGCCTAGGAGGGGTGAAATGGCTCATCAAGTTGCTAAGTTATGTTATGGTGAAGTTTATTTGTTGTGTATTTCTTATTTAAGATGTTAAACAATAATTTTAATTAACATTCCCTCAAACATAAACTCAAAAACAGTTACCAAAAACACTGTGTTTAAATTGCAAGACATGGAGAATACTTTGCACACTTAATTTAATGGAAATGGATACTTTGCACAAAATTACAAATACTTCCATTTTCAGATCAATCCTTCTACTATATTGTACTCCGCTCTAGATAAATTTTAATAAAATGGCTCAGATTTGTTGCTACTATTCTATGGTTTATTGATCTATTTCTGCTTGTGTAAAAAAGGTGCTTGCATGGTTGTATTTTCTTGCTGTAGCTTAGTACAAGTTTTTGGTATTCATTGTATTTCCTAGTTTGTGACATTACATCATGTTTACTTTTTATCTTGAATCCTTCTAGTTGCACCGTACAAATTTTATCCTTCAATTCACCATGAAGATCTTCACATCTAATTTCTCACATTCTAAGTCTAAAGTAGAAACAAGACCCAATATTACTTTTATTGATGACATTTTAAAATTAGATGAAAAAAATATGTAAAGTCAATACCTTATTTTTGGGAAAATCCTTTTATCACCAACCTTTCTTTGTATATCTCATTCTCTTCACCCTCATATTTAATCTTGTATACCCATTTGTTTTGTAGGAAATTTCTTCTTTTTGGAAGCTTTACCAACTACTAAGTTTTGATTTCCAATTGAGTCATTTTATTCCTGTATTGTTTTCTTCCACTTTTTGGTAGTTTCTATTTCATAAGCTTCTTGAAAACAATGAGGTTCACCTTCATAAGTTAGAAATATATAATTTAAGGGTGGATACCATTATGAGGGCTTATGAGGCCTAGTACACATACGACCCAACTTTGGTGGTGTGTTTTCTGGTTGAATCTCTTGTAATGGTTGCATCAAGCAAGTTTTCTTCTTGTTGTTGTCCATCATTTTTTGCTTGTCGTCCATCCTATTCTTAAGTTGGCTGACCAGATTCTTGCAATTGTGGGATATTTTCTTGTTGTTCTGTAAACCTGTCAACAATTTTCTTGATCTCCATATCACCTGCAGATATTTTATATGTCTCCATTTCCTTAAATATTACATCCCTACTTCCAACAATTTTGTGATTAACTAGATCTAATAGATGGTAACCAAACTCATCATCTGCATATTCTAGAAAAATACATTTCATTGATTTATCATCTAATTTTGTTTTGTTGTTCAAGTTTGTCTATTCTTATTCTGATTGAATTACTCAATTCTTCCCTAATAAATAATTATTTTATTTCCATTTATACGGTTAAAAAATAATGATGTATTTTTAGTACCACGGAGAAAATTTGAAGGTTGATAAAATGTTATTAAATATAATATTAACCTTTTACAATAATATTAGATAGGAGTAAAGAGATATTTAAATTAGAGACCATATGTTTGTGAAAGACTAAGGGAAATTTATCAAATGACATCAATCAACGTATATCAACCACCTTTATTGTAATTGTACTTAGTATATATTCTGTCCTTTATGTGTTTTTATGTGTTTTTGTTTGCTATCCTTCTCATGCCAAATTTTTTGAGTAAAAAAACAATGTCCATTTCATTTGGTTTCATAACTACTTTTCTAATCTCAACCCTTGGCCATAAAATTTTACCAAATCTTGTTTGGTCCAACCTTGGGCTATCCTATTTTCTTTGAAAGTAAAGTCTGCAACCACAGTTGGCTAAGGCCATTTGAAGTCAGAAAATTTCATTACAATGCGAATAACCTAATAAAAGAACATTGTCTCATCAACCTTATGCCCAATCAATATGTATATATAAATTATATATTGGCAATCACAATTCACTATAACTATTTGAAATAAAAAAATTCATTACAATAATAAAAAAAACAAAACAAACATATATATATATATATATATATATATATATATATATATATAAATTTTTGTTGTGTTTTTTTGTTTTGCTTAGTTTATTTTATAGTTTTATAATAAATAAACATATATATCCCAAGTCCATCTAATCTTATTCAATTATTTATTTATCCATTTTTGTTGTTGTTGTTTTTTTTTAACTATTTTGTTTTGTTTATCTTTATTGTTTTATAATAAATAAACAATAACTAGAAGAGTTAAAAATATATATTATTATATTCCAAGTACATCTTCTATCATTAAAAAAGGTTTTTATTACCTAAGGAATCCATAAAGGTATTTAAAGTACTTAATTACCAAAATAAGTAAAAGGGGCAAATATAAACCCTTTTTATAGTAGTTAATAATGAGCTTTGGAAAAGTCGTGGAGCTGAAAGAAGGTATTAAGATTAAAAGTGAAAGCGTATTCTTTAAATCTAAAGAGAAATATTTTATAGTTGGGATATCAATGATATTTTATGGTTGGGATATCTAATTAATTAAAGATAGAGACAGAAGTAGAACTTTCGTTATATATAAAAAGATACAAGTTATATTAAAATATGAAGGAATTTTTTTTTAAAAGCTTAATAAAAGAAAATAATATATTTGAAAATTGTAATAAGGAGTTATTATATAAATTAAGGAATTAAAATTTAGTTAAAAATTATAAAAGAAAAATTAAGATTTAACCAAAAAAAATTATTAGAGAAAGATAGAAGAAATTTCTTGACTTGCACAAATTAAAATATCAAAGGACATGAAGCAATATGTTTAAAAAATGGAATAAAATAATCAAGAAGAAATTATCAACAAAAGATGAATAAGATTTTTATTCAGTAAATCAAAAAGTTAAAAGATAAGGCATTAGAAAATTAAAACCTTAAAAATAAAGAAAATTTAAAGACTAATGAAAAACTTGTACACCCAAACGTTCATAATCAAGACTTAAAGAAACTAAGAAAAAAATGAAAGATAAGAAGTTGGTACAAGAAAAACCAGTACAACTTACGAGCAAGGAATCAATGATCGATAAGGAAACAATTACCAACTTAGTTGCAATTTGACTATCACTTCTTTCTTTAGAATATGCCCTCTTTTTCTACTTTTCCTGTTGTTTTTGTGTTTTCTGTTTTTTTTTTTTTTCAAAACAAACTGAAAAAAAGATGCTCATGGGGCTGAGCTTATTTTTCACACCTATCTATCTATCCTAATCTAATGTATACATAATATAAATTTATTTAGTGAAATTTATTTTCCAACAAAGCCAATCAAGCAAATGATTCCATGAGGGATTTTGTTTTAGCTTTTTGAGAGTGCTGAAGAAATGAAAAGGCCACTTCCACCTTACTTGTTTTCGAACAGTAGCGCCTAAAATTTTTCTCACACTTTGCAACAGAATGTTCTGGGCAGAACACACTACTCCTTCAGATTTCTCAAGGAAAAAAACAAATGGATCTTGGAATAATACCTGATCCAGAGGATTTGATATATAAGCTTCATTCAAGACTACTCTTTCTTCCACTTGGCTATGTTTGGGACTCTCTTGGGAAAGAAAATCTTCCCCTTGCTCATGATCACTTGAACTGACAGACTCATCATATATTGTAGTGTAGTCTTCTTTCCAAGATGATGTGTTCTGATTAAGTGGACTGAAAACTGTGTGAAAGTCATCATGTTGATGAGAAGGGATACACTTTGGGAGTAAATCCTCTTGAGAGGATAGTTTGAAAAATATCATGTGATTATCAACCTTTGTTTCTTCATTTGCAATTTGTAACTCAATGAAACTTGGTGGCTTAAAATCTGGAGTTAAGGAGGATTCCATGTCCAAAATAATTTCCTCAACCATTTCAAGAGAAGGCTTCTCATTGACAACTTGCTCAATAATTTCATCATCCTCCTCAACCTCATCATCAAAGCTGAAAGACTGTTGATTTCCAATTATGTGAACGTTATTTTTGATGGACTGAAGTGAAGTGGAGCAAAGAGTCAGAGACTCTTCACTTACTTCTAAACTCTCAAGGCTTTCCTCATTGGTGTCATAGGTGACATGTATTGGTTGTTTACTTTTTTTATTTTTGATGGACTGAAGTGAAGTGGAGCAAAGAGTCAGAGACTCTTCACTTACTTCTAAACTCTCAAGGCTTTCCTCATTGGTGTCATAGGTGACCTGTATTGGTTGTTTACTTTTTTCAACCTGATGATAATGAACTTCGTCCCACAAATCAACTGTTGATGGCTCTGCAAGGTTAGCCTCTGCTTGGATATCATAATCATCAATAAATTGATCAAACCTTGGAGAATCATTAATATAAGTAATTTCACCAGCCATACATACTGGACTATTAGATTGTTTCTCTTCAAATTGATTTACAAATCTATTTTTTGACTTATGGTATGCAAGATTAGCAGGAGAATGATCAGAAAATTTTTGGTCATATGAAGTTTTAGAGGTTGTCTGCATGTTTATGAGTCAATCTATCTCCTCTTTAGTTACAAAGGGAGGCATTTTTATCTCTCTTTGGATATAAATACAATAATCCTCTTTCTCTTGTGAAAGCTGATTTAGAGGATGAATGTATTTTTGGGCCTTACCTAAGAGAGATGATGAATCATCACTTGTGCCTTTAGATAAATCATGTGGGTTCTCTTTCATTTCTTGATTGTTATCATCTTCAACCAACTCTTCGTGATGTTCGGGATGGTTAGCATGGAATTCATGAGTTGCCTCTAATAGATTCTTAGGAGGCCAATTTGCTTGTATGAACTGAAATGAATCAAAGAATAAAGGTAGAGACCCTATAGGTTTTGATTTTTCTTCCATTTCAGATTTAAATTCATCTTCAACCATCTTTTCTTGATTTATGTGAGAGTTAACTTGAGCAGGGGTTTCCTAAATAACTGCTAAGAGATCTTTAGGATGCAAATTTCCTTTCAAAATATGGAATGAATTAAAGCATAAGGGTAGAGATCCTAAAGGTTTTGATTCTTCTTCCATTTCATATTTGATTTCATCCTCAATAAACTTTTCTTGGCTGTCAAGATGGTTATCTTGAGTATGAAAAGCATGAATCTCCTCTAATAGATCCTCAGGATGCCAATTTCCTAAGTCTTCATCAATGTTCACAAGGTGTTGTATGAGGTCTTCAGATTGATCACAACAATTTTCAGCCAATGATAGAGATGGACAATGCCCTATATAGTGTTTATAAAATACTTTGTGGAAGTTTTTATCACCCTAGTAATTATCAGGTTGTGGGATGGGGATTTTTGTAGTTAAGAACACCAGGGGTAACCAAGAACCGCTTTGGGAATTCAGGATCTAGCCTTCCTGAGCTTCGGAGAGGGATCTCTCCTAAAGATTTAGCTTTTTTTTGATAAAGGGTTTTAGGCTAGCTATAAGTGAGCAATAGGACTGATTTTAGAATTGTGGTAGGAATAAAAAGTATTTCAAGGTAAACCAGAAGGATCTACCAGAACATTGGGCAATGGAGTCAATTCTCTAGGCAAGAAGAGCTAGGAAATAAGACTTAAAGATGCAAATGTACTAAGGGCAGGATAGATGACCTTCTAAGGCTTTGAATAGGTTTTGAGGATGGAATGGGTGAAATCTGAACAAAAGGGCACTTAAGAATCCTTAAGTTACAGAAAAGAGGATTGAAGGAGGGGATCAAACTGGGACCTAGAGAAATTAAGAATTCTATGGTCCGGTTATCAAGCAGAAAACATAAAAATTCCAACTAGTTTAAAACAGAGAGCTTATTATCACTAATTCTGTTTAATTTCTCCTTAGTTGATCATTACAGAATAGAAACACATCAAATGAATGTTTGTAAACTTTAAATAATAACACTGAAAACATGAAAAATACGAGACTTATCTTGTCACCATGAGAATCCTTAGTTATGATGTCTCTAAACTTGTTTCCAGACTGCTGCTTCGCTAATTGACTCACACCAACTTCAATATGTCCAGCAAAATGACTATAGTAGTCTTGAGAAATTTTATTCCACCCTAAATACTTCGAATTATGAAGTATTTATACACAAAAATTGTTTACAAAATATCTCAGAAATTGAGATAATATTTTAAGGAAAAATAGGAAAGAGAACATAAGAAGAGGGACAACAACAAAATAGTTTGCAAGCTGTCCTCTTTTACAAGGAAAAATAGAACTATTTTATCTTATCTAAACTGATTTTTGATGTGTTGTGAGCATTGCTGGCAATAGGTACATCTTCTCGTGGATGGTGGCTTGTAGAATACTCTTACTTTTCATCTTCTGCTTTGATACTCTTTATCTCTGCTTTTTATTGTTTCACTGCTGTAATTGAAAAATGACCAGTAGTAACAATTTGATTTTACTGATACACTTTGACCCTGATACACTTTGACACTGATTTTTTCACCATAAGGTAAAAGTAAAATATGATTTTTCATGTGACTTTCCTGTCCTTTACCTGTCAAATTCACATCAGATCTGTGAATTTTTTCCACTGTTAGTAGTGGGGATCTTCATATTCTTCAATTTCCTGTAACTTTCATCAGCCTATGTATATTTGGTAAAGTTTGGCTTTACTGTGAACATGTGCTTGATTTAATTTTCCAAAAAGAATATATTTTCAAAGGATTGGAGAAGTACTTTGCCACTTGGAGATCCTTGTGGCAAAGGCTGTTTAGCTTGCTCTTTAGCATGAGCTCTGATTTTCTGATCATAATTTTTTTGTGGCATTAATTTGTCATTTAATGCATGAATGTCTGGTAAAACTGCTTCTGATAATACTTTGTATTTGGCCCAAAATCTTGAGATGGCCAAGTTCACATATTTACACCTGTCTTTCAAATTATTCATCATGTTTCTCTTATTCAAGACTTTCTTAATTTGAAGGATGGCCTCTGTTCTATCGGCAATTTTCAACTCTTCCAATTCTTCCCTGTTTTTGCTGTTCAAAAATGCTATGAGTTGAACTGCTTGAGGTGGCTTATTTTCAATTTCTTTCTTGGTTTTATCAATTTCTGCATTTGCAGCCTGTAGAAACTCTTTCTGCTCATAAATTATATGAATAGAAGGCCATTGTCAGTGAATGCCTTCAATGATTTTTGTCCATAAATGATTCTTTATGTATGCAACCTGATCTGTAAGATTCACTTGTTGTTGAAGAATTTTTACTTGTTCTTGTAATCTATCAGCCCTCTGTTCATGCCCTTTGGAAGTAATCAAGGCATCTCTTTCGGAAGTTTCCAGATTTTTAATAGTGCCTTTCAAACTAAGTATTTCTTTATCTTTAATTGACATATCTTCCATGGCTCTGATTATGGCAGCTTTGTCTCCTACTGTGTTTACCTGTGAAGTTGATGAAGAAGAGGCAGAGATGTCCTGAGAAGTGATTGGCACTGCATTTTCCAGTACTCCTTGTGGTGCCAAGTGTTTTGCCAATGTAGATGGAACAATTGTGCTTACATTTGGAATCACTGTAGGAATGACAACCTGTTGAGCTTTTTTCAGTTTTTCATTCTCTAGCATGAAAGCTTCCATTTGGCTTTCCATTTATTTTATCTGGTCTGTCATTTTAAGAACAAGTTGCTTTAGTTCATCATTTTCTGTCTTCTGCTGAAGGATTTCTTTGGCCTGAGGATTTTCACTTTGAGGCAATTTTAGCTGTTTTCTGAGGGCATCTATATCTTCATTTTTCTGTTTGATTAAAGCCTTTGCAACTTCAATGTTAGCTGGATCAGCTCCTACTTCAATCAACAAGTCTTCTAATGCTTTGATCTTCAAATTATTGGCATATAATGAGGCTTTATCCGATTTCATTTGAGTTTGGAGTTTTATCAATGTTTTCTCAAGCCTGATAGAATTCATAGTCTTATTGACTATCTTAGAATATAGCATCTCTGTGTTGCTCCTATGAAATTCTATTTGGTCCAATTCATGGACAACATCTGCATCAACTTCAAGATATTTTTTTAATCTGCAATAGATTTTGGATCAGCCACTGTAGACTTGAGAAATGACATCACCAATTTATTAGAGGAATAATCAAAAGCTGAAAGGAGTCTATCCTTATTCCTAGGTTTTTCTTTAAGGAATTTGGAATATGCTTCACTTTTGATTTCTTCATTATTTTCTTTGATTTGTCTGAACCTGACTTGAATATCTGACTCTGCATTGTTAGGTTCTTTAGAAGAAGATGGAATATCACTTTTTGTTTGTATATCTACCATGACTGTATCTTTTTGTTGGGCTCCAAGTTGGACATTTTGAAGCTCTTTGAGAGTTTCAGTTACTATCCTTGTTGCTTCATCATCAGTTTCATGACCATTGTTATCTTCAACATTGATGGCTTTATCCCTTTCTTCATTAGTCAATTTACTTTTCTTATTGTAGGGAATTCTAAATCTTTTATCTTGAATAGTTTCAGCAGTGAAACTATCTTCCTTTCTGTTTCTTTTATGAAGAATGTTAGATTCTTTGTTCACTGTCACTACCTGTGTTTGATCAACCTGCTTTCTTTTCCACTGTTTCCCTGCATGCTTTGTGAGTCATCATCAAATAAAGTGTTTGGCTCCAATTCAATTTTATTGGCATATTTTTCAATTTGGGGCTTGGGATCATGCAAGAAGACAGACAACTTGCATTTCACTCTCATTTTGCTTAAAATACCTTGAGGATCATAATTCCACATAAAACTATATGGGAATTTATACTCTTTCAACTTGACATTTATTTCATTTGCTGATTCTCTGTTATTCACAATAAATGGCCCAATTTGATTTTTCAGTTTGAACTGAGTCTTTTTCCTAGAAGCTATGAAATTGATTTCATCTGCATTCAACAACTGCCTCAAATATTCTAAAGAAAATATTCTTGTTGTAACAAATCTTGGCAGTTTATATGGGGCCAAGAGTGCACCATATACTCTGATCTCTATTTAACTTTTGTATAAGTACCAATCCCCTGTTTTACAGCTCTCAGATAGCTATAGGATTCTCTTTGTCTCTTCATTGATTCTAGGGGTCTGTTCTTTATTCAATAAATTCATAGCAAGTACTAAAAATAAGTCATTTAAATCTGCAAAGCTGTATTCCCTGTTCCATTTTCTCAGAATTGATGACCAAAACACAACCGAAAGAACATTTCCTTCTAGATCTACCTTTTGAAATTCAATAGGAAATTTGTCTGCTTGATAATACAAAAAGAGGTGAAGTAGATATGAGGTATATCTAAAGACTCCTTCTTCTGACAATCTGGATAATTGATAGTGCATGTTTTCTGCAATGAACTTGACAAAATTGTACACAATGGATGAAGACTGGCCAGGATTCAGAGTAGAAAGAAAACCTAAGATAACCACATCAGTGAATTCATCACTGGTGTATCCAAGTATGAATGATAGCATGGAGATAATCTATCTGGTTTCATTTGGAAAATCAAAAGTATAAAATGGAGGATTAAGCTTAGGGATATCAACTTGCTTGGGACAAAAAGTCTGGAAGACTTTGAACTTAGAAGCAAAATCAAGTTCTAGGTAATTCTGAGTTAAATCCTCTATTGAAAATGAAGCAGCATTGGGGTCAGGGTTCAGTTGCAGCATAGAGTTTATAGATTTTGCATTGATGTAAAATAAGACCTCTATGTCTTTATTCACAATGCACCTTTGGTCCGGAAGATAATAGGACTGACACAATCTGACAAAATATGGGGCTGAATGAGTAAGAGGGACAATATATTTTGGTAGATTGGAATTTGATACTGGTATATCTTTGTCGTCTTTCTCTACTGATTTACCAAAACACCAATTATATACATCAAGCAAATTGAACTCTACTGAAGGGTCCAGTATTCTGTAGTCAAGGTCAACCAGAGGACTATTTTCTTGTGAAATAACTGGAGGTTGAAGAGGTCTGACAACTTCTATGGAATCAACAGTGAGTACAGGGGTTGGTTTATCAATTTTAGAAGATTCAAGCTGAGGAATTTTAGCAGTGGCTTTCTTTTGAGGCTTTGGACCTCCTGATTTTGGGGTTACTTGTTTCTTTGTCATTTTTAATTGAACAGAGCAAGCTTAGACTCTTTGCTGAGTTTCTTCTGTTGGAAACAAGGGATTTTTGGAGGATATCCTTGGTAAAATAGGTTTCTGGGCAGGGTTTTGGATTGAAAGAGGGTTTTAATGCTCAGAAGCTAGGTTATGATCAATTCCAGCAGTGAAAATGATTAGGGTATGGATAAAAGTTGCAAGAAATGGAAATTAGGGATTCTGGGGAAATTTTGACAGAGTTTCCCTTGTACTTTGGATATTTTTTGTAATTTCTGTATGGGTAATTGAGAGAATTACAGGCAATAATTGAAGAAATAATGCTTTTTCTTTTGGAATTGAAGATTTCTGGTTAAGTTTAATGAAAAATACCTTTAAAAAGGTATAATTGTGGTAGACTGAGTTGTTGGTTGCGCGCAATCTTCAATTCCGCTAAACTAGTTTATCAGAGGGTACTGTGGCTCTTCGTAGTTGAATTGCAGGAATATTGGCTTGAAAATGGCGCTGGTAGGTTTGAAAAAAGTGAAAATGGATTTGCACAGGCTCTCAAAGGTCAAATGGCACAAAATGGTGAAAATTTGATGAAAATAGGCTTAGCAAAGGTTTCATAGGTTTAACGCGCGAATAAGTGAAAATTCATTGAAAATTATGAGTTTTTATGCATTAACCATAGTTTAGGCGGAAGTGGTTTCAGAATACCACTGGGTGGTATTCGTGCAGCTCCAAGGTGGTAAGCGTTAAATCGCTTTTTGAACGCGATCCAATTATTTGAGGACACGTTGATACATGGTGGTTTCAGAAAACAACCTATATCGTGTGGCTTTTCCCAAACTTTGGTCGATTACTTTTTGGGCACGATATGAGATATCGGCCGTTAGATCTTGCTTTGGAAAGCGAACGGTCACGATCAAAAGGTAAGGTGCGGGGAAAGGTAAGTCATCGGGTTCATTCTGAGCCACAAGATCTTGGAAATAAATAAAAGATCAACGGTTATAATTAAACGTGATGGGGGAGGGATGGAGTTGTATTAATCTGTCGCGTTGATTTTTAGTTGTCAGATCAACTGGATAGATGGGATCAGGGAGCTGACATTAATCCCGATGGAGAAAGGGATAAGGTTAGTTTATATAATAATAAAAAACAATTTTCTCAATGGAAAAGGTGATTGGGAGGGATATTCAGAAGTTTAACCAAGGTTAGGGACTGTGGTAATGAAATATATATTGCGGGGAAATGGTTAGGTTATAGATTTAACCTCAGGTTTAGGGAGTCGTGGGAAAATATACAAGGAAATGGGCTTAGAAGTTCAGTTTAAATTAAACTTCGATATTTTTGCTTAAAACACATATAAAACATGTTTTAAAAGATTTTTCGAATATTTTTATTATATGGTTAATTAAACCAGGTTGATTTAACTACCATAGGGGCGGGATTATATATAAAGGTATATTTTATCCAAAGGGGGTTATAATGTGGGTTTTATTAAACATGTGGGAATTATAAACTTCGACTAAAATTATAATAAGTGGGTTTTTGGGTTTATTATATAAAAATGAGTTATATATAATAGGAGAAGGTCATTTCTATAGGGAGTTAATATCTAAATTAGAGTTAATATGAAAATAGGAGATGGTATACTCAAAACACATAAACATAACAAGTAAAGTGAATTTCAAAAGATAATTTGCATTGATCTTATCACTTATCTTATGATATAATGTTATTTTGAGGGCTTAATGTTTTCAAATGATGTAGGAAGTTAATCAAATGGGAATTATAATGCCTTTAAGTAAAAATGGAGTTTTACTTAGGATTATTTATGGGAATGAATGCATGAATGGTAATGATGTGATTTTAGGGATTCATATAGACATTCACACTTTCAACTGATCAGTCATAGAGCCTTGGGTCTAGTCCCAACAAAAGTCAAGGAAATGCCTTGAGCCTTTCTGACTGATAGTTTATAATGTTTCATGACTATGGGAAGGGGAAGTTAGTTATTTTGCAACCCATGATGAATGATATTTACATTGAGACTTTTCACCTTCTTCTACCTACCTAGCTTACCATGCTAACATTTTTTCTTCTTTTGTAGTAAGGTGCATTTAAGCTAGCAACCTTCACAATATTCATTCTTTCTGAAAGCAAGTAAAACTATCTAATTATACACTTATTTCATCCATGAATCCAGATTAAACTGTTGGATTCACTTTATTTCTCTACCTAACTACTGAATTGTCATGATTAAACTGTATGACAACTCATTATTCTCTATCTACAACAAGTGAAATTGAAACAATGACAAGTTAAGATTAAACTGTTTAACTCATTATGGACTATGGCATTTATTGACACTCTGCCACAATCAAAAAGTAAAAGGTAGTGGTATTTATGCTTGCACACTTTCATGTTTTATTCATTTTTCTTTTTGGGTCTTTTATTTTTTCTAAGTCTTTTGATTATTCTTTTATGAATTTTTTACCCTCTTGATTTTTTGTTTTATTTTTTTACAAAATATGTGAATACAACTTGCAGAAGGAAAAGTATGTACAAATTTACAAGATTATCAATATTCAAGTCAAAATTATGATCCCTATATTATAGGTTGCTAACAAAAGTCCTTCAAAGAAAACAACATGCCAGGTTCTAGCCTTTCATACCAATTTCTCGCTTTATCTTCTAATGTTCCCATAAAAATTTTCATGAGGCAGTCCTCATGCCATTCAACCTTTAACCTCCATATGTGTATATGAAATTTTATTAGGTGTAACAAGGGGTCATCAACCTTTTCTTCTCGAAAGATAGGTAGGTTTTTTATCCAATTTATTTCAGGCATTTTGTGTGGGAATCAAGGGATATGTTCTCTACTCATCAGAGCATATCTCTTTTGTATCCTTGGATCCATCCTTGTTAATCAGAAAGGATCACTGTGTCTTTTCAACCAGTCTAAAGTTCTATACCAATGGAGTCTTTTGGTCTAATGAGGGTCGTGGAGTCGCTAGGTGGGATATTTGAACTTTGTTGTCCACCATCAACATGATTGGGATTTCTCAATGCATTCCAAGGAGATTTTATAAGGACTAGTGGAGTAATAGGCCTATTGGAGGCTAGTGGAGTTGCTAGGTGGATGTTTTTAGTTGTTTTGAGGGTATATGTGTATGGTCCACCACCAATACTGAAAAAAAACCAATCTAGGGATGTTTTTGGGGTTTTTTCTGAGTTTCTTTATGTAGCCCTAAGCTTTGTAAGAGTGTTCTATAGCTGAATCATCGTTTTTCTAGGATGGTGAAAGAGCTAGTTTCTACTCTTCAGACAACACTTAAGTTTTCGAAGTTTGACTGAGATATTGAGAGGTCCTAAGGGATACCTAGGATGTTTTGACTCAAAGTCCCACCATGATCACCATTATGTTAGAGAGCATTGGGATGGAACAATAGGATAGCATGCTCAGTTTGACAGGGGTTTTCCATGAGTCTTAAAAGATATTCAGATTAATATGAACTCAGAAAAGTCCCACCGTGATCGCCATTATGTTAGGGTCCCGTGATTCGGGAGATTGGCAAGCCAAATGACACGATAACATCAGACCAAGCTTTGGAGCCCTAGGACCTAGCCTTCTTGGACTCAGAGAGGGCTCTCTCTATTATGTAAAGGATGTAAACTTGTTTGCTTCGGTATATTGGATTTTAGTCTAGTTGTTAAGTATGTTTTGGTTTGTTTTAGGTTTTTTGAGGGGAACTGATCAAAGGATAAATAAATAAAAAGTTCGTTAGATCAACTGGGCTATGGGGTCGAAAAGGTCGAGACTGTATTAATGATGGACAAGGTATTACTGCAGGGCCGATTTGGTCGAGATAAATGGATTCCTTGGGTGAAAGTGAAATGAGATGGACACTAAGTTTGTGAAAGACAGAGATTTTAAGCATAAATTGTTAAACAACAAGAATTCATGAGTTAGGGCTAACCATTAATCTTTATGAATGAAACTCAAACTGATAGATGCAGAAAATAAACAATCCGGTGATACATAGAACTATAAGACCCTTTAACTTTGGGAAAATCACCTTCAGAATTTTGGGAAATCAAATAAGACAAACAAACAACTCAATCTATGAAGAGGGAACTCCTAAACATCATATCTTTGAGCTATCGGGAACTTTGAAATAAGACTACAAAGCATGGACAAAGGGCAAGATCGAAACAATACCTCTTTGACTTAACTAAGACAACCAATAATTCAGAGAGATATTTCAGAAATGGAGTTTTGATTAGCTATGAGTAAGCAAGGCATACCGCGAATCATACTAGACATCATAGATAATAACCATTAATGAAACTGATAACAAGTTCTTAGGGTACCAAAGAGCAATTAAGAATTCTTTGACATAACCAAGAAAGATGAAAACATTTAAGCTACAATGAATCAGGAAATTTGAGGTGCCTCCATGGGCATATCTCAAACTTATTCTTTACTGAACTACAGCAAGAAAGAAGCATGGAAATATGTATGATAAACTAAGAAAACATAACAGATAAGGAACACAATACCATTCACCAAGCCATGGAATCCTACATACAATCCTCCTCCACCATCAAAGTCAAGCAAGAGATCATCCACTTCATAAGACAAGTATTTCTTCAAATCTCATAATGCTATGTATTTTCTCTCTATAACATCAAGTTCAGCCCCTGGTTACAATGAATCCTCTTGGATTATATAGGCCAAAGAGGAAGAAACCCTCCTAGAGCAACTAGAAGGTCATTTGCCTAATACAAATATCTGATTTTGTCCTTGAGGCTTTGCAAAGCCCAAGGTACAAAATATCTTCAAAAATATCTATTTAAGCTAAAAATAAAAAGAAAATTGACTTTAATCTCTGACATAGGGTTAAAAATAGCTTAACGCACATTTGGATGGCCATCTTCAGAAAACTACTTTTTCAGCCAAAATGCTACAGGAGCGTAGCGCCAGAAAAAATCGTGTTTTACAGATAAATTTTGAGGGAATTCCCAATGTCGAAACGAGGCCCATGATAGCTCGTTGGAAAGCCCTGGATGTTTAGTTTCTGGAACTACTTGCATTTTCACAAACTGATCCCTAGAAGTTTTTAAAAAGTGGACTGAGTGAAAAAACCCAGGAGCGTCCCTCCTATTGATATTTGAGGCAGAAAGGTGAATTTTGACTGTCTTTTGCCTCTTTGGGAGACAAAAACACCTTCTTTTGATCTGAAAATTTGTGAGTAGATGCCCCCAAATTTAAAACATCCAAAAAAATGACTTTCAGGAGCTGAGGATGCTCCTATCAAACATGGAAGCACCTAGAAAAATGTGTAATTAGGGCCAAAAAACACAAAAAACAAGATCATGTCGAAATTTGCTCAATTTTGGTGAGAAAGCCCCTTATGGGTTCCTAGAAGCATGCAAGGAAGCTGAAGCCAAGATTTCAAGCCTAGATATTTATTTTTCCCCTTTTTTCACCGGGCGCCTCCTTTGGGTAGTTTTGAGCCTTTCTTGAGCAATTTCTTCGGGAAAATTGATTCAATTTCTTGTAATGCCCAATCAACTTCCTTTGCAAACCCAAGTGTTTGTTTGCCTTGTATAATTTGTCCTCCAAATGCTTGTTGGCTCGTTCAAGCCATGATTCTTTATCATTTTCTATCTCTTGGGCAAGCAATTGTGTGAGAGGATACGATCGAGCAAGGGCTACTTATTATTCTTTTTGTTTCTCCAAAGCTTTCCTAAGACCAATAGCCTTATGCCTTTTTCTTACTGGCTGCTCTTCTTCCTCAATATCATCAAATTCGTCCATATACTCTTCAAGCTTGACTTGTGCTTTGTATGCTTCCCTTTGGTATTTGAATGCCCGGGCCTCATAGATTGCCATTAGCCCTCTCATTTGTCTATTTTGCATTTGTAGAAAGTGTATGAGGTCCTTTGACCTTTCTATATCAGTTTCTAAGTCCTGGATTTGGGCTTCTCTGTTTTGCAAAAGTGACTCAGGGATTCTGGCTTCATTATCTCTAACATCACTGTCTATTTGTATGATTTCAAACTCTGTTTCTTGTTCATGGCTACTCTCCTGCCGTTCAACTTTTTCTTTGCCCTTGCTTTGGATAGACTTCTTTTCTCTTGTTCTTTTTTTCACTTCAATGATACTCTTCTTGGGTAGTTTTCCTCTACTCCTTAGCGCTCTAGTGACATTACTGGTCACTGCTTGAGTAGTTTTCCTTTTTGCAGATTTGGTGTTTTTAGCCTTTGGTGCTTTTGAGGAATGAATTATGACCCCTTGCCTAGGAGAGGTAGCAAGCACATGTTCTTGGCTGTTTTGAGGAGAAGAGAAAGGAGGTTTCATCACTAAAATTTGTTCAACTTGATATTTTACACTGCTACCTTCTTCATTACCTAATTTGCTGCATTGTTCAATGTTTTCATGTTCTTCTTTAGGGCTGCCTTGTTCTTCATCCTCACTACTTTGTTGAGTGCCACTGACTTACTTACCATCACTATATTGAACTTCTTCTTGTGTGTTTCCTTCAACCTCATCAATCCTGTTTAGAGTATGTTCTTTAGGGCTGTCAGTTTTATCATCTCTTTTTGCTGCTTGATTATCTTCACTGCCTATCTGTGGACTGCCTTCTTGTTTGCTGTCACCTTCATTACTTTCCTCACTTTTCCCTTGAGGACTGTCTTCATGATCACTGTGCTACTGATTGTCACTATGCTTACTATATCTTTGATTTCTTTCGTGGTGACTGTCACTCTGTTTCTCATCACTAACCTTCTTCTCTTCAGTTTGTTCTTCATCATTACTAGCTGTATGTGGGTTTTCCCCATGCTCATGGTCACTGCTCTGTTGAGGGCTGCTTTGTTATTCATCATTATTACCTCTTTCCTCTCTTATTTTTTGAGTATCACTATGTTCCTTGTCATCATTACCTTCATGCCTGCTTTCATAATACTCTTCTTCTTCATTATCAATCATGGGTGATGTTTTCTTTTGAGGGGTAGATTTACTAGATGAAGGGAGACATAGTGGCTAGAGGGTGAGGAGGACATATGAGATGGGCCATGAGATGAAGAGGCAGTAGTAAAATCCGGATGAGAAATGAAAGTCTCCCAAGAAACTCTTTTCTTTTCAAGCTGGTGAAGGATTATGATTTTGATGAGAGAATGGTGGAAAATACTAGATTTTTGCTGAGCAGGAGGTCTCCTTTGGACAAAGGAGGACATCTTGTATATCATTTTGCAGAGGAAGAAAGGGAGATTCAGCAGCTGAGTCTGAGTGAAATGCATCAGAAGTCTGACATGATAGGAATAAACTTGAGAATATATCCCCTCACATGTGAAATATCTCATGATGGTTTTCATAAGGGGCGCATAACTATTCAATAGATGAGAAAAGGGGAAAATAGCTTTGCATTAATTTTGGTAAGCTGGTTTCAAGAAGGGTTTGTAGCGGTCTAGGTCCAAATAGGCTTGTTTGAACCATTTTTCACCAAGATAGGGAGTCTTGGTGGCCCTTGATATTGACCTAGGAGGGAGAACAAAATCAAGGCCTTCAATGCGAACATGTTTTCCTTGCAGCCTCAGGGCAAACAACTGTGTTAAGGGGGGGGGCGATTGGTGACCTCCTGGACTTTTTGGAAAAAATAAAGGCACCCTACCTCATGAAAGTTGAAAAGGACTGAAGGGGAATCATTTAACTGTTTAGTTGTAGTAGGCTCAAACCTTTTGTGAACTCCACCCTTGCTGACCTTCCTTGGAGGCATGTTTTGCTCAGATTTCCTTCACTTGTCTTAACAAACCAAGTTTTTGATTAAACTAGGTCTTTCTTCTTCAAACAATACTTTTCACTTTAACAACTATATTTGGCTTGTCACTCAACAAGACATGCCTTTTCAAACTGATAATAAATCCTTTCTCCTCAATCATTGTTTTTATTTGTTTTTAAACAAACAGGGTATTTTTGAAAACAACTACGTTTCCCCTTTTGAAATTACTGTTTTCTTCTTTAAAATCACTGTTTTTCTTCTTTTAATTTTTGATTTCAAAAAATTTTTGTGACCAAAATTAAGATGCAAGGGTACAGAAAATACCTTTGAAATATTCCTGCCATGTTTAAAAAACCCAAATTCTGAGCTAAAACCGTTTTTTTTTTTTTTGGAGACCTTTGGAGAGGTGCTATGCTCCTGTGCATAAGCGTGTAGCACCCACACACTGATGAGGGCGCTGTGTGTCGAGTCGAGCGCTTGGCGCCTTCTGAATGTCGGGCGAGGAGACAGGGGCGTCGCGCCAACTTATAGGCACGTCGTGCCCTTTGTATTTTTCTTCAGCGGGATGGTCACAGGCGCGTCGCATCCTGCTACAGCCATGTCGCATTCAAACTTTTCTACACGACGATGGCCCGAAACCTCAGAAACAATTTTTTTTTCTTTGGTGAAGTGAAAAACGTTTGATGAAGAGGATTTATACTTTTGAAATGATTTTGGAGATGGCCTTTCTCTTGCCCACAAGGTTTGGATACTGATATGATGATATTTTGGCCGTGCCTTTTATAGCTTAAAACGATACCTTCCCCCTTTTATCAATTCGAAAAACAAAACTTCTCCTTTAGCCTTTGTAGTTGTTTTGAAAAGCGATTTTGTGCTTTTGTTGAGGGGTTTCCCTTTTTAACAAACTGACTTATCCATTTCTATTTGCAGGATAAATTTTCAACCAAATCACGAACATATTTTCAAAAGCTATTTCCCCTTATGTTTTGAAAGAAAACTTTAAAAAAACTAGCTCTCAAAATCTGTTTATCAATGCAAACCTTTTCCAAACACTATATCAATATTTGATGATTTTTAACCCCTTGCTTGTTATGAAGGAGGTTATGCCATTTAGATCTCCTAGATCCCTTAAAATCACTTTTGACCCTATGCTCATTAGTGAAGGAGGTCCTTTCCAAAACACTTTCCGGGCACTTTTTTGATACTTTTAGGTTTAAAATTTTTATGCATCCAAGCTCTATCTGTCAAGAAATTTTTTCTCAAAACTGTGAATTTGTCCTTATCATCTGAAAAAGGCTTACATAAACACCACTACTGCAGCCTCTCAACACCATTATGTAAATCCTATGTTTATGATGTGAAGGAGGTATTTTCATATGCATTTTCTTTTTTGCTTTGAATAGACTATTAGGGGAAAAATGTGATATTTTCCACTTGTCACTCTTGAATATCTTCAAACAAACTATCCTTTTTGCTATGTGACATCTTATTTGTAACCTATGCCTTTATTTCACCATATCACTTTGAAACTTTAGACCAAAAAATGTGATTAGATTATGATGAATGTTCTCTGTTTATCCTTAGGAGGAGGTAATGCAAGATGCAACTACCTAGGTCTATTAAAGCCACTGTGTAGGCCCTCTACTTATCATGAATGGAGGTCATATGAAACTATAACCATTTTAGGTTACTCAAAACCACTGATCAACCCTCTGCTTATGATGAAGGAGGCCTTCAAACTGAAAAAATTCATTCATTTCAACACTTTGACCCCGGTTTGTTTGTTTGAAAAATACAAATAGAAGACAAAAGTGAATCTTTGGCATTTATCCTTGATGAAATCATTTGAATCATAATGCCCTTTGCTTTATGAGAACCTGCCAGTAATGTATATCCATTTTGCATAAAATCACTGTGAATCTTCAGGAGTAAATAATGTGTTTTGTAAATGGTGAGCGCTCACTGCCATGCATCTTTGAAACAACTCTTTTTCCCTTGACTGTGTCTTCATAAGGTGCAGAGAAATTGTCTTTGACTTCCTTTCAGTGCCCAGGTGTATGGTAAGGTATAAGAAGAAACTTTCCTTCTTACATCTTTACTATGATGCCTAATTTTCTTTTAAAGCTTCTTTTATGTCAAAGACTGTTCCTTTTACCTAAAAAAAGTGATTTGCAGGGCTAGGTCACCTTTTGGATTTGAAACCATGTAGACCTTACTTACTGTACTTCATCTGATTTATGATGGCAAACTACTTCAGCATGAGAGACCTGTTTGCATTTGTTCTCTTGCTCTCCTTTGCACACTATCATTATTGAATACATCCTTGCAGAGATGTACTTGGTAGATGATCTTTGATTTTCTGAGAACTTAGGAGTGTGTCATAAAATTAGGCTTGAAATATCCACTTTCCTTTATCTATGAAACCTTTTAGAAACCTACTCTTTACCTGGGATGAATATTTTTGAGCCTTGATAGAATGAAAACAAGTATCTTGTTAGTGGTGGGTGACCTAAGGATAGACCAGGGTTTTTTTTGTTGGGATAGAATAAAATTATGGCTGACATGATGATGACAAACAAAGTTTTTGGCTTAAAAAAATATTGCTAAGGAGTTTTCCCTAAAACACCACCACCTATACCTACAGAATTTGTCACAGATCTTGAATGGCTTCTTAGGCATACGTAGGTTATCACATGACAAGATGATCAGGGATTGAGGGGTAGACACTTTGTCAAATGCTTTGATAGGGAGCCATGTGGAAACAGGGGATTTTGAAAGCAGAGGTATTACGCTTATGACATCTATAGACAGGGGAGGTTTGCTGTTTTAAACAAGGACTCTAAACTGAAGACCACTTTCATCACAATATGAAAGAGAGGGGTAGAAAGACAAAAAAAATTTTGAGGTGTTTTCTAGATGACAAATTGACAGTTGTGCAATTAGCTTCTAGAAAACTGAGCGAAGGAATCTAGTCATCAAAACATGCAAAAATACTGATGACTAACATATTACATGCCTCTAAACTATGTTATAATGAGGCTTGGAGGCCTATTTATTATTTAGAAATAATGGGAAACCCTAAACATCAAAAAACTGAACCCTAGGAGATGAAGCACCAAAAGTGTGGGCCACGTTGGCGTAAATTGGTACATCAACTTCCTGGGGTCGTAACTTTGGCATATGATCTCCATTTAATGCGTATGATACCTCATTTGAAATATCTATATGAAGAATACAAATTTCAACCACAAACATCAATCAAAGAATTATGTTCTCATTAAAAAAAACGTTGTTTAGGATCTCAAAACGGCTCCAAAAGTTCAAGACCTGAAAAAATGCCAAAAATAGTAAATTGTGCTACAATTAAAGAAATTGAAATAAATGATGGTGGGGGTCCAAGTGGAATAGGTGGGTGGCCACCAATATCCACCTCGAATAGTCCTCCCCCCTTAGGAAGAAATTTTCCCCATTGCGTTGAGTGCCTCCATATGATGGGGAAACTTCTGTTGAACTTGGTCCTTGGTGAGCCACTTGCCTTAGTGCAGGAGTTGGCTAGATTTGATAACATGATACAATTGGATATTCTTCTAGTGAGTGTTCTTGATTTGCGTGTCCATGATCTGATTATTTGTGTCCTTTTCCATGCCTTCTGAGTTTATCTCTTTTGGTGTGAGCTATTCTGTAATGTCTGATGTGTCCACTAATGGTGGAAAGTATGGTCGAAGGTGATCCACAGTGAAACCTGGGTGTAGTCCAAGGAATGGTGGAATGCTGAGCTAGAAATTATTTTCCCCTACAACCTTAGTGATGGTGTAAGGATCATAACAGAGTAGGTGAAGCTTTTGATGGGCCCCAATGAGGCACTCCTTCTGAAAATGTAACCAAACTGTGTCACCAACCTGAAACTTGTGTGGCACCCGATGTTGATCATGACATTGTTTGTAATTACTATTTGCTATGTTCGATATGTCATGGAACTACTGGAAGATGTGCTAAATTCACTCAATGAAGCTATTAGCCCTGTCAGCTTCAGATTGGACATGAGACGAATCTTCCTAGGTTGCTGCAAATTGTATGGAAACATCAATGAGACATAGTGGTTGGAATCCCAATCCCACCTGAAAGGGGTTGTGGCCAATTGAGATGTGGAGAGCTCTGTTGTAGAAGTGTTGGACATAGGGAAGGCTCTCATCCCATGTGCATGGGTGTTTTGAGTTGTACATGCACAATATGTGCACGATGATCCTGTTGACGACCTCTGTATTTCCATCATTTTGGGGGTAGAAGTTCATGGAATTAGTGATCTTGGTATCCAAAAACGACCAGAGGCTTGACCAAAATCCACTTAGGAACCAACTATCCCGATATGAGATAATAGGTTAAGGGATCCCAAATTGTACCCATACTCGTTCAAAGAAGAGTTTGGTAGTGACTTCTACCGTGATACTCTTCTTGCATGGCACTAGAATTGCCATCTTAGAGAATTTGTCGAAGACCACGAAAACAAAGTCATTGCCATGCTTGATAGATGGAATGCCCAACATGTAATCGATGCAGATGGATTCCCAAGTCCTTCTAGGAGTAGGCAAAGGAGTATACATGCCTTGCTTCTTGATTGTAGGTTTGGAAATGTGGCTGGCAATGCAAAACCCGATGTACTTCCAAACATCCCGTTGAAGGTTCGACCAATAAAAATATTTATGCAACACTGCCATTGTATTCTCTACCCCAAAATATCCAACGACCCGACTATAGTACGCCTCCAAAATCATCTTGGCATGCTCACTTGAAGGAAAAAAAAGGTGTCCTAAGTGGCATAATAGTGTGTCTTGGAGGTGAAAGTCTGTAACTTGCTTACCTTCCAGGAGCATCTGGTATGTGGTGCTGAGTTTTGGAACACCCTTGTAAAGATGTGACCATCTCAAAGTTTTGTGTCCACAAGAGTTGAGCACAGTGGTTAGTGCCATAACTGACGACCAACTGAGGTAGTCTGCAACATTATTGGTGATGCCCTTCTTATACTTAATGTTCAAATAGAATTTTTGCATATATAGGGACCACTTCTGATGGCTATCATTGTGAAAATTTCCTTGTGTTTGTATAACTAGCAAGGGTCGGTGGTTTTTGTGGATGATCATTTCCTTCCCCAGAATGTAATGTTTCCATTGTCGTTAGGCCTCCACAATGGAATACATCTCCTTGTCATAGGTGGGATACTTTAAGACTTTATTTGAAAGTGTTTCATTATGATATGACATCGGATGCCCCTGTTGGGTAAGGATTGTACAAACAACATAGTCGAAGGTATTTGTCTCAATTTCAAATGGTTGTTGCAAGTCTAGAAATGTAAGCACTGGTGCAGAGCAGAGGCGATGCTTCAACTAGAAAAATGCCTATTGTTGGGATTTAGACCAAAAAAAAATTTCTTTCACTTTGCCCTTGGTGACTTGACTCAAAAGCCAAGTGACATGAGAGAATCCCAACACGAACCTGCACTAGAAATTGGCAAGACCTAGAAAGTTGTAGATCACTGTTAGAGTTGTTAGGGCTGGCCAATATCAATTTTTCATTATATTCCTATCAATGTTACAATACATTATATACATGTTGAAGCATTCACTAACCCCAATCCATTAACTTTGGATTAGAACATAATTGTAATTCCCTTGACTAGATCTACAAAATACACCCACCTTACTAGGGTTTGCCCCCATTCTTGGGTTCGCCTAAAATTTTTATTGTGGGGTGTTGTGTCTAACGCAAAATAACAACACATGGGGCTAATCATGGAAATAATATAACACACACCCAACATTCTCCCACTTGTTGTTTTCTTTCCACACAGGGGGTCATAGGAGTGCATAATTATTGGTCTAGGGCTGCAACACCCATTGTTTCTCTACAACAAGAAAACTTCTCAATGCTAAGACTTTGTTAGTGCATTTGCAACATTCTTCAAAGTGTCCACCATTACCAACAACACCTTTTGTCTTTAACCATATCCCTCACAAAGTGATATTGAACATCAATATGCGTTGTATTCATTAGAGAAATTTTGAGGTCTAAAATGGGCCTCAAAACAAAATGTACAACCAAAATCCACTTTATAAGAACAAATAGGATTCAAGATGATGTTGTCAACCATGGGGGACGATTCTCCATTTTTGGAGTAAAAAAGTAAAAATATTAAAAAATAAAAAAATAAAAGAACTACTTTTTCAACTCGTATTTTAAACTTATCTCCCTATGATTTTACTCAAAATTTTGAAGGAACACTCGATGGATGCATAATTTAATTTGTCATCCATGGATTACCCATGTTGCATACTTTTGATGAAACTAATACAAGAAAAAATGAGAAATACATGAAAAATGTGATTGTTATCACATTTTTTCATGTATTTCTCATTTTTCATGTAGCAGGTTCCATCAAAAGTATGCAACATGACTATTCATTGGATAAGTAATTAAATTATGCATCTGAAAAGTGCCCCTGCTCAAAATTTGAGTAAAATAGTAGGGAGATATGTTGAAAATATGAGTTGAAAAAGTAGTTTTTTTTTTTTTGTCTAAAACTTGATGATGTAATCTAATATTATTTGATTATTTCCACTATTATTTTATAATATCCTTAGGAGCCCATTTTATACTTCAAAATTTCTTTAATTATCACAAATACCAAATATACCAATATGTCCACACAAAAAAATTACTCGTTTATAGGGATCCCAATCCCTCATGTCCACGTATGCTTAAGTTATTTCAAGATTAGCACATTCATGAATAATGAGCCATTTCACAAGAAAAAGAAGCATTCCATAAATCTTGTACATAAAATAGTGGCATTCTTGTTCATACAGAAAACAACACCCCCATCATTAACATTTTATTGTTTCAACACAATAGAAAAAAACATAAGAGGCATAAACACAAAACATGGGTGTATAATTATCTTGTAAGAGATCTAACAACTGAGGGTGGGAATCTAAATCGCCACCTAACCATATAAAAGATACAACCACAATTACTTGTATCTGTCACCCCCGATTCAAAATTTCCAGTGCTTGAGGTGGAGTGCTTCTGAGGAATTTCAACCAACAGAACAACTGAAACAATATGCCACAATACCAAAATTCCTTCATCCACCAACTACACATGTTATCATTAAGTATTTTTAGGCATAACCACATCCATGCCACGATACCACAACATAGATAATTTCCAGCTATCCTTGAGGAGAAGAGAGTCTACATCATGGAAGGTTCATCAATGGACAAGCTACCAATGGGTAACAAATCACCTCTCTAGGTGGTTCATCAGTGAGTCCAACATTAGAGTTTTAGCCCTAAATTAGCTCATGGTGTTTCAATAGTCCTCAAAATCACCTGAGTGACTCTTCCCAAACCTGTAGGTTCTTCAATAGACAAGCTTTCAGTGGGATATTCAACCTTAAAAGAAAACCACTGCTCTGTATTTTTTCTCACCCAACAAACCTCTTTGAGGATTCCTCAATTGCTTCGTTTTCCCCAGACCTCGATCCCTATTATTTTTTATCATTGCTCTATTAATTCTATGTATGCATAAGTGTGAATTCTGTCTTTACACCTCTAAATGTTAGAGGAATTTATCCAGTGCTCACCATTGTTTCTTTCCACTAAGCACGCATGAATATTTTTTAGTGTGTTCTACCTGCTTAGCATATGCCTTCCCCAAAAAACTAACAGTTTGTATTTTTTCTAGGCCCATGCAGGTTAACTCCTCTGACAACAAAACCCATGAATATCTTAAAAAAAATCATATTATTTCTTTTTGTTGGAGCTTAAAGGACCCTTGGACATATCATATTTTTTTTTTCAAGTTAAATTTGTTTCTCAGTAAATCCAATTAAAACCACTCATGCAACCAGGAATAATATTTAAAAACAACTCATTCCTCAAGCAATATCACTCCTCAAGAAATTGGAATTTGTGTCCCTTCTCTCAGCCTTTAATTAATTACAATTTACTTACAAAGGGAAAAATATCGATTCCAACTCTTAGCATGTCTTCAAGAATTATGTTTGATCTCTTTATTTTCCCATCAAATTAAGGATGGTATATAGTGTTAAATGCTAGCTTTGTTCCCAAGCCTGCAAATTATTCTCTCCAAAATTTTGAAGTGAATTTGGCATCCCTATCCAAGATAATTTTCTAGGGAACTCCATGCAATCTATTTTATGAAAACTTAATCCAACTCAATAGCTAAATTTGTAGATTTAACAACCATGAAGTGAGCCACCTTGCTCAACTTGTCGACCATTACCATGCTTATATCATGTTTTTTTGAATTTATTGGCATTCTTATAATGAATTCCATACTTCCATTCCCGAACATGAATAGGCTTAAAAAATCTAGTTGGGTGCTTTCACTCAACCTTCAATTGTTGGCACTTTATGCATTTGGAGATAAAATCACCACCTACCATTTTAATTCAGGGCATAAATAAAATTTGTTGATGTAATTAGACGCCTTTTGGTAACCTGGGTGGCCATATTATGTCTTGGAATGAAAATTCTTTAATATGAGTTTCTTAAAGTTGTTGTTATTTCACACATAAATTCTTCTTTTGAAGTTAATCAACCCTTTTTTGGTAAGGCAATAGTTCTTATCATCATTCCCTTAGGATCCTTGTTGTAGCTTCTCCTTTAATTGTTGATACCTTTTGCCTTGTTGTCTAGGATTTTTTATCATTTCTTCAAGATGAAATCTGTAGGAACTTATGGTTGATATATGATGTATTTTCAATCTCTTGTTAAGTGCATCAATCACTCTATTCTCCTTGTCTTTTATATATTTGATTTCAAAGTCAATTCACTGAGCATGGAAAACCATCTAGCTTGCCTTACATTTAACTTGGGTTGTTCAAATAAATACTCTAGCCTTCCATGATCAATCATTAGAGTGAATTTTCTACCAAGAAGGTAGTGTATCCACATATTCAATGCATGGATGATCGCAACCAATTCCATGTCATGAGTTACATAGTTTTCTCATGCTCATTTAATTTTAAATATTCATAGCAGACCACTTATCCTTCTTGCATGAGGATTCCACCAAGTCCCTCCTTGAAAAAATATGTAAATACAAGGAAATACTTTTCAAGATCTGCTATTCTTAACACTAATGCATTGGTCAACAACTTCTTAAGCTGATTTTAGCTTGCATCATAATTAGTTGTCCATTCGAACCTATTTACTTTCTTCTGAAAAGCAGTAATTGGACAACAAACTTTGGGTAAATTCTTAATGAATCTCCTATAATATCCTACCAGTCCCATGAAGGACCTAAATTCGACCAAATTTATAGGTGTTGGCCATTCCATGATAGCCTTGACCTTCTCAAGTTCCACTGCTACTCCCTCTCTTGAGACAATGTGTCCCAAGTAATGAATATGCGACTGAAAGAAATTGAACTTACTAAGTTTTGAATAAATCTTATGCTTTCTTATAAATTTTAGTATTGTGCCAAGTTCTCTTCATGCTCCTCCTTGGTCTTTAAATAAACCAAAATGTTATCAACGAAGACTATGACCGTACTTATCCAAATAGGGGAGAAAAATGTTGTTCATAAGGCACATAAAGGTTGTAGGTGCATTAGTAAGCACAAAAGGCACTACCATGAATACATAATGCCCATACCTTTTTCTAAAGGTTGTTTTATGGATATAATCATCCTTTACATACACTTGATGATAGCCCAATCTTAGGTCAATTTTTGAGAATATTGTTTCTCCTCTTAACTAGTTCAATACATCATCAATATGTGGCAATGGATACTTGTTCTTGATGGTCACCTTATTCAATTATTGGTAATCAATGCACAACCTGAGTGTGACATCCTTTTTCCTAAAAAGCAAAAATGGTGCTCCCCATGGGGACACACTTGGCCTTATGTAGCCCTTGTCCAACATTTCCTTGAGTTGTAGCTTCAACTCAAATAATTCTGGAGTGCTCATTCAATACAGAGCTTTGGATGTTGGAGCTTCCCCTGGCACTAATTCGATGGAAAAGTATACTTCTTGATGAAGAGGTAAACTAGGAATTTCTTTAGAAAACACATCTAAAAACTTATATAAAACAAGGTAATTCCTCCAGATATCACTGTCATCATTCTCAACGTGGAAATTAACTTCAACATAGTTGGATATTTGCACAACAAACAAAAGGCATCATTTTCTATGGCTTCTTCTGGATTACATAGATGAAATTAATTTTAACCAAAGTGGGTTTTCATTTTCCACACAATAATATATGATTTTTAGCTTCATCTAGGCATTCGACGGTCTTCTCAAAACAATCAACCTTGGTTCGGTGCTTATACAATGAGTCCGTGCCCAAAAATATGCTATATGCTCCCATTTGGTAGTAATTTGAGGTTTGCAATTGTCGACATCCCATTTAATTTTATTGGGAAAGCCTTCACACAATACTCAAGCCTTCTTTTCTTCCCTGCAGTCAGTTGAACTAGCCAAGACTCGTCATGTGCTTCCTTCTTTAGTGTGCATTTCTCAACAAAAATAGGATTGATGTAACTAAAATTTGACCTAGGGTCACTCAAAATTGAAATGTTTTGGTCATGGAGCATACCTTCCATCTCTATAATCATTTCCTAATGATCAACATGGTGATTATCCGTCGTTGCATAAATTATGGGTATAATTTGGGCTACGTCCTTGATTGTATCCGCCTCCTACACATTGTACAATCTCGGGCCAACCTACTTGTGTCATGGGAAATCTTCCTTAGGTGATTTTATCCACAAGTCCAACACTTATATGGACCCTTCCCATAAATTTTGGCTTTATCTTGAGTATAATAGCCTCTACTAGCAGCATTGGATTTCTGATGGTTTTCTTGGTTAATAGAGTTTCACTTTATCCCTTAGTTTTATTTTTCCTTTTCCAATTCAACTTGGTGAGTTGGTGTTTTTGTTGTCATGGAGTACCAAAAGACACCTTCTTAGCAGTTGGTTGTTACCTGCAAAGAAATCATAGATTGGAAATGTTTGTTGTTAGTGGACCAACATGTGTAAACAAAGAACTGTAAATGATGAAAAAAATGCATACATAAACATAACCTAAAAACTTAGAAACAAACACATAAACAATGCTTAATGAAGCAAACAAGTCAACAGGGTAATGGGAAAAGGCTCCCTTTATTGACTTCTGAAATTAGAATATGAATACAATAGATGAATGCTAAACACTTGAAGAGAATTCTTTGAGAAATGGTACTCAAAATCCTCAACAAAGAGGTTTCTTTCTTCATTATTTTTGTAAGCTTCTCCTCTCTCTCAAAGAAGTATGAAGGCTCCCTCAATGGTGAAGTCCTCTTCACACTAGAACGTTGGATTGTTGAGAAAAAATTTGGGAAGCATAGCAATGCTCTACTTCTTCTCCAACAATGAATGCATGATTTCTTAAGAGAAATTTTGCCAACATAACATTGCCTCCTTTTTTGATCCTCCAATGGCTTCTTTATATAGAATTTTGAATCCTTGTTCCCTCTCTTGGTCCATTAATGATAAAATGACTAGTGAGTAGGACAAGAGGATCCCTTGAGGGCTGCATATCTTAGGTGACTCGAAATCAATTGTCCTTGACTAAAACATGTCAGGGAATCCCATCTTCCAAGTATGGGAAGTGGTCTTGAATTGTTGAGTCAAAATTTTCTTCGACTACATGGCTTTGGAAGGAAAACCTGCACAATTGTAATTTTGTCTTTGGATACGCCGCACAGTAAAATTTTACATGAGACCTTTGGGGAATTTATTTTTTTAAACCTTCATAATGTATTCAGCTGGAAAAGATTCACCTATACATTTTGTTGGAAATCTTTGGGTGTCTTTTGGATTGTACAACTATGTGTATGATTTTTCGGTATTAATAGTTTCCCCCTGATGTATGAGGTTAGGAGAAGACGTATAGCTGAAATACATCATGTTTTTATTTTCTAATTGAGATTCTGCTAAAATTATTGGGAGAGAATAATTTGTTGCATATATGAGTAGCGAAAAATCCTTGACTAAGGATAAATGCTCCAAAAAAAATCTCATAAAAAATGTTTATATGAGGCGAGCATGTCCCATGCTCGTTATGATGACTAGTGACTATTTATTACAATCAAATAGGGAATAGCCCTGTCAAGTAAACATTGTGGTGGTTGATGTGTTGATGACTGATGATGATAATTGTTGTCACCCGCAGGGGTGCTTCTATGACAAATACCGAACTAGGTGCCCCCGTGCATCAAAACAGTGAATCACTACTTGAGTGAGGTGCTTGTGGATGCATGGATTTTTTACTGTGGGTATCTCCCACACATCAAAATGTGATCACTGTTGAATGAGATTCTAAGCGATGTGTGGGTATTTAACTAAATGAGAGAACTAAAATGGTCACGAAGTATGATACTACCTTGACATGAAAATTTTAGGTTGGTTTCAAATGTCAGGGAGACCGATGACATCAATGGGAAATAGTGATTCCCACTGTGCCATCTGAGGATGTCCCATAAAGGTGGGAAGCACCCAAGGTACTAATTTGATCCTAGAAAATGGGTGTTGAATTCGATAGGAAAGAAATGTCAACCGCCCGAAATTTTGGTTCAGGGAATCAGGTTGGTGGGTGAAGATGATTGTAATGTGGTGGGTCAACAAGGCATGATAATGAAATATAGCAATACAAATGGGTATGGAAAACTTCCCGAGGTTGGAGCTATAATTCAAGTGGCGATAGTAAAAAACATATTCTAGGGGGAATGTGCCTAGAATTGGTAGGACGTCCAGGGCCAGAATAAGAATGTTCCAATTGGCATGATGAGTGAACAATGGAAGGTGTGGTGATCAACGAGCTCTAACCAGGGCGACTAGGGAATGTTTCTGGATATGAGACATGAAAATATGGGTGGGATACTTTTCCTAAAAAATCTTTGTACACTTTCCAAAAGAGTGTAAAGGTGGTTTGGGATATACACACATGGAGATGGGTGCCCCGTGAAAACAGTGACATGCATGATGATGGATATAAGATGTTTTGTGTAGAGGGTGGGGGCCCCATTGGTTGGTCTTGGTGCAGGGTTGATGAGGCGGATGAAGTGATGCAAATGAGATTTTTTTGTATGGATGGATGATAGGCCTAATGTAGAATGAGAGGGTGCATTTGTCTTGATGCATCACAAATGAATGAGGTGGCCCAAGAGTAGGTTTGGTTAGAAACAAGTGAAGAAGAGAATAATGAGAATAATCTTCAAGGCATGCAAGTAAAATGGTTCCTGGGTCGGAGTAGATGCTTATGGACTCCAATAGCATGTGGGGGTCTATAACATAAGATGAGCTATGAATGTGAAGGTTCTATCAAACGACATGGAAATTTACCATATGCAAGGGGAGGTGGTTGTAAACATGGTAGAGATGATGGACCCTATGGTGTATTTCAGAGAAATTATGTAAGGATATGAAATTATTTGAAATAAGCCTATCATGCTGAGTGACAAATCATAAATGCATTGTCAACGATTACCGAGGTACTAATTCTAATGGGAATTTGTCGATGTACCTACAACCTCAACAACCAATACCCCAAGTGAAACATCTTAATGAAACTGTTATAGGTCAATTTGTGTAGAAACTTATTAATACTGATAGTATTACCAGATTCTCTTGATCTAACAAATTAATCTTATGTTAAATACAGAATCCTTCCACTTAATTATTTGCGGAAATTAAATCACCAATTGCAAACACATATGAAGCAAAATCAATCACACATAAACATAGTTATTTAATGGAAAATCTTAAAGCTAAAAACCCCAAATATCACATATTATGTATATCAATGGATCATGTAATAATCTCATACAAAGCCTATTACATCAAGCTATCAGTACAATCATCAATCATTATACACTGTCATGCATAAATTTTCATATCTATGCACCAATTTCTTGCCTCGTGACATCCTTCCTCCACTGCGCAATCCCTACTAAATAAAACCTTTGAATGAATTTGAATTGGCCTTGCCTTGACTGCGCAATCCTCATTGGCATCTCCAATGTGTGTCAGATGCATTTAATGCATCACTATAGTCACAACAGATAGTCCATCTCACCCTTTCACCTATCTCTCCACTGGGTCTTCACTGGAACTGACATGCAAGTAGTTAACTGCTGTATTTGTTCAGTTGCAAGTGAGTCTCTAGTTATGAATTAATTAAATAATTAATTTACTAAAATCTCACTAGTGTGTCTTTAGTTAGAACTAGATACAACTAGCAAAACTAAGTTTAAGTCACTTAACTGAGTTAAACTGAATAAAAACTCCCATAACTACTCTTCCAACTCTGTCACAACTTTGCCACTTCAGTTCTAGCTGAGTCCTCCATGCATGAGTCACCAACCACCCTAGGAATTGCGTAATTCCTTCAGCCCACTGATTTTCCAAATCTATTCACTGAAATAAAGTGCTCCAAGAGAATAAGTTGATATTTATTGTCGGATTATTATTAAGGGCTAATAATAATAGACATGCATCTATTTTTAGATTGACGATCTATAAATAGACTTCGCCCAATATTCTAAAAATATAATCTCATCTATTTTTCACATTTGAACAACCATCTACAAATAGCATCCTAAAACTTATAGAATATAATCACCATGTCTAAAAATAGACATACACCTAAAAACAGCCCGCGAGCCCCACTTAGTGGAGGTGCTTAATTTTCACTAAGCTCATCATCTTGTTGAATCTCAACACTCCCTCTCAAAAAGATAGGGATTATCCTTCAGATCGATCCCGCCTCTCAGTGGTATTCAAATTTTCTCCTGCTAAGCACCTTCGTTAGAATATCTGCATCTTGATCTTCCATAGGAATGTAATGAAGCAACATGAACTTCCGCTGCACACAATCTCTGATATGATGATACTGGATATCTATATGTTTAGATCTATCATGAAACATAGGATTAATCGAGAGTTTAATGCAACTCTGATTATCATAATGTATCACTGTAGGATCTAAATGAGAACTGAACAAACTGACCAGGATCTTCCTCATCCAGATAGCCTCACATGCAGCTTGAATTGCTACCATGTATTCTGCTTTTGTTAAATTGAGTGCCATGGATCTTTGTTTCCTACTGTACCAAGAAATTTCTATAGATCCGATACTGAAAACCCTCCTGATGTGCTCTTTCTGTTCGTTGGGTTGCCTTCCCAATCTGCATCCGTGAAGCCATGCAACTTCACCTCATCCATATGTCTGTACCACAAGCCATACTCAGATGTGCCCCTGAGATACCTCAGGACATGCTTGCCTACCTTCCAAAAGAGCTTGGTATGCTTAACCATCACTTAAATAAGATGGTTCACCAAATAGCATATGTCTGGTCTTGTATTAACTAAATACATGAGCGAACCCACCAACTGTCGATAAAAAGTGGCATCCACTACCTCTGCCGATGTAGCATCCTCTTTCCTCTAGTTTCCCGGAAGAGGAGTATCCATGGGCTTGCAGTCCTCCATGTGAAACTTACCAAGTATCTCCCAACCATACTTTCCTTGAGACACAAACAGTTCACCTTCTCGCTGCCATATTTCCAATCCAAGGAAATAATGAAGGAGGCCCAAATCCTTCATCTCAAACTCATTTGAAAGATCTGCCTTGCATGAGTGTATCAACTGCTCATCACTCGTTAGTATTAAATCATCAACATAAAGAAAAATGATTAAAAGATTACCTTCCACCATAATTTGGTATAGGTTTCCATCCGCCTCACTCTTGGTGAAGCCAATTCCAGTGAAATAATTGTCGATCCATGTGTACCAAGCACGGGGTGCTTGCTTCAGCCCATACAATGCTCTTTTGAGTTTTCACACATGCAAATCACTGCTGAATATATCAAATCCTTCAAGTTGATCAATGTAAACTTCTTCCTCAATGATCCCATTAAGGAACACAATATTCACATCCATTTGATGAATGTGCCAAACCGTCTGCACTGAGAGAGCAAGGGTGGTCCTTATGGAAGAATACCGTGCGACAGGTGAAAAGGTTTCTTCATAATCAATCCCCTCGATTTGTGAGAAGCCTTGGGCAAAAAATATTGCCTTATACTTCTCGATGCTCCCATCAACAACTTTCTTTACCTTGTAGATTCATATTGAACCTCCCACTGATTTACCCACCAGCCTTGGAAGAATCTCCCAAGCATTATTTCTGACAATGGAGTCATACTCATCCACCATGGAAACTACCCATGTGGGCTTCTGCGCTGCTTCTTCCAAAGAAGACGGCTCTGTCACGATACACTTGCTCATAAGATCCATGTATCCAGTAAATCGGTCAGGTGACTGTCTCTGTCTGCACTGTGATGTAGGGACTCCTACATTCTCTGCTACATCAAGCTTCAGTCTCTCAGCTTCTGTGGTACGCTTTCTACCTGTTCTAATGTTTGGTTTTACATGAGTGGACTCCTCCACTCGATGGATCTTCTCCTGTGGCTGATCCACATCTAGGGGCTCATCTTTGGGAGCAAGTAGCTCCTCCTATGCATGCAAGTGTAGCTCCCTCTCAAGCGATAACTTCATGGCTTTCACCTCATTGAATTTTATATCCCGTCACACCACATTCATCCGACTATTTGGAAAATACACATGATAATTATGGGGTGTTTCTTTGTACCCCACAAATATCCCAACTTCTGAAGTCGGCTCCAGCGTCTTCCTAGCGTCCTTTATCACATAATGTAACCAGATGAGCCAAAAATCTTCAAATGAGAAATATCAGGCTTCTTACTAGTAAAAGCTTCTTCAGGTGTACTCATGCCAAGTACTCTATGAGGACAATGGTTTTGCACATAAAACGCAGTGTTGCATTCTTCTACCCACAAGTGCATCGGTAGGCCTTGGTCATGCAACATAGCTCATGCAGCACCCACGATCATTCTGTTCTTCCTCTCTGCGACCCCATTCTGTTGTGGGTTATAAGGAACTATGAGTTCTCTTCAAATTCCTTCTTTGCTACAGAAGTCTTTGAATTTGTTCGAGATATATTCACCACCTTTATCGCTCCGCAGAACCTTTACTTGCTTCCCTGACTCCTTCTCCAACAATTCTTTAAACTCACAGAACTTTGAGAATGTTTCAATCTTCTTCTGCATGAAGAAGATCCAACATCTACGAGAATAGTCATCAACAAATATAACATAATACCTGTGTTTTTATGTTGAAGAAATTGAGAAAGGTCCACACACATTTGTGTGAGTTCTCTCCAAGATAACCGAAGCACGGTTCTCCTTCTCATGAAAGGTGGTATTCACAAACTTACCCATAGTACATCCCTTGCACTGATTTGACTGTGCAAGATTACCCTTGGGAAGTCCAGTAGAAATTTGCTGCAAAATCTTCAAGGCGCGATGGTGAAGATGACCCAATCTCTTGTGCCATAATTCACCCTCATCCCGGTGCACCACTTCTTCTGCTTTGCCCATCATTGCAGCACAACCATCTACCTCCAGCTTGTAGAGATTCTTAACTTGAATCCCTATCCTCTTGGTTTGATCCGTTATTTTCTGTCGCATGAAATATTTTCCCTCGTTGAAAACAACGTCATAACCTTTGTCCGCCAACATTGTGACCGAGACCAAGTTCTTCTTAAGACCTGGAACATGCATTACATCTTTAAACAGAAATGGTTTACCTGACTCCCTCTCAAAGGTAATGGTTCCAATGCCATTCGTATTGTATCTACCATCATCGCCCATCTCTATATGCATTTGGATATCCTTCTCCTCCAAGTCACTAAACAAATCCTTGTCTCCTGTCATATGGAAGGAAGCACCACTATCAAGATACCACACCGATCCCATTGCACTTGAAACCAAGCATGCAATCAAAGAGAAATCAAGTTCAAATTGCAAGGCTAAGGCCTCACCTGCTGCAGCTCTAGCATCCTTATTTTCTACATAAGTCTTTGAATTCGTTCGAGATATATTCACCACCATTATCACTCCGCAGAGCCTTCACTTGCTTCCCTGACTCCTTCTCCACCAATGCTTTAAACTCATATAACTTTTAGAATGTTTCGCTCTTCTTCTACATGAAGAATATCCAACATCTACGAGAATAGTCATCAAAAAATATAACATAATACCTATGTTTTGTTGTTGAAGAAACCAAGAAAGGTCCACACACGTTTGTGTGAATTCTCTCCAGGATCACCGAAGCACGGTTCTCCTTCTCATGAAAGGTGTTCTTCACAAACTTACCCATAGTACAACCCTTGCACTTATATGACTGTGCAAGAGTACCCTTGGGAAGTCCAATAGAAATATGCTGCAAAATATTCAAGGCGCCATGGTGAAGATGGCCGAATCTCCTATGCCATAATTCACCCTCAGTCCGGCTCACCACTTCTTCAGCTTTGCCCATCATTGCAGCGCAGACATCTACCTATAGCTTGTAGAGATTCTTAACTCAAATCCATATCCTCCTATTTTGACCCGCTGTTTTATGTCGCAGAAAATATTTTCCCTCGCTGAAAACAACGTCATAACCTCTGTCCTCCAACATTGCGACTGAGACCAAGTTCTTCTTCAGACTTGGAACATGCATAACATATTTCAACAGAAATGGTTTACCTGACTCCCTCTCAAAGGTAATGGTTCCAATGCCAGTCGTAATGTATCTGCCATCGTCACCCATCTCTATATGCATTTGGAGATCCTTATCCTCCAAGTCACTAAACAACTCCTTGTCTCCCGTCATGTGGAAGGAAGCACCACTATCAAGATACCATAACGATCCCATTGCGCTTGAAACCAAGCATGCGATCAAAGAGAAATCAAGTTCAAATTGCGAGGCTAAGGCATCACTCTCTATAGCTCCAACAACCTTATTTTCTACAGAAGTCTTTGAATTTGTTCGAGATATATTCACCACCATTATCGCTCCGCAGAGCCTTCACTTGCTTCCTCGACTCCTTCTCCACCAATGCTTTAAACTCACAGAACTTTGAGAATGTTTTGCTCTTCTTCTGCATGAAGAAGATTCAACATCTATGAGAACAGTCATAAAAAAATATAACATAATAACTACGTTTTGCTGTTGAAGCAACCGAGAAAGGTCCACACACGTCTGTGTGAATTCTCTCCAAGATCACTGAAGCACGGTTCTCCTTCTCATGAAAGGTGGTCTTCACAAACTTACCCATAGTACATCCCTTGCACTAATTTGACTACGCAACAGTACCCTTGGGAAGTCCAGTAGAAATTTGCTGCAAAATATTCAAGGCGCCATGGTGAAGATAAGGTCCCATCTAGTGCATTCTAAGTTTCCCTAGGAACTTCTGGAATTTGTTGTCGTATAGTAGGACTTTTCCTTCAATTGTGAATATTTTGTGCTTGATGTGACGGTCATGCCAGGCTTTATGTCTTTCTTTTTGTACTGTATGATGGAAATCTGCCAAAAATATAACTTCTTCAAGCTCCTATAGCTCATGGAGGCGTTCAGTGATTGAGTCTTCATCTATAATATGCATTGTTGAAGCAATAAGAGACTTGGTATGATAAATTCGGTTGGTACTACTGCCTCTATTATGTAAACCAGCTGGAATGGAGTTTGATTGTGAAACCTCTTTATGGTTGTCCTGTATGCCCACAATGTGGTTGGTATTTTTTCATCCGAGGCATCCCAGTTGGTGTTGCATATCTTGGTTAGTCCTTTTTCTAATATCTTGTTGAATGCCTCAACGGTTCCATTCGCTTGAGGGTGGTACAGGCTGCTTTTGTGATGTTGTGCCATAAAGTTATCTAGCAGAGATTTAATTTTTGTATTAGTGAAGTGTGTACCTTAATCACATTTTAGGTTCCTGGGACAGCCAAATCTGCTAATAATGTTCTCGAAAATAAATCTGGCTGTTGTGTCTGCTGTGCAGTCTCTCATTGGCGCTGCCTCTACCCATCTTGTGAGATAACCCATTGCGGTTATTATATACCTTGCCTATGAGTGTTGTGCCATTGGTGAAATTGGCCCTACGAAGTCGACGAACCATTTTTCAAATGGTTGTAGCGCTCTTACAGGTTGCAGTGGTAACTCATCACGGTGCGACGGACGTCCTGTTCTCTGGCAGACATCACATTTTTTCACATATGCCTTACTATCTTTGTGAACTGTGGGCCACCATAACCCTGCATGTAGTATTTTCCTTGCGGTGGGTTTTGCATAGACGTGTCCTCCAACAACTCCGTTGTGACACTCCCACATGATATATTCTCTTTCATGGTCCAGGACACATCTTCGTAAGACGTGATCCAATCCCATTTTACGTAAATGTTGTAATATTAGTTGATATTCAGCTGCTTTCACTACCATATGTCTTGTTTGAGTTACTGTGTATTCTGTTGGGCATTTCCCCATGGCCAGATACAGTGCTATCTGCTCTAGATAATCTGGGATGGCTACTACTCTGAAGAGATCAGCATCTGGCAACTGGTCATCAAGGGATCCCCCATTTTCCCCATTCTCGAACCTTGATAAGTGGTCAAGACCCATGTTTAACCTCCCTGGTTTTACTATTACTTCAAAAGTGAACTCCTGGAATAGTAGGAGCCATCTACAAATTCTTCCTTCAAGCAGAGGTTTTTTTACTAGGTATTTCAATGCTGAGTGATCCATGAAGAACTTGAATGCACCTCCCAAGAGGTAATGGTGAAATTTATAAAGAGTATACCATCACAAGAGCTTCTCATTCTGTTGTTGTATACTTTATTTCAGCTATGGACAACTTCCTGCGTGCAAAGTACATCGGATGATCAATAAAAGTCTCTCCTGGCTAAGCTAAAACCACTCCTAATGCAATACTGAAGGCATAAATATGGACATGGAACTGTTTGTCCCAATTAGGATGAACCAATATGGGTGAACTTGCTAGTTTTTCTTTTAATGTGTTTAGGACGTTAGTGCATTCGTCACTCCACATAAATTGCTCTGACTTCCGCAACTGTTTTTCCAATGGGGTTGTAATCTTTGCATATTTACGGATGAACCTTTTGTAGTACCCTGTATGCTTGAGTAGTGACCTCAACTGTTTTACATTTTGTGGTGCTTCTATATTAACAATTACCGCTACCTTTTTTGGGTCCTCACAAACACCCTGCTTACAAACGACATGTCCTAGAAGTGTCCCAAAAGGTACTACAAAGATGATTTTCTTAAGGTTGAGGGAGATTTGGAGTTGTCTGCATCTATCAAACATTATTCAAAGTAGAGTTGCATGATTCTTCAGTAAACTGTAAACTGTCCAATCATCCATATATACCTCTAGGAACTTATGGATATAGTCTTTGAATGTTTCTATCGCTATCCGAGAAATACTGCTGACACATTCTTTAGTCCAAAAGGCATGACATGGTATGCAAATGATCCCCACTCAGTTGTGAAAGTAGTCTTATCTTTTTCTTCTTCCGCTATTCTCACTTGATGATATCTAGAGAATCCATATGTGAATGAATAGGCTTCGTTTCCTGCTACATTATCGAGAACCTCATCGCTAAATGGGGTAGGAAATGGATCATGAATGCATGCATTGTTGAGAATTTTGTAATCTACAACACACTCTAATCTATGATTTATCCCTTTTTTCTTTGTATTACAATGGGATTGACCCATTCTGCTTCCTTAACTGGAAAAATTAGGCCTACCATAAACATTTTATCTATCTCTACTTTAACTTTTTCCTTTACTCTTGGATTTAGGCGGTAAGGCCTATGTTTTACCGGTCTTGCATATGGTTTTAAGACTATGCGCATTTCTCCCATGTCTCCTTTAATCCCTGTGAGATTTGGTACTGAAGATGGGAATAAATCTTCATATTCTTGTAATAGGTCAAAGATTTGCTTTCTTGTTTTTGTATCCCAATAATCTCTGATAGATGCAATTTTGGGTTTCTCCGTGCTTCCAATATTCAGCTTCTTTGTCTTCAAGGGTAACATGTGTAGGAATTTTGTAGTTGGTTCTTCCTGTACTTCCCACTCCCCTTCTTTCTCTTTAAAGTATAAATGTTATAGATTCTCTAAATCATCATTGTCTCTCTCATGATCTACCCGTTTACATGCTACTAATTCTTTAATTTTCTATTCTGATAATGGTAGCTCTTCATCTTCCTGAAGCTCTGGAAAGAATAATACTCTTTTGATGGCTTGGAGGGCATCTGTAACTAGTTTTGTATCTCCCTTGAAAAAAAAACATTGCATGAACCTTTCAGCAACTACTCCCCAGGTACCAATTCCTCTCCTCTTCTCCTCTGCCAAATACCAGGCCTGTGGAATGGTTTCCGATGAATGTATAAATTTGTGCATCCAGAAAGATTCTAGATACCTTGCTTTCTTCCAGTCATACTCACAATTATTTAAATGGTCTATGGGGTCAGAATCCCCTTGGTACTTCTTGATGAATTGTGGGCTTGAAGCTTCATGGAATCTAGTTCTTAGTGTATTGCAACATCTTCCCATCACGGAAGAGAGTTGCGATGGTTGAACCACCACCTTGCTGATGTGGATTGTAGTGCTAGATCCATAAGAGGGACTCTATGTTCTATTGGTACCTTTTCTTCCACTTTTGTAATAAATGTATTTACAACATGCATATTTGAAAGAGTCCGATATCCTCTTACCTTGGTACCAATCCAATTGGCTCCCCAAATGTTAGCGCATCTTCTAGTGTTGGTTTCCTATCCTCCCTGTTGCCAATCATCCCATGCTATTTTTGATCCCAAATCAGAACTCTGAACAATTATCCAGTTTATGGTCCCTCCCGTTGTCAAATTGATATAATATTCTCTTTTTCCTCCCGTCATCTAGTAGAGTTGGTCTAGAAGTTGGGCATCCTCTCCATTGTCAACGGTTTCTATGTATTGGGGTCCTTGATATGGGTCAAGTATTTGAATTAACCTGGCTTCCCCGTCTTCGAATATCATTAATTCCTTTTTTAAATCAATCACTGCATAATTCTTGAAGGCCCAATCTATCCCCAGTAAAGCAGGATAGGGATCCTTGTCCCCCATGATGTCTGTTACTTCAAAATCTATATATTTTTTTACTCCCGCGACATCAACTTCAACTTCTTCCAACCTTCCTATGGGTACAATAAAATATTGGTTCGCTAGTCGGAGTTGTATTGGTGAGTATGTCAACTTTGGTCTCCCGAGTGCTTCCCATGTCTTTCGAGGTAGAATGTTGACATCTGATCTGAGATTGAGCATTGTATCTTTGATTTGAAATCCCATGACCTGGGTATTCACACGAAATTCCTTTCCAGTTCTTCTCTTGTTTCTTTTTATTCTTCTTATGTAATTTTCTGTTGAATTTTTTGAGTCTCCAAGTTTTTCATTTTCTTGCACCACCAATTCTAGATTTTGCTTTAGTTGTTCCAGCATTGGTGCACTGGTTACAATTTTCAGGAATAGTCAGAACCATTCCTCAATCAATGTACTTGTATGATTTTCCTTCTCTTTTTCAAAGGTTGGGTGTGGAAGTTCGATGCTTCTCTACCTCCCTATCTGGGAAAATGTTTCCACTGCCGCCTTAAAATATTGCTTGTGTCTATCCAGGATGAAAGCATTCTTTGGAGACGCGGGCTTGATCAGATTTACTAGGTCCATATCCCATGCATCCTCCCCTGTTTTCTTCCCTCCCCATGTTACTATAGCTACGCTTTGCATGGGCTGAGCTTCTACTATTCTCAGTTCTGCATTAACCAGATTAGCTCCTCTTTGTCTGGCTCTTTCCTCCCACCTCTTAATCAACTCTAGGCATTCTTTAGTTGCGTGTGTGTTATCTATGCATTGAGAGCACCATGGCCTCCTGGGTAGTGGAAATTCCCTTGCTACGTGCCCTTCCTGATCATAGTTATAGCACCTTACTAGTCCTCTTCCTCCGATTCTACCACCTCTCATTCCTCCTCCTTGGCCCCTTGGAGCTTCATTCACCCTATAAGACGGTCTTTCCAGTCATTCTACCAGTGCATCGAGGGCTCTACATTGCTCTGTATTATCTGTTGTAGAAGTGAAAAATTTACAATATATATTGTTTGGAACATTAGAATATTTTTGCAAAATTGGACATTGTTGTGGAGGATGACCAATACCTTTGCATATTTCACATTAGTTGGTTGTTGTCTGATTTTGCTGAGTGGGGAACCTCAGAAAGTGCAGTTGCGGTTGGTATAGTCCCTACGTATTTATCAGCGCAACTCCCCTGACTGGTGGAGCTCCTTGAGTTCCTGTTGCTGAAGTTCTCGCATTTTTTCCTCGCATCCTCGAACATTATGTGGAAACGTGTCCTTCCATTAGGCAATGGGTGCACCATACGTTGGGCCTTGCAGGTTGTATCAGCTGAATGTCTTTCAACTTCTCCGTTAAACTGGCTATATGATGTTGTAGCCCTAGTATGGAAGGATCTTGTACTACTGCTCCTCCTCTGAACTCCCGTGGGTACCTCGCCATAGCTTCTATTTTCATGGCTTGTTCAAGGGCATCTTGAAGGGTATCAATCTTCTATTGCATCAGTGGGGTCCTTATCAATGGGAGGAGTGCTTTAATAAACCAATCTCGTTGGTGATTTGGATCAATTAAGTAACTTATCTTCCCAATCGAATATTTAAATATTATCATTAGGTCCCAGGCCATTTCTCCCCCCCATTGTTTGATCTCCCACAACTCAGACAATCCCTGCTGATTTGTCTGAGGCAATTTAAATTCTTGGACAAATTATTTCTGTACATCATCTATCACTGAGTTTGGATGAGCTTCTAACCATTTAATGAACTAGAAAAGATCTCTTTCCCTTAGAGTGGTCTGGAACTCAATCAACTTGACTGCATCTGGTGTTTGCCGAGCTCTCCAAATTTCTTTGCAGAGATACCAGTGTTGCTCCACACCATCGTTAACTTTCTCGAAGATTCTGGGTATCGGGTGAATGATCTCACCATATTTCCTTGTGTGGGTGGTACCAAAATAAAACCTCTGCTTCCCGGCTGAGAGATTGTACTACCAACATTGTGGCTAGTAGATATCTGTATTATAGACTTAACACTACTCAACTTTCTAAATTCCAGTAACTTAACAAAAAAATTTATCAAGTGGATGATAGAGTACTAGGGGAAGGTCAGGACTAGTGCTACTTTAACCTTGTGGAATAGGATTACCTTGCGTTATGGGTGCTAGCCTCTCTTGGAATAGTTGCACCATCACAAAATGCAGCTCCACATCAGACATATCCTCAGGGAGCACATCCTTCTCATTAGAATTTTCTCTCTTTTCTCTTCGGGCTGGGATGCTATACACTTGCCTAACTTCCTTAATGGTCCCTCCCATTCCTTGGGATCCTATCTGACCTTCCCTTTCCTTTTTCATCTGCGGTGCCTTTTCCTTGTCTTATTGTTTACTCTCCTACTTTTCAAACTCTTTCATCGCCCTTTCCCACCACTTCTCAACAATCTGCACCCTCTGATGTGCTCGTCGCTCTCTCAATCTACTAGGGGTTTCAACATCCATATCCATATTACCCCCTCTTACTTACTCGTAGCATATTTCCCTCAGTTCCTTCCCCCAGTACTGAAGGTTTAAGTCTCCATCTTAGAGCTTTGAAATGACATCAAACCCTCGTCCAACATTAAAGATTTGATCCACAATGGGATTTCCTTCAATAGTTCTCCTCGCAATCCAGATCTAAATATGTCTTTGGCTTTTTAAAAATATTTGTAACATTCGGCTGCAAATTCCACAATGTATTCTTCCAAGGTAGATTGTACCCAAAAATCTACTTCTCGAGTCAGATCGGTATCTAACTGATGGGGTGCTACAAGATCCGTGTGCGTCCACTTGTGACAGACTCTAGGCAATCCTCCTGGGAGTGAATTGATTTGTAGTCTATGCAACCAATTATAAATCTCTTTAGGAAACTTTCCCCAGGAAATTTCATACAGGTCACTCGCAGATTCGGAAAACAGGACCCGATATTTGACAATATTTTCCCTCTGATGTCGAAGTTCCACTTGTTGCAATATAAAATGGTCTAAGTGATTATATCACCAGCTTCGTAGTTCCATCTCGGAGATCCACGATACCATGATATAACTCCTAAATGAGTTTTCAGGTCTCGGCAAGGGAACCATTTTTTGGCGAAAAAGGAGGTATCTGGGCAAGACCCAGGTTCAATTTTGAGGCCAAGAAGGTTTCTGCAGTAGTCTAGCACAATGCAAACATTTTCACCCCACTCCAGAGAGTAGGGAATCTCTCCCTAGGCACGTCGCGACCTTAGTATGATTAGAAGCTAGATCATGTAGAAGGAAAATGAAATGATAGAGAGCAACTATGGAAACTTAGAAGCAACAAGCATATCTCAAGTCTATGGAGAAACTATCACTCATCAAAGCATGTTCAAAAGATTGAATTAAAATTTGATTTAAGCATATATTCATCGTAAGAAAATAACCATCAATCAACCTGCAACATTACACACAACAACAACCAGATTTCATTATCAATAACAGAAAAACATACATCTACTTCGCAGAGTCTATTACAATTTACTTTAGTACAATAGAGTTCTCCCATAGCTCTCCTAAGGCTCTGATCTTCCTATCGACCTCTCGCCTCACTGACTAACTAACTTCTCCTCTACTGACTGACTGTTTATTTGTTCGTCCTCGAGTGTGACTGTCAGTCCTTCCTTTTTTCCTGCTCCGCTGCTTTTTGCTTCTTCTTTATTACTGGGAGTTTTACTGATTGTTCTTATTTCCCATATATACCATTTGAACTGTTCTTTGCTAATGTCGTGCCACCTATCTTCTGGATTTCCGTAACCATGAAAACTCCCTATCTACCTTGATTGCGTTTCGCGACCTGTCCTCCAGCTCTCCGCAACTCAAAACTGTTCTTTCCAAAACAATGGCCCCAACAAATTTCTTGTGTTCTATTAGGCGCATGGAGTCACAAATGCATATTGTGAATCTAAATTGAAAACTACAACTGAGTTGTGCACCGCAAACAGTCAAAACGGAAATCACTATTGCACCCTGAAAATATTGAATTCTGGAATCTGAACCATACTGAAACTGAAATCTGAAACACACTTGAACTGAAAATTGAAAAGCAATATGAAACTAAAACTAGAAAGATTCTCATAGCACTGAGCTTATTTTCACACCTACCTACCCTAATCTACTGGAATTACTGGTATTCTAAATGATACAATAATTCCAGTGTAACCAGGAAAGCAACTGGTCTAATAATTTTGTTCTTTCGCTATTTTTCACCAAACTCAAGAACAAACTTATTAATGGTTTTTGATAGAAATTCCCAGCCTGATCTTCATTGCAAGGAGCTTGGTAAACCTGAACAACAAAAGAAATGCTGAAAAGGTATGGTGGCTTTATGACGAATAATTTATCAATATAGATAGCCACTATATCAAGATACACATGACCTATTTCTGAATATGTTGACCCAATTGATCCAACCTCATAGCTTGGTACTGCACATGTGTTCTCCATGTATTCAAAAAACTCGGAACATATTTTCATTTTATCTAATGAATTTTGTATCGATACTTCAACTGAAACAGACAATAGGGCAGATTGTCTGATCATATCCATATCATGGCAACTTCTGAAATTATTATGTGTGCATGAAAACTGACTTTGAAAATTCTAACAATCCCACATATCAGCTATTGGGTCATGAAGTGCTTTAGATGACTGTAGCGTTAGTTCCACTGGAATCTCATGATTTCTCCTGTGCTTATCAACCAAAATGTGACCAATATTCCCTTTCACAATCTGAGATGGATTAAAGCATAAAGGTAGAGAATCAAATTGGATCAATTCTTCCTCTGTTTTAAACTTTGCCTCTCCGTTTGGCAGGTTCACTTCCACATCAACTACAATATTTTGCATTTCCTCAAGGGTTGCAGTGTCCCTTTCTCTTACTTGGAATGCCATCTCTAGATTAAAGTAATCTGGATAGTGCAAGAGAGCTACTCCTAGGGGTGGCCTTATATCAGCAGGCATTGAATGATACACCTTATTGAACCTAGATTAAAAATACTATACTGTCTCCCCAGGCTATATTTTTAAATGTCCACACTCTTCTATGATAAGAAAGACATTTCCCATGATTACCCATCGACATAGGAAAACTTGCATGAATTAACGAAAATTTCTCATGCTAGTTTCTGGAAGACTCTCAAACCAATTTTTAACTTTACCTTTCCATGGTAGGACAAACATCCTAATACATACATCTTCTTCTTCCTTTACTAATGATTCCAATACACTAACTAAACGATCATGGTAAACATGCAACATAAGATCTTCTAGAAGATTTGTAACAGGAAAACAAACCTCATTCCAAGCTTCTGCTTTGCTTGTGTGTTGAAAGTGATTCTCTTCAAACAACAAGGTAACTAATTGTTTTTCCTCACTATCCATGGTAGTCAAGTGATCAGAGTGTTATTTGTCTTTCTCTTTGTCACACAGAAGCTTGCAAGGGATTTGCAAACTCTCATTAATTTTGGGTGAAGGAACATGATTTGTAACAATATGTTTTATTACTAAAAGAAAATTTGAGAGATGGCCTTGATCATGCAAATCTGACTGCTCTTTGATATCTAAAGGAAACACTGCTTGTTGAGCATGTTCTTGTGGATCTAGAAAATTAAGCTCTACTACCTCTGTTTTCGGATCACCAGAATATTTTTTATTTTTAGTGCTATCCTCTGGGAAACACTCCAACTCCTCCCCTTCTTTATGGAGGGTAGGTTCGCCTCCCTCTTCTTCAAAATAGGCTAGGAACTAGTTTTCTACATGCGGTCCAAAAACCACCATCAGTCGTTGTTCTTGGAGATTGAGGCTATTGGGCTAAGGGCTTACACCATGGGGCTGCGTAAATTGGGACACATGAGCTTTGTATGAAGGCTATTTCGGAAGCTCAATTTGGGGAACCGAGATCTTGACTTTCTCTAATTCCTTCTGGAGGTTAAAGGCTATGGGCGCTTTTTCTGTAATAGCTTCTTTGGATTGTTCTTTAGGATGGTTGGGTGGGTTTGAAGTTATAGATGGGGACTTCTCATTTTGGTAGGATCAGCTTCTTACTTTGTGGAAGTGGATGCAGTAGCCTTATGAGGGGTTGAATCTTCTAATTTCTTCTTTCCTTTACTGGAAAAATTAGGAGGGGTTTGTTCCCTTGGTATTGGCTCTTCATTTTATTCTTGCACTCGGGTTCTCTTCCTGGAGGACTTGAGGTCATACTTCTTGTGGAGTTGAGCTTGCATGAAATCCACGAACTGTCTCTAGTAATGGTCGATATCTTGATCCTCTGGAGGAACCTCCTTCTCCTCTTGCTCCCCTTGCAGGATGATTTAACCCTCCTCATCATCAGAGTAAGCGAGGAATTTTTTTTCTTGGTTATTTATGACTTCCTTGGCCTGTCCTTCCACTTCTCCCTCAAATTATAGAGGAGGTTGAATGTGGTCTTGCTGTTCCTTCCTCTCTCACTGCAATAGGGACTGTTAGGTCCCTATATCACTAGTATAGTCCTTTATTATGGTTAGTTTAACCCCATTATTTTTATTATTGAACCCTTGTAACCCCCATTTTGTTATTATTGTGCCCTTAAATTATTATTGTTAGGTCGGCTAGGATTACATTGTGGCCCACTAGGATTACATTATGGCCCCATGGACTCCTATATATAGAAAGGAGGTTTTTTGAATTGTATCATCCAAGAATTGTTCATTTATGCAATGTATTGGAGGTTGCCCCCTCGAAGTGGCTCATTTCTAAGGCGTTTACATCTCTTTTCTTCTATTTTTGGAGCTGGTTACACAACATTTGGTATCAGAGCTTTGGATTCTAGGGTTTCGCTGCTCCAAACAGGTCATCGTGGCATTTTCGCTATTACTTTTTTTCTACGAAGTTTCAGAAGCTGAAATTTTTAGGGTGCGAAGAAACAATCCTGAGGAAGCTTGTATAAAACTTTCAGAGTTTGGGTCGCAATAATTTCGGAGATATGATCTGTGGAAGTCAGGTATTTTTTCAGGCTCCTAAACAGGTCATCGTGGAATTTGCGCTATAAAATTTTTTCTACGAAGGTTCAAAATCTGAAATTCATATGGTGCGAAGCTGAAATACTGAGGAAATTCATCAAAAAAATTCAGAGCTTGGTTCGCAATATTTTTGGAGATATGATCTGTGGAAGGTAGTGCTTTTTCAGGCTCCTGAATTTCATCTCAAAGAGGTGATCGTGGGAAAAGTTCAATAACTCTCTCTCTGGGCATCAGATTGGAGTGCCGTAAAAAGTGGTTGCAATTACGCAGACCACAGTTTCTTGTATATCAATTTCAGAGATGAAGGACAAAACAGTGACACGTGGCAATCCGTACAAGTTCGCTCTACTGAACCAGTCCAAAGTTGGGTCATTGTGGGAGATTGGAAATAACTTTGTCTTGAAGAATCCAAATCAGATCATATCTGTGGCATTTGAAAGACAGTTCATAAGGTTACTACAGCAGTGAATTTCAGATATTGAAGATTCTCAATTACAAACATAATTCAATTTCAATACAGAGCTCCTAAAAAGCAAGTAAAAGGTGTGTATTTTTTTCCAATTGCATAAGTCTTGTTTGAAGAATCAAGTTGAATTGATTCCAAGGGAATATTGTAGAATAGATATCAGTATTGGATTCTAAAATGGCCCCTAAAAAGAATTCAACTCCCATTAAGCCTTTAGAAGGCTCTACTGTGACTCATGAAGAAGAAGAATGGCAACATGACATATCAAAATTACAAGAGCAAGTGCAACAAATTTCGCTCTCGCAAAGAACAACAAAAAATGAAATGGAAGTTTTGAAGAAAGGCATGGAAACTAAGATGGATGGTTTGAAGAAAGGCGTGGAAGATAAGATGAATGGTTTGGAATCTAAGATGGATGGCATGGAAGTGGGCATGGAAGCTAAGATTGATGACATGGAAGCTAAGATCGATGAAAACATGAAAGACAACATGGAAAACATGAAGAATGATCTAAAAGCATACATGGAAGGCTTGATGACAAGCTTAAAACAAGAAACGATTCCTAATGGTAGAAATATAGTAGAAGAACCTCATGATGAGAACAAAATAAATGTTAATAGTGATTTCATAACCTCTAATGTTGGCGGGAAGAACCACCATATTCCAAAAATGGATATGAGGAAGTTTGATGGAAAGGATCCTGTAACATGGATACTACAGATGGAGCAATATTTTGATCTCCATAATGTGCAACACACACAAAAGGTACGCATTGCAACTTTACATTTAGAACAAAATACATTTGTATGGTATCGATGGCTTTGCTCCCGTAAAAAAATTGTCACTTGGTCAATTTTTACGGAGGAAATGATAGCACATTATGAGGATACAAAGAGCAACACCTTCTTTAGCCAATTGATAAATCTCAAACAAAAGGGTTTAGTGGGGCAGCACATTGAGGACTTCCAAAAATTGAATATAAGGGTAACTAATATTCCAGAGGAACACAGGATTGATCTCTTCATAGGCACTCTAAAGGATAACATCCAACATTAAGTTCGTGTTTTGGAGCCCGATTCATTGGAGAAGGCATTCAGGTTGGCAAGAAAAGTTGAATGTAAAATTATGGTGACAAGGAAGCCTACCACTCAATTCTATAAAGAAGGAAGTGTTGCTACGCCTAGATTTCCACAACCTACAAGGTTGACACCACAACAATTGGAAAAAAAAAGAGCAAAAGGGCTTTGCTACAGTTGTGATAGCAAATACACTAAAGGTCATAAGTGTGCTGAGAAGAAATTATTTTACATAGATTGTGAAGAGGAAGAAGAAAATGAACAAGAAGAGGATATACACCAGGAACCAGCCCCAGAAGAGGAAGAAATGAATCCAACCATATCGTGTAATGCACTGGCAGGAAGTACCACTCCTCAAACTCTCAAGATAAAAGGACAAATCAAGAAGAGAAAGGTAATAGTGTTGATTGATTCAGGTAGCACCCATAATTTTATTCATTGTAAGGTAGCCAAGGAATTAAATTGTTTCCTATACCCAGCACGAGAATGTCAAGTGATGGTTGCAAATGGAGGAACTATAAATTGCTCTGGAAAATGCCATAATATCAAGCTAACCATGGGGGAATATGTATTGACTAGTCCAATGCTTGCCATTCCTATGGGAGGTGCTGATGTTGTACTAGGAGTACAATGGTTACAATCTTTGGAGACGGTAGCTTTTAATTTTCAAGAACTTTTCTTGAAATTTTTTTCAGAAGGAAAGGAAGTCGAATTACGGGGTATTGCGGGGAAGCCAGGAAGGATAATAAGCTCTAATGTCATGAAAAAGCTTCTAAAGAAAGAACAGCGAGGTGTAATTGCACAATTATGCTCACTAGAAGTTCCAACATCAAAATCATCTATTTCTGCAGATCTCCAACAAGTCTTGGACAATCATTCCAAAGTGTTTGAAACTCCCAAAGGACTCCCACCTATTCGTGATCATGATCATGCTATTCATTTGATTCCAGGAAGTGTTCCTCCAAACATCGGGCCTTATAGATATCCTTACTTCCAAAAGAGCGAAATTGAACGTATGATTGCAGAAATGTTAGAGGCAGGTATAATTCAACCTAGTCAAAGTTCTTTCTCTGCTCCTATAGTTTTGGTACACAAGAAGGATGGATCATGGCAAATGTGTCCGGATTATAGGGAGCTCAATAAGCTCACCATTAAAGAAAAATTTCCCATTCCTGTGATTGATGAATTATTGGATGAATTACATGGAGCAATTTATTTTACCAAGTTGGATCTTCGTTCAGGATATCATCAAATTAGAATGAAGACTGAAGATATTCCAAAAACAACATTTCGAACTCATGAGGGTCATTATGAATTTTTGGTCATGCCTTTTGGTCTTACCAATTCACCTTCTACATTTCAAGGGTTGATGAATTCCATTTTCAAACCCTTCCTTAGAAAATTTGTGCTAGTATTTTTTGATGATATACTAATCTATAGCAGGTCTTGGAAGGATCATATTGAACATGTTGACAGGGTGCTCAAACTATTGCAGGAGAAACAATTATATGCAAAAACATCCAAATGTTTCTTTGGAGTACAAGAGGTGGAATATTTGGGTCACATTGTATCTCACGAGGGTGTTAAAGTAGACCCTAACAAAATTAAAGCCATTAAGGAATGGAAAGTCCCCACAACCATAAAGCAGTTGCGAGGATTTCTCAGGTTAACAGGGTATTATCGCAAGTTTGTTAAGAATTATGGGAGAATAGCGGCACCTCTAACAACATTATTGAAGAAAGATGCATTTTCATGGACTCCTGAAGCAACTAAGGCCTTTGAACATCTTAAAGAGGCAATGTGCCTAGCACCGGTCTTAGCTACGCCGGACTTCACAAAAACCTTTATTGTGGAATGTGATGCCTCAGGAAATGGAATTGGTGTTGTTTTAATACAAGAAGGAAGACCCATTGCTTTTGAAAGTCGTCCAATCAAAGGAAAGTATTTACAGAAACCTATTTATGAGAAGGAAATGTTAGCAATACTGCATGCACTAAAGAAATGGCGAACTTACCTAATGGGAAGACACTTCAAGGAAAAAACTGATCATGATAGTCTTAAACACTTTTTGGAACAAAGACTATCTTCAGAAGAGCAGCAAAAATGGGTCACAAAGATGTTGGGTTATGAATTTTAAATAATCTACAAAAAAGGAAAGCTTAATGTTGTTGCAGATGCACTCTCAAGAAAGAATGAAGAGGTGGAAGCATTGCTTTGTGCCATTTCTATTATCCAACCAGGTTGGATAACCGAAGCAAGAGATGAATGGAAGAAGGACAAAGATGTATGGACACTCATTCAAAAGTTGCAGCAAGATCCTAGTACATCTGATACATTTAGTTGGAAAAATGATTCCTTATGGTACAAAGATCGCTTATATCTTTGTAAGAATTCCCAACTAAAACAAAAGATTCTTCCGGAATTGCACACTTCTCCTTTAGGAGGACACTCAGGATTTTTAAAAACTTACCACAGGGTGAAGAAAGAATTTTTTTGGGATGGCCTTAAATCTGATATTCAAAAGTTTGTGGCAGAATGTTTGGTTTGCCAGCAGAATAAAGTGGAAACAATTAAGACCCCGGGACTTCTACAACCTTTATCCATTCCAAGTCAACGTTGGGAGGAGATTTCAATGGATTTTATCACAGTTTTACCTAAGTCCGAAGAAAAGAGTGTCATCATGGTGGTAGTTGATAGACTTACCAAGTATGCACACTTTTGTGCATTATCTCATCCATTTAAAGCAAGTACAGTTGCTACTACATTTATGGATAGAATTGAAAAACTACATGGAAGCCCAAGGGTTATTGTGAGCGACAGAGATCCCATTTTTACTGGAAATTTTTGGACGGAGTTATTTTCTTGTTTGGGTACTCAATTAGCTCATAGCTCATCTTATCATCCTCAATCTGATGGTCAAACTGAGATAGTAAATAAATGTTCGGAAGGATATCTTCGTTGTTTTGTATCTGATAAACAAACACAATGGGTCAAGTGGTTACCTCTCGCTGAATGGTGGTATAACACTTCCTTCCATACTGCAGCAAAAATGACCCCATTTATGGCACTTTATGGATATCATCCACCATCGATCACATCATCTTTAAGGGAAAATTTGAAGGTTCAAGCAGTGGAAGATCACATCGAGCATTAGCAAGAAGTTCTCCAACTCTTAAAGGATAAACTGAATTTGGCACAAAATCGAATGAAACAACAGGCAGATCAACATTGCAGGGAGAGAAGTTTTGATGTAGGAGATTGGGTATTTTTACGGCTACAACCATACAAACAAATGTCCCTCAAGCAAGCTAAGAAGGATAATAAATTATCGCCAAAGTACTATGGTCCTTACAAGGTGTTGCAAAATATTGGTACTATGGCATACAAATTGGAGCTTCCTGCTTCTTCATGAGTACATCCAGTTTTCCATGTTTCATGCTTAAAGAAGGTTATAGGTGAAAATCTTCCAGTTCAAACAATATTGCCAGAACTTGATGAGGAAGGGAAAATAATATTGGAACCTGAAGTGGTCATGGAAACAAGAACTCGACAGCTACGGAATCGGTCAATTTCAGAGAATCTCATTAAGTGGAAGAACTTACCCACTGAAGATTCTACATGGGAGGATGAGAATTTTATACAGAAGCACCCGGAGCTACTCAAGTGTTGAGGACAACACTTTTTTGAAGGAGAGGGGCATGTTAGGTCCCTATATCACTAGTATAGTCCTTTATTATGGTTAGTTTAACCCCCTTATTGTTATTATTGAACCCTTGTAACCCCCATTTGGTTATTATTGTGCCCTTAAATTATTATTGTTAGGTCGGCTAGGATTACATTATGGTCCACTAGGATTACATTATGGCCCCATGGACTCCTATATATAGAAAGGAGGTTTTGTAAATTGTATCATCCAAGAATTGTTCATTTATGTAATGTATTGGAGGTTTCCCCCTCGAAGTGGCTTATTTCTAAGGCTTCATATCTCTTTTCTTCTATTTTTGGAGCTGGTTACACAACATCTTGCTCCCCTTGCAAGATGATTTAACCCTCCTCATCATCAGAGTAAGCGAGGAATTTTTTTTCTTGGTTATTTATGACTTCCTTGGCTTGTCCTTCCACTTCTCCCTCAAATTATAGAGGAGGTTGAATGTGGTCTTGCTGTTCCTTCCTCTCTCACTGCAATAGCTGCAGAGGGAGATTTCGAGACTGAGGATTAAACCCTCGGTCAGGAATTATTTGGTTGGGATGAGGAGGGAAATTTTTGGCCTCAAATTCAAGCTTAATAAACTTATTTGAAAGGTTATTTATTAGCTTATTAATTTCTTCAACTCTATACTCTTGTGATTCGCTCTCCTGATTTGAAGTAGAAGCCTCCTGCCTGTTCTTTCTTCTCGCTTCATGGTCTGTCTTCCCCTCGAATTTTCTAGTAGAAGCAAAGTTTTCTTCTACCTCCAATGCATCAGTCTGGATCTAATCCAGAGATGTGGATTTTCTTTCTCTTAGGGTGAACCTGAAATCTGGTTCGAAAGCTCCTACGAAGACCACCTTGGCAGCTGCTTGGGGAGGCTTTATTTCAGCAAGAGTATTATCATTGAGATTATTGAACCTCTTTATGAATTCTGTTACATCCTCATTATGTCTCTTCTTTAGAGAATTGAACTCGGTGAGAACATATCCATGTTCCCTCTTTTCTCCCCATTTTAATGTGAAGAAAATTTCCATTTCTTCCCAAGTGTGGACTCTGTTTCCGGCTAGAGACTTGAACCACTTCCGGGCTTGTACATCCATGGATTGGATGAAAAGCCTTAACACCACATCTAAGTGCTCTACATTCATATTCTCAGCAAAAGCGTAGAAGTTTTCGATATGTCTCTGCGCCAGAGTATTATCTTCCCTTGTAAACCGTGACAACAACTCTAGATAGTCTTGTGGCATATCATTTAGAGGCTGAGGGAGGGCCAAGGGGGCATACTTGTTCAAAAGGAAACCTGGAATAGCCATATGATTTAGAGGTGGGGGTAGATGGTGGATCTGAATCTGGTGTGAGGCCTGGTGAAAGCTAGGATTACTTTTGATTAGAACTATTTTACAGTGGAGTCGCCAAGATGAGGAATACGCAACACCCAACTCTTCCTGCTCACTTGTCTAAAGGGTGGAATTTATGTTGTCTCACAGGGAAAACATTTCCTCATTCGTATCCTTGGAAACGGCTCTAAAAAGATGTTGTAGCTCCTAGAGACAACCTTGAGTTGTAAAAGAGCAGTGCCTAGGACATCTTGAAATCAGAGGTTAGATGTAGACAATTTTAAGGATACCTCTAATAGAATATGGATAGAGAGAATAATGGTTTTGGTGGTTCAGGAATGATGAAAACTTTGGAGTTGGATTCATGTGAATTACCCTATACTGCGAGAGGGCTCTGGAGGTTGTATGGCTCAGTGGATTTTCAAATGGGCCAAGTGCAAAACAATGAGCAGAGGCTTTCAAAATATGCAGAGGTGTTGAGAAGGAATAGAGGAGGAACCTACTAGACACAGGCTTAAAAGTCTTAAGAATCTGTCTCTCGTGAAATCAGAGGAAGCAGCTGTAAGTGGAATGTGACCAACAATAGAGATTCATGGAGCACGAATTAAGGGGGCACAAAAATTTTAACACATGAACATTATTCATACACGAATTCATGAATAAAAATGCATACCACCGGCAGCTACATTACACGAATCATCAAAGTAGTGGAACATTGAAAGATGATTATACATAAATAAGAGATTACTAATAAAAAAGAGAACAAAGATACATACTACTCATTTCTCCATCTGGAATCCAAATAAACAACGTTGTATATCATATTATGTTCAAAAAAACTCTTTCGAATATGTATCTTAGAGCACAAAGAGCACAGTCATACAGAACTACAACAAAAATTCTCCAAAATTCCAAACAATTATTTCATTTCTGAAATCTCTACATATAGAGTTCTCCTTGAGGGTTTACGATCGAATAATCATTCATGATTGGCCCACACATGTGAAAATAAAAATATCCTAACCAACTTGCAGACCGTGCATCAAGAAATCACTCCCGTAATCAGAAGATCAAAATAGAATCAAGAGAAATCGATATTTCACCAGTAAAACATCATAATCAAATAGTAAAAGAAAATCATAGTTGGCCACGAAGGCCAAATCCTGGAATCTTCAAAATGGGGTGGCGAGGAGTGGTTGTGAACACATGGGCAATCTGCCTTCCATCACATGATTCCACCTATTGTGGAAAACCTCCACTTCCTCATTCTCATGATTTCCACTTAACCGTTATGAAACAGCCAGTCATGCCGTGCGTGCCTGGCTCTTTAGCAGAGATTTCATATAAAAACTAAATAAACCATAGCTGTGTTTGTTCCACCAAAAACCCATGCTGTGGTTAACTTGAAAAACAAAGACCGGATTTAAGAGGGGATCCTATGGCATTAACACACAACGGGATGGTTTAACATTGAAAATGGTGGGACAAAGGCCGTGGAAGGGCTATTGGTGACATGGCAGGGAGGTGGGGCCCAAAATAATATCGCAAATCGCAATCGGAAGTTGGGGAGTTTTATTATGAGAAATTGGAGGTAAGTGTTTAATGATGTGAAGTGCGATGTGCGATGGGCGGAAAGGTGACATGGCAAGGAGGTGGGGCCCAAAGTCATATCGCATATCACAAATCATAAGTTTTTGTCATGAGAAGCAGGAGGTAAATGTTATGATCTGCGATGTGCGGTGAGTGGAAGGTGGCGTGGCAAGGAGGTGGGACCGCCCACAAATTTCAAATCGGAAGTTTTTGTTATGAGAAGCGGGAGGTAAATTTTATGGTTAGAGAAGTGCGATGTGCGATGGCAGAAAGGTGACATGGAAAGGAGGCGGGACTACCCAAAAATCACAATCGAGAGGTTTTGTTATGGGAAAGAGGGGGGTAAATGTTATAAGTTGCGAAGTGCGATGTGCGATGGTAGAAAGGTGATGTGGCATGACGGAGGTGGGGCCGTGTGCAAATCACAGATCGGGAGTTTTGTTATGAGAAATGGGAGGTAAGTGTTATAAACTGTGAAGTGCGATGTGCGATGTGTGGTGAGTGGAAGATGATGTGGCATGACGAAGGTGGGGCTGATCGAAAATCACAATTGAGAGTGTTTAGTTATGAGAAGTGGAGGGTCAATGCTATTATTTGTGAGGTACGAAGTGTGATGAGAAAAGAGGTTGGTGATGTGAAAAGGTTAGTGGTAAGAGCTCTTTCTTCTTTTGACTACGGGGTGTCTTCCTGACCCATGCTTGAAGTAATTGGTTTTCACTTTAGCTACTCCCGCTTTTCATTTTCTTAACTCTGATGCTGCCTTATCTATTCATAAACACCACAAGCCAACACATAGTCAACATCATCATTTTTCTTGATCATGAGAAGCACAAAATTTTTACTTGCATTAACTAGCCTCTTCATTTTCCTTGCATTAACTAAAGAAATATTCAGTTTCTTGTGGCGAGCTCTCATAATATGCTCCACCCCATCCTTAAGAAAATGATATTTGTTCTCATGGAAATAAAGCACTGCTTTCCTGTCATACATATATGGACTTCCCAAGATAATCTCGGAAATGTCAAGTGGAACCACATCTAACTCGACTTCATCAACAAAGTTTGCAGTAATAGCAAATCGAAATATGAATTTTCTTGTAACATGTAAATTGTCATTCTTAACTATCCAACCCAAAGGGTATGGTTTATGATGTGGTACGGTTTCAAGGTTAAGCTTTTTGACCAAGTTTTCTGAAATCAAGTTTTCTTGTGACCCACTATCGAACAATGCATCAATCTTTGTATGATTTGAAATCACTCTAACATGGAACAATTCTATCCTTGTGCCTTCATTTTGAGTGTTGTTGTGACTATTTGAGGAACTACTTCTTTCTTTGGCTTCCTTTCCTTAGTTAACCATGGCTACAATCTTGGTCTCATCTCCTGAATCGGATCCAAGATCTTGTTGTGTGGTGCAATCATCTTTTGTTTCCCTTTGTTATTTAGTTTCTTTGGCCTTAGTTCAGGTTGTAGTTTCTGACAGTGGGCTTCATCATGCCCCTCTTTGGAAAAATGTTTACATGTATTTTTCTCCCCTTTCTTCTTGATGCTTGCATTCTTCTTTCCCTTCAATTTTCCTCCCTTCTCTTTTCCCTTACCCTTGAATGGCTTCTTCTTACTACCTCTTCCTGAATGTTCTTTCCCCTTGCTTCCAAATGCGTGGCTTCCACACATACTTCATCTAATCTGTTTGGGTTAAACATAAGGATAGTATGTTTCAAGTAGGAATGTAAACCCCTAATATATTTCAAGAGTGTGTCTTGTGAATTCATGTTTACTCCTAACAACAAAGCCCTCTTTCTAAACTCCTGGGTGTACTCTTGAACAGTTTGGCCTTTGAGTTGCCTAAAGTTTTGTCAACTCATTATTCCTTTTTGCATATAGGCTAATGGATAAAATTTTCTTTTAATGGAAGAAATGAATTCAACCCAAGAAATGGATATCTTACCATGAATTCACATTTTCTCTTGAGTCTTTGCCTCCCACCAAACTAGTGTTGCTCCTTCAAGCCTTAATGAAGCTAACTGGATCTTTATTTCGTCCTCTTGTAGATTCTAAATTTTGCAGTATACTTCTAATTGACAGATCCATTTGTCTAACTTCTCTACATTTACCTCACCATTGTACATGGGAAGTTCAAACTTGATGTCCAACTTGAGTAATGGAGTTTTTCCTTTTGGGATTTTTGAATGAGTGTGGGCACTTTTTGTGGTGGAAGTGGAAGATAAAGATGCTGATGAAGATGATGAGGATGAGGATGGTGGAGATGGATTTTTCTTTCCTCCACTGTCTTTCAAACTCTTCTCTTCATCCTTCTTACCATCTGAAGATCCTCCTCCATGTGGAGGCTTAGAACCTTATCCTGCTCTTTCTGTAGTGAATGCATCAAACATGATTTTAACCATACTTTGAATGTCTTTGAATTCTCTCTTGACATCCTCTTCTTCTAAATTTCCATGAGTCTCTCCAACTCTTGACATAATGGCTAAGGATTCAAGCTCAACCTTTGATGCTTGTACCTCTTCAATCACTTCAGCTTCTTGTACAATTTGTACCTCTTCAATATCAAATACTGGAGATAGAACTTGAGGTGCTTCAAGTGCGACTTTGAGTGAAAATTTGGGTGAATATGGTGCTCTCTCAGATCTGTTTCTTCTTTTCCTAATCTCAGGACTAACAAACAATAGCTTCCCTTCTCCTCTATGCAACTTCAACCTTGTAAGCATCACAAAATTGCAACTATTAAAACCTTTCTTGCACAATCTCATGAAAAGAAAGAAAATAACCTTTAGCAACCTTGTTCTCTGATACCAAATTGATCTGAAATTGATTTTTAGTTAATGTTGTTCAAATATCAGTTTCAGAATTAACATGAAAGTGCTTTGGTTTTCTTCTTGTACAAGGGTTTATACATGTGCTTATGATTGAAAATTCATTAAACTTGATGAGATTAAGTGTATTTCATGAAATTAAAAGCTTGAAAACTAAATATTGAACAAAAAAATATAAAAACACAACAATAAAAAATAACAGAGACAAATACACAAGTTTTTGATGAAAGAGGTCACCCCTCCTGAGCTACATCTCCTTGGTCTAGCTTCATAGTGTGGGCCTTTGTATTAGCTTCAATTGTGAAAAAGTGATTCTTAGAGTCTCCTATTACCTCTGAAACCTGCTCCAATGGCTCCAAAACATCAAAATATACCAATAATCACTCTTTTCGAGCCAAAATTGGTCACAAATTGCCTCAGTTATGGTAAAACCAAATTTTCCTAGTTTTTCTCCACTAATTCTGGAAGTCTGCCAATTAACTCCACTAAATGTGGAGATTCCACCAAACTTGCTGCTAAGTTAAGCCACACTTAATTAAGTGTTAATTATGAGTTTAAGTGGATAAGTGGATGCGTTTAGCGCTAACCACATCTTAGCGCTAATGGTGGATTATTGTGGTTAAACCACGGATTATCGTTAATAGATATGGTTTAAAACTTGTTTTAAAATCTCCCAACGGAACTTCTTTAGCTCCTGGACTTCACCACTCGAGCATGTGGGGGGGGGGGGGGGGGCGGGGATGACCCCCTCTGAACTCCCAAATCCCGCTTCATATCAATTTAAATATAGTCGGAGTCCTTATGGAGTAAGGATGGCAATAGATGGCATAGTGGTAAGTCTTGGAACTATGGTGCGGGTGATTGTGGATTCAACCCCAACCCCTGCCATATAATTTTGTTGAACGCTATATGTATAAACCTTGGTACATGGAATTTGTTATAATATATATCTATATATATATATATATATATATATATATATATATATAATATATATCTATATATATATATATATATATATATATATATATATATATAGATATTGATTGATATATGTTGCGCCCGACTATGGTTCCAACCTTGGAATAAGGTTTGTAAATAATATATGCGTCCCATCCAACTTGACTATGGTTTCGAATTGCCATAAAAATAAATACGCCTTCCAACCTTTCCATGGGGGAGGGCATGTGGCCCTTCTCCATTGGCCTAAAATCCACCATAAAAACATAATAATCCACCATATAATAAATGTAACCCTAGGATTAGGAGAAAAATTCAACTTCCCCAAGAAGCAATGGTGAATATGGTGATGACACTTGTCATAGTGTCACTGGCTAAAAACTGGAGAATATTCTCTGAAAATTCCTGAGGTGCTAACTAAATTGCCAAGTCATCAGTCTGTCATTGTTCTACACAATTTTTCCCTGTTTGAGAAAACAAACAACAGACCATAACTTACTCATATGAACTCATATTTTTATGAAGCGAGTTACGTTGGAATCCTGGTGACAAGCTTTATCTGGGCGTTCTAGTTTGAAGCATTTTTTAGCACTTTAATTTTTTAGCTAAATACTCAGCCTCTGATTAGGGAGGAGACCCTTTATAATAAGGATCACAAAATTAAATGGATCAATGATAGGATGAGAGGTGATCCTAAAATCATATTCACAATAGAGGCTCGAACATATGGGTTGCTTGCCTTGAAAGCAAGATTAAAGGCTCTCTAGGAATGGCTTAGGGGAATTCTAAGAGTTATGGATTGAGTATATGAATTTTCAAGAAGATTCTTAGCTCCTAAAATTCTTGTGGAAACTTGGCTTCCAAGTGGTATTTGTGAAATTTTCTTCAATAAGTTGTGGGACCATACGATACCAAGTGGACCCGAGTTAGGTCAAGGGGGTATGGTTTAGTAACCAATGATATAGTTGACCTAATCAGGGGGAGAAGGGAATCAATAAAGGAAGTTTCCATGAAATATAATACAATTATCCTAGTGAGGTTTTTAGCCTAAGAAAACAAGGGCAAGAATCGGTCTTCAAGCTAGGGCTTATGATATCTCAATATCCCACCATCAGAATCTCATGAAATTTGGAGGGAAAATTGAAGATAAAAAAGTGCAGTTGTGGACCAGAATTTGAAGTGTTTGGATGTCTAGATTGTGAGATAATTGATTCCATAGGTTACCTATGTAGGCTAGGCCAAGAAAAGAGGGGAATGTGAAATAAATAAGCTTTAAGGTGATCACCTATGGAGGAACAGTGCCTAATACGTTTGGGGAGATTGGAGTCAAGTAGAATTATGACTATGGACTTTGGATTTTCTATTGAACAAAGGCAGCTTCAAGAGATTTATACTTATTTTTGAAAAATAGATGGCTTATCAAGATTAATTTCAATTATTAAGCATCTCTACGAAAATTCGCTCATAACACATTCCCCATACATTAAGCATCACTATCTAGAAACAAAATTTGCACAACTTCGCATAAATGGATGCAGTAAATTAGCACTAGTATAGTGAAATCTCAGCAACAATGTATGTGAAAAAATAGAAATAAAGAGTAGCATTAAATTGCACTTAAATTTATTAAGATTATATCCAACCATCAAAACTTTTCCAATCAAGAAGCTCCAATACAAGAGAAAATGATCCAAACATCAAAATTCATTCCATGCTCCAAAAATTCGTCCTCCAAGAACGATAGCAAAATTCTCTAAAGAGATACAAGTCCAATCCAAGTGATGATGCTAAAATGAATTCACATAAATTGTATTTATACAATTATAATGAGTTATATTTAGCTAATTAGGCCTACATAAGCCCCTAGAATAAAATAATGTGCAATATAACTAACTTTTGGTGACAAGCCCGCCAAACTAGCTCATAAAAAAAAGAATAAGCCTCTGAAGAGGTCGAATGATAAATAATACATGTCATTGAGTATTATAAAAAGTATGATGAATTACATAAGTGTCATAATGATGAATAGGACTCCCAAGAGTAGTGGACAAGGGGTTGGCCCCTTGTTCTCCAAATAAAAAACATGTGGTTCTCCCAATGGGCGTCGGGGCACACAAGTGACCTCATGGGTCTCCAAGTAGATATAAGATGTTTGTATACCATCTATAAGGGATCATATGATGGTTTAATTGATTCCATATCAGCATACAAGTCCTGGGTCATCTTCCAATTGCATGGTACAACTGTGGGTCTGGCTGGGCATGGTGAACCAAGTGCATCTTCCTCGTCCAATAGGTGAATCTCGAGCAATATCTGAACATCTCTGGGGGGCCATGTAGTGTTTTCTATTGTTTTTTAGGCCCATGGTTCTCTTCAAACACCATACATGTGTCAATGTAGCCCTATGGAGAGTTAGGACCCTGTATAGGGAGACCAAACCAAAAATGGAGACCATCTGCAATACTGCATAAGATCCAATGTGTCCCCTATCCTTCAAGTACAAAAATTCATTTAAATAAATCAAGTTCAAGAGATTACAAACCATGGAAAACATGTGGGAAATTCATAACGTCATGCCCTTCCAGAGTGGCCTTTGGCATGTGCTAATTGTTAGTCATCAATAATTTTTTCTATTTTGAAGATGACTAAAAGCTTATCCTAGATTTCTAAAAACAAAAATCATGAATATTGTGAGTTTTAGAAATCTCACTGTCTTCATTATCTTTAGGATAAAATTTTCACTATTTTACTACTCTACCATGTCATGGTAAGCTTATCACTCCCATAAGACCCATCATGGGCTCATGCCACTCATCTTCCTCATGTTTTTCCACCTATCAACTCAACACTCTGTTTTGACTTTACCTAACCCCTCCACTTGCCACCTAGGGTCACCAACCAACTTACTCCATCTCGTGTTTCCCAAATGCCTCAAGCATTGATAGTCTGAAAAATATCTCTGTAGGCTCTTTAGATAAGTCAAGTACATTGTATTTTTGATCTCTAATACATCAAATTGTCAAAAACTCTGTTTTTCATACTTGAGGACCCTAATCCAAGTTTTCAGTCAAGGGACAAGTCTAAAGAGCCTCCCACTAGGTCACCAGGGTTTCATAGGTTGTAGGTTTGACTTTGATGTTCTAAAAAACTATTTTTCTTGTGCTAATAAGATGAAATAAAATGGAAAGGAGGGTCAGCACATGATTTTCCAAAAATGGATCAAAAGTCTCCAAGGAAGACCTCCTTGTTAAGTACAAATTATGCAAAGGATAGTTGTTCATTTTGACATTTCTGCAGGAGTTTCAAGGTGTCTATCAGCAGAAAATTAGGTAAGGTAAGAGGCCAGATCCTCACTAAAGGAAATCCACAACAAAGAAGAGGAAAGCAGCCTATGTTTAAAGAGAATTAGGGTTTTTAAGGACTAATTGGCTAAAACAATGTTGCCAAGCAAGAAGCCAATGAAAAGGACCACAAAGACAAAAGCACATCAACACAACCAAGCATGAATTGAAGATTTTTAGAAGCTATAAATGAAGAAGTGAAAAAGGTGAGGTGAACTGGATAGAAATGAATGAACTTGAAAGGGCTATACAGAACTTAGAAGACAACATTAATGATTTTTCCCTAACATCCCTAAAACCCAAGGTTTTGGAAAAATAGGCAAAGTAGGTGAAGTGAAGATGAGGAGCCTCCACCATGATAGCAGAAGGTTTTCATAGGCTTTTGAAGGTGACCTCCATGGTTTACCAAGGTAGTAGTGCTTCACTACATCAAAAAGAAAGAATGTACAAAATATCAATGTAAGGGAGAGAAAGTCTTCAAGAACAGTTAATTTCCCTCAAATGGTCAAGGGAATAAAGCATAGGGTTGAGTTTCAAGATAAGAAGTCAAGCTAATCATGAGTTTAAAATTGTATAACTGAGGTTATCAAACTCCAAGAATGACAAAGGGGACCAAAAACAACTGTTTCATGGCACCTGCAACAAATCAGAAGTGGCGAAGAGGAGACATAGCAGACATGATTTATAGTCTTTTTCAAAATGGATATATCACTGTCAAAATCAGTAAGAAGGTAAGGAAGCATGTTTTCAAGTCACTTACACTTAGAAATGTCAAAAAAGGATAAAAATATGTTTTTTGGTTTCTCATGTGCAAACAAAAAGAGGTTTGTCTGTACCAAGACCCTCAAGGTTAAAGGGGACCTCTTCATTTCTCCAGCAAGTTACCACCAAAGGAACAAGAGCTACCTTGAAAATTATTCAAATCACTTGCAATAAAAGGTCAGAAATATATGAGTCAAAATGATAAAGTGATAAACCTTAGCAAAAGTGGGCTTCTGAATTTGATTTATTTTTCCAAGGGTATAAAGGCATCTTGTTTATCATTTTAGCTCATTTTTCATTTGCAAGAAGAGAAAAGAACCTTCAGGAGAAGATTCTGAGTTTCTTGGTAAAATTATGGGCAAGGTCATTGGCACTACACTTAGAACCCAGTACTATGCTCATAGACCCCAGCGTTACGCAAATAGAGGTCTTCACAGTCTGTTTTTTACACTGCGTTGCGCATATAGCAGGAGGCGTTGCGCGTACAACCTGGAGCTACACACAGGCAAACCTGACACGCCCAGGCCCGACTCACCCAATTTTTCGACTCGACTTTGTGCATAGAGGGCGACCCAACAGGCACGACACTGCACATAGAAGCCCGACATGCCTGCAGGCGGGCAGCGCTGCACGCAGAGCAGGACCCGACTTGTCCGGCGTTGCGCTTAGAGGCACACAACAATGCGGGCAAGGCACTGCGCTCATGCTAAAAACCCTCCAACTTGTAGAAATCTTCCAAAGGCTCAAGGAAATCCCTCCAAACTATTTTCAAGACCCTTCAAGCAAGCTAAATTTGGTAGGTGGCTTTTCCCTCCTTATCCTCCAAGTAATTTTTATGATTTAGTGGTTAAAGGAAATGATTAAACCCTAGTCCTTGCAAACCCTAGGTATTCATGTCAAATAAACCTCTGTTTTAACCTCCAAGCAAATAATTGTCATTTAAAGGGGTGTGAACTAGGGTAACTGCAATCAGTTCAAGAGAATCCCTCATCAAGCTCAAAGCACTCAGTCATAAATCTATCTCCATATCACTCATTTTCAAAAGCTTCCCTCGCCATCATTTCCATTTCACTCCTTCTGCCTAAGTGTCACAAGCAAACCTAAGTTTTTCCAAAAAAACCCTAATCACCATGTCAGGAGTAGAAGATAGTGTCAACAATGAAGGAGGCCAAATGCCTATAAGGCCAAATCACAAGGGAGGGAAGGTAAATAGGTTGGAACCCCAGAGCAAAGTGGATATCACTTCATCTCCCATGATTCTCACATGTTTTCAGAATGTGGGATGTTTCCAGTTTTATGAGAAAGTCAAACAAGTAGAACACCACCCAGAGCTTACAAGGTTGTTTGTCCTCAACCTACATAATGAAAAAGTAAGCCTTGCAGGGGTTGATTTTGAACTATCAGTAGATGCCATCTCTAATGGTACAAGTATACCTACTATTGGTGAAAAGTGGTTCAAGAAAGCAAGATTAAGCATGAGCTATTATGAGCCATTTGTCAAAACTAGGTACAGAGTAGGCTGCAGGGCTATTTTCCCTTTCTCACACCTAAAACATAGGTTTGCACCCTTGATGAGGGTTATCATGAAGTACTTCACCTATGAGGGGAGGTACTCCAGAATTTATTCCTACCTGTTAGATTGCTCATGCATTTCACAAGGGTTAAAATGCTTCATTTTCCTTACTACTTATATAGGAGCATTGACAAGATGTCATCTATTGTCTGGACAAGGACTTATACCCATCAAATGCATAGTTTGTTACACCATTCCTTGATCAAGATGGTGGTCCTACATCAGCTGGAGCAGAATGGAAATCCTTGGGAGGTATTCACAACCCATGAAGTCTTCACAAGCCCACAACCTCCTCATCAACCAAAATTTCCCTCATCATCTACACAAGTGTCCTCACCTCAAGAAAATCTCCCTTCCTCCCTTTCTCTTGATGCATCACATGATGAAGGAAGTGGCAATGAAGAATCAAGTGAAAATGAGGGAGATAATGATAATGAGTCAAACCAAAATGAAGAGGATGAGAGTGACAATAAATCAGTCCAAAGTGAGGCGAGGGCAGATGATGAAGAAGAGGCAGATGATAAATAAGGAACATAAATTGAAGAAGAAAATGATGAAAAGGAAGAAACATAAAGTGAAGATGAGGAGACAAAAAATGATGATGAGGAAGAGGAAAATGATGAGGCAGAGACAGAAGATGATGAAGAAGGAGTAGATGATGAAGAAGAGGCATAAAGTGAAAAAGAAACAAAAAGTGAAGAAGGAACAGAAAATGAAGAGATAGAGGCAGACAATGAAGGAAATGGCAGTGAGAAAAAGAGTGACAAAGAGGCAGAGAACATGGAAACAGAGGAAGAGGGTGACAATTAGAAGATATGGAAGAGAATGAAAATGATAAAGATGATGACAGTGAGGAAAATGCAGAAGCTAAAGGCAACATAGATGAAGATGAAAACAATAAGGACATGGCAGAAACTAAAGGCAACAGTGACACCCAAGAAGCAATCCTCAGTGATGGACAAGACAACAAGGAGGAAGACAATCATTATAGTCATGATGACAGTGAAAAAGGTGAAGGGGCTGATATTCCAAATAATGATCACAGCAGTGAAAAGGCAAGCAGCTGCAATGAAGGACAAAATGAAGATTTTGATGACAACAACAAAGATCACAGCCATGATCAAGACACCAACAAGCTCACACTCACACCTCTTCCATTGACATATCAAAGAGGGCCAAGTCTTGTGTTTTCTGCCTCTAAAAGGAAAGGGACCATGCCATCCACTTCAGCTCACCCACTAGACAAATGCGAACAAAAGGTAAAAGACGAAGAAGAAGATCATGAGGTGGAAAGGGAATTTGAAATCATTCAACTAGATAGTGATAAGGAGAATGAAGCAAGAATCTCAAACTTTCTCATCAAAAACAAAAATGCGCTCATTGAAGACCTCCAATCAAATCTGAATAGGGCCAAGTGTGTAAATGATGCCCTTGACCTGGAGAACAGGCAGCTAGGAGCAAAAATTGCTATTTATGAGGCTAGAGCCATCAAGGCCTGGAAAGAAGCCCAAATGGCACAGGTAAAACTAGAAGAGTTCATGGGCACTTATGAGGAGATTGAGGATGAGGAAGGACAATCTAGGAGGAGACCTAGAACCATGGGGTTGAAGAAGGCATTGGCAAAGCAAAGAGAACAAGAATCAACCCTAGCCTAACAACTCCATCTAGATGAGTTGTTGGCGTTAGAGATAGCACATGATCACAAGCCTTGGTTGGAAAGAGCCAACATACACTTGGAGGCTAAGTTGAAGAAGGCTAACAAGAATATTGACCTCCAAAGAAGGATGACTAAGCATTATGCCCGGAGGAACCAAGTTGCAAGGGCTAAACTGAAAAAGGCCCAAACCAAGATACAGTCACTAAAGGAGGCAAAAGGCCAAGTTAACCTTGGAATTTTGGCACAATATTTTCTACAGGTCTCTCAAACCCCATGAGGGAGACATCCACCAATTTTGAAGAAATTTTGACAATTTTTTGTTTTTTGTGAATTTGGAGGCTTATAAGCGCAACACCCTTAGCGCTACGCTTTTTCCTCAGATATCCTTAGAAGGAAAAATTTGCATTTTTGGATTTCTCATGCCTATTACAATAACCTCACCAAGTTTTAGAGAATTTGCAGCATTTTTTACCCCTCAAAAGGTCAAAAAACACCTCATTTTCTACCATTCTGCCTCATTTTCAGGCTAGGCACTGCGCTCAACGTAGTGTTGGGAAAATTGCCTTTTGGATAGATTACAGGAGCTTAATAATAAAACCAATGGTAGATTTGGAAATTAGAGTCAGCCATATTTCCAACTGGCCATCACGGGGCAAATTTTGACATCGGGAAGGCCACCAAAACTTGGCTGCAAGTGGACCTATTTTCTGCCTGTGAGGGCGCTATGCTTATGGACTGCACTGTGTGTTTGTTGGGAAAATATTGAGAGGGGGGGTGAATCAGTATTTAGAGTTGACTGGAATTTTTTTTCACTTTTTGTTTCTCTTAACCCATACGTTACTTTACTGAACCAAGCTCGCATATAAATGTGGATATCCTTAAGAAAACTTGCATATGTCCAGAGATCTTATTATATGTTTAATTATTTACTTAGATTATTGCATCATTCATTCATCAGATGTTTGGTAAGCAGTAAGCATGAGCAGTAGTAACAGAATCAACCATCACACACAATCAATACACATAACACCAATATTTAAGGTGGAAACCCAATTCGGGAGAAAACCACCGCTGTTGTCGTCTCTGTTTTAATATTTATTATAAAGAAAACATCTTACAATTTTTTACTGGCACAGACTTATACCAGCACGCAGGCACCCACATGCAGAAAGGCTACAACCTTCTCTCGTTCTCCAGCCACTACTAGAAGGGAGCTCCAAGCCCCTGATTTTAACACTAGCTTCTACTGGCAGGATACTTCCTCTTTCATACAGGAGGCTTCAACCCTCAGATACACCAGATTTCTTCAAATTCTTCATCAGACTTCCGTCAGGTCTTCATCATTTATTTTGCTGATCATCGTAGAGATTCCTCATTTCTAGATCATATCCATAGGTGCATCATATATGCAGATATCTCTTAAAGAGATTTATTTATTAATAACCCTTCACATGCACCCCCTGTAGTATAATCCTCTTCTCCTTATATAGTTTAGCCTTTATCAATACCATGAGTAGAAAACCACTCAACCGCTAATGGTATTCATATTAAAAGTCGAACCAATCCAAATTGAAATCCCAATCTTCGTTCTTTCATACACGAATCGTCCCAAAGGTAATCTTTATCTCCGCCAAATAATACTATAGCCAAGGTTAAGAAACATTAACGTGCCCCTGATGGTTTTCTTTCTTTTATTGAAATTTTATTTATCAAATTCGTGGAATTTGATAAATAAATATTATTCACAACCTTTATATAATAGAACTTTATATTAATAACCAACGCTTTTATCAAATGGATTTTAAATAGACCTTTGGTTCCGGCCCCACATACATAATCGACGGCTCAATCAATTTAATTTAAAAACTGGGGCCCATCGCTAACGATCGTTTCCATCCGACGGCGAAGAGCACATCGCTCGGTCTTCAGATGATCCGATGAATATCGTTCGTTGATGATGCATGTATGATAACGCACGATGGCGCATCGTACCTTGGGTAACCTTCGCGCATCTATAGCAAATGAACACCGTCCGATGACCCTTTCCTAGATCAATGACGTTCAATAATATCGCTCGACGTCTTTGGTCAAAGTTTAACGTGCGATGGCGCACTTTGATAGCGGTTTTCGTGGGTCCACCTTTGCTACGTGTCAAAGTTTCTATGGAATCGCTCCCCAACCAGGAAATACCACCTATCACCGAAGGGTGGTGCGATGAAACCCGAAAACCGCCTTCATTGTTCACTCGGTCATGGTTCCGCTCTTCCACATAGGGTTCTGTCACGCTTCCTTTTGTTATGTTCTACCTATTTCCATCCAGGTTCCATTCATGATTCCAAAGGGTTAGTCCGTTTTCCATCGAGAGTTCAATTCCAAATACTCTGTTTTAGTTCTTCTGCGTTATAACTGATTTGCTCTCACTCCTTGTTCCTTTCTCCATGAAAGCCAGTCAGCTCCTTACTAATAGCGTAGATCCTTCCATGTGGAGCTTAAAACCATAACTTTGTTCATATCATATATTCAACGAATATATAACTCCACTGTCTACCAGTTTGGTGTTATGTATATTTTATTAATTATTAGTTAGATATAGTTATATTAGGTTTTATTAAGTGAAAGGGCATGATCAAAGATCATGCCTCTTCACCAAGGGACACCATGAGGCTATATTTAAAGCCTCGGTGATTCCCCATTGTAATCATATCTCATCTTTTATCAATAATAATATATACTTATTCAAGTTTACCAGAGTTTTACACTCCATTGGTATCAAAGCCATCGCTCTTCGGGATCTGTGTGATCACCCAGAATTAAGGAATTACAAGAAAATTCCAGAATTGCAGATTTTTTTAAAAACCAAGTGCTTGTGGGCAACAACATTTGTTTTTAAAAAAAAGAAGGAAGAAATATATATATAATATATATATATATATTAATAAAATAAAGAGAGAAGGAAAGTTAACACAAAGGGGGAAATAAATTAAAAGAAATATATATATATATATATTTAAAAGAAAATAGTTCCAAAAGAAAAAGAAAAAAGAAAAAAAAGTAAAAAGAGATATATATATATATAAAGAAATACGTACATGTGAAGACAAAGTAAAATTAAAAAGGAAGAGTAATTGCTCGTGGTTTTTGGGCCCATGGTAATTGCCCATGGTATTAAAACCCATTTTCCCTTTTCAAAACAACGTGCCTTTTCAAAACAAAGTGACTTTTAAAAACAACGTGACTTTTCAAGGTTAACAATCTTTTTCCCCATAATTATATATATATAATATATATATATAATTCAAATAATAAAATAATAATAATTATTATTATTATTATTATTATTTAAAATATATATATATATATATATATAATAATAGAAATTATTATTATTATTTCAAAAAAAAATTAATTTAATTAATTAATTAATTTTAAAAAAAAAAAAAAAAAGAGGGAAAAACTGACAGAAAAATATTCCCCACCTCATACACGTTCAATGTCTTCATCAATGTCGATGGCCGAATTCTAGAAGAAATTGGTGGATCTCGAGAAACAGATCAATAATAATTCTGAAGAATTCGGAAAAAGATTAATCGATCTTGAAGGTACAGTTGCAGGACACTCCAACGACATCAAAAAGGTTCATGATACGACAAATCGAATAGAAAGACAAATGTGGCTAAATCATCACGAGGCCACAGAAAAGCAAAGTGAAGCAATGAACAATATGACAGAACTCTTCAATAAGCTGAATGATAAGATAGATAAGTTAAGTCAGACACAATCCCCAATATCTCCTAACATGGAACAAAATCAACAAAACAATTCCGCAGATTCAGGGAACTCAGAAGAGCATCAGGAAAAAACCGATTCCCCACATCATTAAGAAGATAGTAATGCAGATTTTCAAAATAAGCAGCTTTGGAATGCATTTGCTAATCAATGTCCCTTTCTTGTTCCACCATTAGCATATCAGCGAAAAGCCAAAATCGAGCTACCCAAGTTTGATGGTAATGAAAAAAATAGCGTTGCATGGCTTAATAAAGTGGAAGAATATTTTGAGATTTATGACATTACTAGTGATGACGAAAAAATTAAGCATGCTTCCATGAAAATGGAAGGAGAAGCATATAATTGGTATATGTGGTGGAAAAAGGCGACGCTTGCTATCAGTTGGAGGAAATTTAAGGATGCATTCTTCAAAAGGTTTCAAGGCATAAAAGAAGAATTTTTTTTTCAACGTTTATCAAATTATGCCAAAAATGAGATGTGGATGAGTACACTCGAGAATGGGAGACCTTGGCAACACGAGTACCGGGATTGTCAGAATCTCGTCTAATCCAGTCTTACATCTCAGGACTTAAAATCCATATACAAGAAGAGCTCAAACTTCATGAAATTACATCAGTAGAAGTAGCAAGGCAAAAAGCAAAAGCTGCTGAAAAGAAATTTGAAAGGTTATCAAAACCAGAAAAAGTATATTCGAGACAAAGATTTCCTCAATCTGAAAATATAAATGACACAAAATATGTCCCACCCCATGTTCATGAAGAAGAAAAATCTAATGTGGAAAAACAAAGAATGAGAGAGGGCAAGTGTAAGCGTTGCGGTGAAAACTGGGACCCTAAGCACATATGTGCTATTGGAAAAGCGAAAAATCTATACAGTTGTGAAGCAACTAATGACGCTAACAATAATGATTCATCTATAGAAGGATTAGAAGACAACTTAGATTTCTCTCCAGAAGTGGATGGCGAAACTATTCCGCAAGTGTCATTATCAGCTATGACAGGCATATCACAACCTCAAACCCTAAGGTTAAGAGGACATATCAAGAACAACAACGTAATGGTTCTCATCGACACTGGAAGTACCCACAATTTTCTAGATTCAACCATGGCAAAAATACTTAACATATTTACCTTCCCCATGCCTAATATGAAGGTAATGGTGGCCGATGGTAAGAAGATTGAGCAAGTAGGGAAATGCCATAAGGTCAAACTACATATAAAAAACTTTCATTTAGAATCTCCATTCTACACCGTTCCATTACGAGGAGTAGATGTGGTCTTAGGAATTCAATGGCTACAAACTTTAGGTACTTATTTTGCCAACCATCAGAAGCAGTTTATAAGTTTTAAGTGGAAAGGGCAGAAACACAGGTTGTATGGATTCCAAGCCCTAGAAGATCAAGTCGTATCTTCCTCTCTAATGACGAAGATGATTCAAACAGGAGTGCCAGCATCTAGAGTACAATGTCATCAGTTAGAAATGTTATCTTCAAAAGGGAGCCACGAAGAGTCACCAAAGGAACAAGGATTAGTTCGAACACACGAAAAAGTATTCCAGGATCTACCAATAAAAATACCTCCTAATAAGGAACATGAACATCCAATAGAAGTCAAGAAAGGACCTGACCCTATCAATATCAAATCTTGTTGCTATCCACATCACCAAAAGATTGAACTCGAGAAGATGCTCCACGATCTTTTTAAAATGTGGGAAGCAAGAGCTCGCCACTCGAGAAACCCAGGCATTCGTCAACATTGTCCATTATTATGTATGCTTTGAGGACAAAGCATCTTTAAGAGAGGGGCAATGTTATGTATATTTTATTAATTATTAGTTAGATATAGTTATCTTAGGTTTTATTAAGTGAAAGGGCATGATCAAAGATCATGCCTCTTCACCAAGGGACACCATGAGGCTATATTTAAAGCCTCGGTGATTCCCCATTGTAATCATATCTCATATTTTATCAATAATAATATATACTTATTCAAGTTTACCAGAGTTTTACACTCCATTTGGATACACTATTGACCGTATTAACATCGGTTCCTTGAACAACATACAGAGCACCATTAATCCCCTCATAGGGTATCTTACTTATCACGAATTTCAATTATCCTCCATCAGGATGTATACATATGTTCACACATGAATTAATTCCACAGGGACGCAAATATCCTTCCTATTGAATTCAATTTTCTCCTTGACTGATACCGTTCTCTATAGATGCACTCTTTCTCTGTTCTTCTCTGCTGACCTTTGTTCTCTGCTACAATTCTTTTCTCTATTCCTAGTTACTATTCCAGATTCCAATTCCTTTGCCACTTCCTTTGCCATCAATGAAAATATTTCCAACAATCTCCCCCTTTGGCATTGATGGCAATACTCTTCCTCTGATTGTCTTATAGAAGCCCCTTTTTGCTTTTCCTCCCCCTTTGACATCAATGGCAAAGAGTTGATCAAGATCCTTTGAACCGACAATACCATGCTCCCCCTGAGATCAAGCTGCATGTTCAAACATAATATAATAAAAATGACTTATAAATGCCAACAATTCATCCTTTTCATATCACCAATGCTCCCCCTTAGCCTGTGCATTTAGAGATGCCCGTCAGCACCTCACAACCAATTTAATCTTATGTATTTAAGTAGATTTGATCTTCTGCATGGCAGAGACTACTCCCAGTTTCTGTCTGAGATATTCGAACGCTTCCCTGGGTAGAGGTTTGGTAAATATATTAGCAACTTGTTCTTTGGAGGGAACATACTCCAATTTCACCTTTTGTTCAAGCACATGTTCACGTAAGAAGTGATATTTGATGGGAATGTGCTTGGTCTTGGAATGCATAACATGATTCTTTGAGATACTGATGGCACTTGTATTGTCACACATAATGGAGATAAGAGGTGAAAATTTTATTTGAAAGTCTTGTAAGGTTTGCATCATCCAGATAAGTTGAGTGCAACATGATGTGGCAGCCACATATTCTTCTTCTGCTGTAGATAAGGCAATAGAGATTTGCTTCTTGCTGAACCAAGATACTAACTGAGGTCCCATATAGAATGCACCACCACTAGTGCTTTTCCGATCATCAACATTTCCAGCCCAATCTGCATCAGTATAAGCATGAAGAGTAAGATCAGCATTCTTTGGATACCATAGTCCAAAGTCTTAAGTTCCTTGTAGATATTTGAATATTCTTTTCACAGCCTAAAGGTGAGACTCTTTTGGATTGGCTTGGAATCGTCCAACAATCCCAACTGCATGCATAATGTCTGGTCTTGTCCCAGTGAGATACAATAGACTTCCTATCATAGATCTGTATTCTGGTTGATTCACAATGGGGAAATCATCATTAGAATTGAGATTACATCCGGTTATCATTGGTGTACCTACAGGTTTGCAATCTTCCATGCCATACTTCTTCAAGATTTTCTTAAGATATTTTTCCTGTGATAAGAATATGCCATCTGTTTCTTGTTGCACTTGCAAGCCAAGAAATAATGTTAGTTCCCCAAGTAAAGACATTTCAAATTCTTGCTGCATATCAGAAGCAAATTTCTGACTCATAGACTCTTCATTACTTCCAAAAATGATATCATCAACATATACAACCACGATCAATAGTTTATTATTTTTAGTTTTTGTGTATAAGTTTCTATCAGCAGACCCCTTAGAAAATCCTTTTTGATGAAGATATTTGTCAAGATGATAGTACCATGCCCTTGGAGCTTGTTTGAGACCATATAAAGCCTTTTTAAGTTTATAAACAAGTTTTTCATCATTCACAAAAATGAATCCTTCTGGTTGTTCTATATAAACTTCTTCTTCTAGATCACCATTGAGAAAAGCAGATTTAACATCCATTTGATAAAATTTGATTTGTTGGAAGCTTGAAAAAGCAAGAAACATTATTATGGCTTCAAGTCTAGTTACAGGGGCAAAAGTTTCTTCAAAGTATATACCTTCTTGTTGAGCATACCCCTTGCAAACAAGTCTAGCTTTATTTATTATAACATCCCCATTCTCATTTAACTTATTTTTGAATATCCATTTAGTTCCAATGAAATTTTTGTCATGAGGTCTTGGTACTAATTCCCAAGTGTGATTCTTTTCAATTTGATCAAGCTCTTCATTCATGGCTTGAATCCAACATTCATCTTTGCTGGCTTGATTGACATTTTGTGGTTCAATAGAGGATAGAAATGCCAGATAGCTAGAATATCCCACAAGAGTCCTTCTTGTTTGTACACCTGATCCCTTTTCTCCCAAAATTTGAGATTCTGGATGATTCTTTTGAACATATCTGGATGGAGCTTTTTCAGATAAATCATCTTCGGGTTATTCATTGGGTTCACTGTCTATATCATTCCTATTAGATGTAGAAGGATATATGTCATCATCGTCTTCATTTGTTGTTTGTTTTTCTTCTTTTGGAGCTGCAGGAGACTCATCAATAACAACATCAATACATTCAACAATCTTCCGAAGTCTTTTATTGTAACATTTATATGCTCTACTCCTAGAGGAGTAACCAAGAAGTATTCCTTCATCTGCTCTGGGTTCAAACTTGCCAAGTTTTTCATCATTATTTTTGATAAAGTATTTTCTTCCAAAAACTCTAAAATGCTTCACAGTGGGAGGATTACCATACCAGAGTTCATATGGAGTTTTATCACTATTTACACGAACATGTGCCTTGTTAAGAATATTTACCACTGTATGTGTTGCTTCTCCCCAAAATGTGTCAGGTGTTCCGGAATCATCAAGCATAGCTCTAGCCATTTGTTGAACTGTTCTATTCATTCTTTCTGCTACTCCATTTTGTTGTGGAGTACCTACTACCGAAAACTGTCTTTTTATACCATGTTGTTCACAAAATTCAAGGAATTCATCTGATGTATATTCTCCTCCTCGATCAGATCTAAGACACTTTATTTTTAGATCTAATTCATTTTCAACTAGTGCTTTGAAGATCTGAAATTTCTTAAATGCTTCATCTTTGTGTTTAAGCAACCCAATCCAACACATTCTAGAGAAATCATCATTAAATAAGATATAGTATTGTTCACCACGTGGTGACTTTTTCCTCACAGGTCCACATATGTCAGTATGAATAAGTTCAAGAGGCTTACTTGATGATCCTTCCTTGGCATTAAATTGCACTCTGGTCTGCTTACCGAATTGGCAAGATTTGCATATGATACTTTCAGGTAGAGTAATATTGGGAAGATCACGAACAACTTTGAGTTTGCTTGATTTGTTGATTTGAGAGAAGCTCAGATGCCCCAACCTTCTATGCCATAGCCAGTTTTCTAAAGATTTACTCAAGTAACATTGTTCTTTGCAGTTCTTCAATACATACAGGTTGCTTGGAGTTTTGTTTCCTTTTATAATTGTTTTACCTGTATCAAGATCACGTACCACACATTCTTTTGAACTAAAGACAACTTCAGTTCCTTGATCACACATTTGACTTACACTTAACAGGTTATGCTTTAATCCATCTACATACATGACATTATTAGCTTTCACCTTTTCTTTTAGAAAAACAAACCCTTTTCCCTTAATAACAGCAGGAGTATCATTTCCAAATGTAACATTCTTCTCCTTTTCTAGAGCACTATATGCAAGAAGTTTGTTTTTGTCACCTGTCATGTGTTTAGAGCATCCACTATCAATGTACCATTGATTTTCTTCACCTTCTGCAAATAAAGCTATGCCACAATTTTCAACATGTAATTCCTTCTTTTTCCACACTTTGGAGCTTGAAGGAAATTTCTCTTTTGGTTGGATTTTTCTCCTGCATTTAGATTCTTCATGGACAAAGTTATTGCAATAAGCACATTCAGCTTCATTTTGAAGAGGAAAAAAGTTGTTATAGGTATTCTTATTTGTTCCAATATCCCTTCTTTTCTTTCTTGCTTCTCTTGTCATAATGGTTTTGTATGAAACACATTGAACAACTTTATGACCAAAATTGTGACATGAGAAACATTGTCCATTGAAGAAGAAATTTCTGCGATCATGAAATATTCTACTAGAATTTACCTGTTGGTTGGTGTTTCTTTGAAAGGTATTCTTGTTAGTGTTCTTTGAATTGAGCTGGTCATGATTTACCTGTGAAGATTCTTTATTCCCTTGCTGAGTGGTAGAATGTTGTATACTGGCTGTAGCTGCTTTTAGATAGTTTGGTGCTAAAGTCTGAGAAGATTCTCCGATATATCCAAGACCTGTATTTATAAAAGGAGAACGTTGTACCTTGATAATCTCATCTAAGGTTTTATATCCTTTAGAAAATCTAAGATTCAAAGTCTTTACTTTCTCAATTTCTTTTCTTAGACTTACTATTTCACATTCTAATTTCTCATTGTGTTTCTCCTTTTCTTCGAGCTGATTTTTTAGAGTTTCTATGGATATTTTACTTTCTTCTAAGCATATTTTGAGTTGATTGAATTCATCAACAAAATCATTGTCCTCTAAAGCATCCATAAAAGTATCTTTTTCTTCTCTAGATTCCTTTTCAAATGCCATGAGAAGTCTAAGATCTTGTTCACATTCTTCCTCACTGTCAGATAACCCATCACTATCTTCATGAGTATAGTAACTTTTTCTAGTGCTAAACCGGTTCTTATTCCTTCTTGTTATTTCCTTTCCTTTTTCATGTGTTTCTTTGCAAGGACACTTAGCAGCATAATGACCAACTCTTCCACAAGCAAAACATTTGAAAGGAATCTTACCTCTAAACCGTCCTGTACCAAGTTGGAGTTTCTTTACAAAATTTACCTCATCTTCTTCTGAGATATACCCTGATCCTTCTATTTCTTGTACTTCTTTCCCTTTTGTAGAAGCTCTAAAGACGACTTCTTTGACTTCAGATGGTCCTCCTCTTCTCATTTCATATGCAGTTAGTATGCCATGAAATTGCACCACAGTAAGATTTTGAAGATCCTATTTTTCTTCAAGAGCAGAAACTTTTGACTCAAATTTTGTCGTTAGTGATCTTAAAAATTTCTCAACCAAAGTAGATTCGGTTATTGTTTATCCCAGATTTCTCATACGATTTACAATATCATCAAGATGTAAAAAGAAATTGGCAATGCTCTCCTCATTATGCATTTTTAGATTCTCATATTGAATTCTGAGAGTTTGGAGTTTAGCACTTTTTACCTTTGCATCACCTTCATAACTTAGAATTATTTTGTCCCATATGGCCTTGGCTATATTCAGCTGCATGACTTTGACAAATTCTGATTTAGTTAGACTTCCCAATAGAGCATTGACCGCTTTTGCATTTGTTTCGTAATTCTTTCTTTCCATTGGATCTGTTGGTACTGCGACTGGATATTGATATCCTCCTTCAACAATAGCCCATACATCTGCTCCCAGAGACTGAAGATAGGATCTCATCCTTGTTTTCTAGAATATTAAATTGTTTCTGTTGAAAAGTGGAGGCCTGATAGATGTTGTTCCATCTTGATTGCTCATCTTGATTGATCTTCCTTCTAGCGGCTAAGCTTTTTTAGAAGAACCTGATTTGATACCAATTGTTGGGAAAATACTGAGAGGGGGGGTGAATCAGTATTTAGAGCTGACTAAATTTTTTTTTTCACTTTTTGTTTCTCTTAACCCATACGTTACTTTACTAAACCAAGCTCGCATATAAATGTGGATATCCTTAAGAAAACTTGCATATGTCCAGAGATCTTATTATAAGTTTAATTCTTTACTTAGATTAGTGCATCATTCATTCATCAGATGTTTGGTAAGCAGTAAGCATGAGCAATAGTAATAGAATCAACCATCACACACAATCAATACACATAACACCAATATTTAAGGTGGAAACCCAATTCGGGAGAAAACCACCGCTGCTGTCGTCTCTGTTTTTAATATTTATTATAAAGAAAACTTCTTACAATTTTGTACTGGCGCAGACTTATACCAGCACGCAAGCACCCACCTGCAGAAAGGCTACAACCTTCTCTCGTTCTCCAGCCACTACTAGAAGGGAGCTCCAACCCCCTGATTTTAACACCAGCTTCTACTGGCAGGATACTTCCTCTTTCATACAGGAGGCTTCAACCCTCAGATACACCAGATTTCTTCAAATTCTTCATCAGACTTCCGTCAGGTCTTCATCATTTCTTTTGCTGATCATCGTAGAGATTCCTCATTTCTAGACCATATCCATAGGTGCATAATATATGCAGATATCTATTAAAGAGATTTATTTATTAATAACCCTTCACATGCACCCCCTGTAGTATAATCCTCTTCTCCTTATATAGTTTAGCCTTTATCAATACCATGAGTAGAAAACCACTCAACCGCTAATGGTATTCATATTATAAGTCGAACCAATCCAAATTGAAATCCCAATATTCGTTCTTTCATACAAAAGTCGTCCCAAAGGTAATCTTTATCTCCGCTAAATAATACTATAGCCAAGGTTAAGAAACATTAATGTGCCGCTGATGGTTTTCTTTCTTTTATTGGAATTTTATTTATCAAATTTGTGGAATTTGATAAATACATATTATTCACAACCTTTATATAATAGAACTTTATATTAATAACCAGCGCTTTTATCAAATGGCTTTTAAATAGACCTTTGGTTCCGGCCCCACATACATAATCGATGACTCAATCAATACAATTTAAAAACTGGGGCCCATCGCTAACGATCGTTTCCATCCGACGGCGAAGAGCACATCGCTCGGTCTTCAGATGAGCCGATGGATATCGTTCATTGATGATGCACGTATGATAACGCGCGATGGCACGTCGTACCTTGGGTAACCTTCGCGCATCTATAGCAAATGAACACCGTCCGATGACCCCTTCCTAGATCAACGATGTTCAATAATATCGTTCGACGTCTTTGGTCGAATGTTAACGTGCGATGGCGCACTTTAATAGCGGTTTTCGTGGGTCCACCTTTGCTACGTGTCAATGTTTCTATGGAATCGCTCCCCAACAAGGAAATACTGCCTATCACCAAAGGGTGGTGCGATGAAACCCGAAAACCGCCTTCACTGTTCACTCGGTCATGGTTCCGCTCTTCCACGCAGGGTTCCGTCGCGCTTCCTTTTGTTATGTTATACCTCTTTCCTTCCAGGTTCCATTCATGATTCCAAAGGGTTAGTCCGTGTTCCATCGAGAGTTCAATGCCAAATACTTTGTTTTAGTTCTTCCGCATTATAATTGATTTGCTCTCGCTCCTTTTTCCTTTCTCCATGAAATCCAGTCAGCTCCTTACTAATAGCGTAGATCCTTCCATGTGGAGCTTAAAACCATAACTTTGTTCATATCATATATTCAACGAATATATAACTCCACTGTCTACCAGTTTGGATACACTGTCGACCGTATTAACATCGGTTCCTTGAACAACATATAGAGCACCATTAATCCCCTCATAGGGTATCTTACTTATCACGGATTTCAATTATCCTCCATCAGGATGTATACATATGTTCACACATGAATTAATTCCACATGGACACAAATATCCTTCCTATTGAATTCAATTTTCTCCTTGACTGATATTGTTCTCTGTAGATGCACTCTTTCTCTGTTCTTCTCTGCTGACCTTTGTTCTCTGCTACAATTCTTTTCTCTGTTCCTAGTTACTGTTCCAGATGCCAATTCCTTTGCCACTTCCTTTGCCATCAATGACAATATTTCCAACAGTGTTTTTGGCCAAAAGTCAACAAAACACACTCATTTATTGCAAAATGATATTTTAATGTTTTTTGAGGCAAAATCACTCTAGAATTAGGTGCTAGAAGTTACTTTGGCATTTATTCCATGGGATATTTTGTGCCTTGGGCATTGCATGGTCTGTTGGGCATTTATGACATTTATGAGTGATTTTGACATTTTCCAACCCTATCTAGGGTTTTTTCCCTCATTTTCTAGATAAAGAGAGCATGAGGGTTTCATTGTAAATGTTGGCATTTGATGACTCTTTGGAGCAATACATAGTCTTTTGGAGGTTGAAGAGAAATTTGGTGTTGTGGAGCTTGTGAATGGCTTGTTTTGCTTGTTAATGGAGGAGGCTTGCTTGCAGGATCCCTAAGCTTGGTTAATGGTGAATTGATTCTATTTCAGTTATTTTTTTCTCATGTTTCATTATGTTTCCATCTTTCTATGTTGCAATAGAACAAAGGATTTAGACTAAGAAATATTCTTCAGAGGCACCTCAACTCTGTTTTTTCTTCATTGCCTCTATGTTTTCTTCTGCTAGGACATTTTAGAGAATTCTTAATTGCTCTCTAGACCACCTAAGCTTGTTTATCTCTTGAATGGTTTAATACAATAGATATATTAGATGTTTTATGGTAAGCCCTACTTGTTTGATATCACTAAAACATTGTTTTGAGGTCTCTCTTTGAAGTACTATTGTTTAGGTTTGCCAAAGAGGCTATGTTTCAATCATACCCTTTGTCCATGCTTGAAAAATTGTTTCAAAGATCTTCATAGCTATGATTAATGATGTTTAGGCATTCCCTCTTCCTTGATTAAATTTTTCTTGAATGTTTTCTAACCTTGAAGGTGAAATCACTAGAAGTTAAATGAGTTTCTCGCCTTCTACATTTCATTGGAATGTTTGTCTTGAATTATTATTTGCTTAAGTTGAATCAAAGAGTTATTGGTTTACCCTGTCTATTGATTGCTTATTTATGCTTATGTATTTAAGTCCCTTATTGTTAAAAAGGTACATGATAAAGGATTCTTGATTTCCCTTTTCCCTACCTTTTTTCACAAACTTGATGTCCATCTCATTTCCCATAAACCAAAAAAATCCATTGACCAATGCCAGATTTTCCCTATGATGCTCCCCGATCCATTGTTGAACTTTCCATGACTTTTATAGACTCCATAGCCGAATGACTTGAATATTTCTTCATTCTATCCATTCTACTTGATCATCTTACCCAACTAAAACAAACAAAAAAAACCCTACAGTTAACAACTAGCCTAAAATCAAAACCCTAGAAGCAAATAAGTTCACATCCTTTGCATAAATAGAGAGAGCCCTCTCTGAGTCCAGGAAGGCTAGGTCCTAGGACTCCAAAGACTAGTCCGATGTTACCCTGTGCATTTGATCTCACTAATATAAAAAATCATGGGAACCTAACATAATGGTGATCACGGTGGAACCTTCTGAGTCAATAACCATATAAGTATTCCTCAGGACTCCAGAAACCCTTATTACACAACATCTATTGATTTATCACCAACTCATAGCCTAACAGAATTGGAAATCAAGGTGAGAGGCTTTCTGAGATTAGTGACAAACTAATCACTCCTTAGAACTTTAGAAACCCTTATCAAATCATAGAAAACTCAAACTGTTATCCAAAGCGTAGAATCTGGTTGTTTCACCATCCTAGCAAAATGATGACTCAGATATAGGCCACTCATAGAAACCTTACGGCTACATAAAGGAAATCAGAAAACCCAAAAACATCCCTAGATTTGTTTTTTTTTTTTCAGTTATTGGTGGTGGACCATAAACATACATTCTTAAAATAGCAAAAAATATCCACCTAGCGACTCCACAAGCCTCCAGTAGGCCTTCTAACTTTACTAGTGTTCTTAGATTTCCTTAGGATTGTGTCAAATCAGCCCTGAGAATTTTAGAATCCTAGTCATACAATGTGTGGGTTTAGAAAACATTAAGAGAGGTCAGGTTTCTGAAAACAATCATAAAATTTCAACCTCTCTATACCTTGGGTTTGAAATCTGGCTTCAAAAAGGATCAGTACCAGATCTCACCTAGACCCAAATCCTCCCACCATAGTTGATGACCCATAAAATATTTTGTGGAAACTTCTAAAACTAGAAACTAAACTACTTTTAGGACCATTCATAGAGAAAGCTCTATCCATGAACATCTTACAGCCTTGCAAGACCCCCAGTTTGACTTGCACCATACAAGAAACCTTTTCAAAACCAAGTCACAAAGTGGGATTGACCAAACTGACCTTGAGCCCTTAGATTTGCAACAGAATTCAAGCAAAAAAGCCTCTCCTTCCACTCCTCTTGAATTTTAGCTTCTCCATCACTTTAGCTCTTTTCATATCAAATCTTCCCAAAAACAGTTTGCTGGTCCAAGTACGTCTACCACCCCCATCCACACATCCACTATTCAAACCACTCCACTTCATCCCCCACCACCTCTCACAAACCCCCCCCTTATAAATCATCCTTGGATCCCATTCACTCCCATCATGGCTGCATGGTATGGCCCTCTGGCACTTCCACAACATTTGTTACCTTTGCCACATGATTACCAATCCAAATCCCTCACTTTACTGGAGCTGAATCCATCATTTCCCAACAACATGTAGATAGGATAAATGATGCCTTTGATTACATGGAAATAGGAGAGGAAACCATTAAAATGAGAATATTTGCACAAAGATTAGGAGGAGAAGCCAAAAAATGGTTCAAAATCTTGACTCCTAACAACATACATGATGTCCCTTCTCTCTACCAGACATTTATAAACAAGTGGGAAATCGAGAAAAACCCTCACAAAACTCTAGCAGATCCCAACAACAACATGATGAAAAAACTGAAGTTAATTTTATATAACTTGAAAGTAAAATTTCAAAACCAAAACTAAGCTTAGAATCTGAAAAAAAAATTCCTAATAAAGAGCAAGTATGCAAAACAGGGTTGCCTCATACTGCTGGTATAGAAAAATGCATCATAGGTAGCCCAGGAAAAACCAAAATAAACAAGCTATCCAAAACTCGCTTACCTCACATAAAACAAAAAAACATAGAGTTGTTCAAAAGGTTTGATGGTGTTTCAGCAGATAGTGATGAGGAATTTAGGACCCATGACACAAACACTATTCGAAATAGGCTTCTTCTCAAGACAAACCAAAAATTGTTCAAAAAGGAAATAAGAATAACAGACCCCATCCTGAGACCTCTAGTTGAAAAGGAAACAAAGGAAATAGGTGGTACTAGTGCCATAATCTCACTTAGATACTCGAGAAGGTTTTCAAACTTGGTTTTAATAAGAAAGAGAATGGGAAGGGATAGATTATGTATAGACTTTAGGAACTTAAACAAAGCTTTTATGAGAAATTACTACCCTTTTTCTGAAATAGATCACATATTGCCAAGGGTGGTGGTTTCTAAGAGAGTGCCATTGTTTCATAGTCTTTCAGGTTGCAATCAAGTGATGGTACTCCCAACTGATCAACATGAAACATCTTCCACAACACCATGGGGTACCTATTTATATGAACATATACCTTTTGGATTGATGAAGGAGAGTTCTACTTTTCAAGAAGCTATGAACACTGTTTTTCCTAAAGATTTAGGTTACTTCATTATGTTATACCTTGATGACATCTTTGTCTATTTTAAAACTAATGAAGCATACTTACTCCACCTATGGAAATTCTTTGAAAGAGACAAATTTCTGAAGAGGGTTTCAAAGGAAGAGGACCAAGGCTAGCCTTGCAAGTTTGGAGATCTATGGAAAGATCCTCACATTTTCCATTCAGTTAGAGGTAATGAGGTTCCCTTTCCACAAGAACTGGATGGAGTACAGTTGATTGGAGATCCTGTTGATGACAGGATGCTCAAGCACCATCATTGTCAAGAATCCTAATTTGAAAATTTCCTTCATTGTACATAACATTGCATGAGGAAAATCAGTAAAAACACAAAAACATAAAAATAGGAAAAAAGAGGGAAAATTTGAAAAAGAGGTATAACCCCATACCCAAAAAATAGTGATGCTAAAAGTGTGCAAGCCTAAATGCCACTACTTGTTCAAAAAGGAGTCTTGTTCAGTCATCTAGCCTAATCATGGTTGAACATGTTTTCAATTTTTGATGATAGGTTAGTGAAAGAGAATTTGTCAAAGGATCTAAACTTGAATTGTCAGTAAGAATATATTAGGAAGAAAAGATACTGGTTCTTCATACTCAAATTTGAACTAAAGAGAAAGATGAGAAGGATTAACAAATGATCAATCACAACCCTCATGATTTCTAGTTTTGTTTGTACAAAAATAATGTTTGTGTGCAACTTTTCCTAATGCCACAACCCATGGTAAATCAGATTGCCTAATCTTGGTTCAAACCATGTTTTCAATTTCATATCAATAGCTTAGAGAATGAAGTATGTCATACATATTAATCTTGGCAATCAGTTAGGCTAGGTAGAGAATGAAAAGAATTCACTAGCATAATCTGAACCCTTGGAAGTAATTAGGATAGAAGTAGATAGTTTATTTTTTTTTCAAAATAAAAGAATGTCAAGGGTTTTCCAGCTTAAGTGCACCCAAAGAAGGAAAAATGCTAGGCCAAGTAAGCTGGGTAGGTAGAGATAATGTTGAATTAATCATGTTTTTCAGATTCTTGAGATCATAACTTCAAAAGAAACATCAACAAATGAAAGAATGCAAAATGGATGAGGCACTGGTCTTCATACACTCGGAGATTGGATATCTGAAGTTCTGGACACCTCCTGAAAAGGATCTGCCCTCCCCAAGTGGAGATACTTTTAGTCATCAGTAATTTTTTTTATTTTTTAGATGACTAAAAACTTATCCTAGATTTCTAAAAAGAAAATTCATGAATATTGTGAGTTTTAGAAATATCATTGCCTTCATTATCCTTAGGATAAATTTTTCACTATTTTACTACTCTACCATGTCATGATCAACTTATCACTCCCAGAAGACCCATCATGGGCTCATGCCACTCATCCTCATCATGTTTTGCCACCTATCACCTCAGCACTTTGTTTTGACTTTACTTAATGCCTCCACTTGCCACCCAGGGTCACCAACCAAATTACTCCTTCTAGTGTTTCCCAAATGCCTCAAGCATTGATGGTCTTAAAACTATCTCTATAGGCTCTTTAGATAGATCAAGTACATTGGATTTTTGATCTCCAATATATCAAATTGTCAAAAACTCTGTTTTTCATACTTGAGGACCCTAAGCCAAGTTTTCAGTCAAGGGACAAGTCTAAAGAGCCTCTCACTAGGTCACTAGGGTTTCATAGGTTGTAGGTTTGTCTTTAATGTTATAAACCACTATTTTTCTTGTGCCAAGAAGATGAAATCAAATGGAAAGGAGGGTCAGCACATGATTGTCCAAAAATGGATCAAAAGTCTCCAAGGAAGACCTCCTTGTTAAGTACAAATTCTGCAAAGGACAACTATTCATTTTGACATTTCTGCAGGAATGTTAAGGTGGCCATCAACAGAAAATTAGGTAAGGTAAGAGGCCAGCTCCTCACTAAAGTACATCCAGAGCAAAGAAGAGTAAAGTAGCCTATGTTCAAAGATAATTAGGGTTTTTAAGGACTAATCGGCTAAAACAGTGTTGCCAAGCAAGAAACCAATGTAAAGGACCACAAAGACAGAAGCACATCAACAAAACCAAGCATGAATTGAAGATTTTTAGAAGTTATAAATGAAGAAGGGAAAAAGGTGAGGTGAACTGGACATAAATGGATGAAATTGAAAGGGCTATAGAGAACTTAGAAAACAACATTAATGATTTTTCCCTAACAGCCCTAAAACCTAAGGTTTTGGAAAAATAGGCAAAGTAGGTGAAGTGAAGAAGAGGAGCCTCCATCATGACAGCAGAAGGTTTTCATATGCTCTTGAAGGTGACCTCCATGGTTTTCCAAGGCAGTAGTGCTTCACTGCATGAAAAAGAAAGAATGTACAGAATATCAATATAAGGGAGAGAAAGTCTTCAAGAATAGTCAATTTCCCTCAAATGGTCAAGGGAATAAAGCATAGGGTTGAGTTTCAAGATAAGAAGTCAAGCTAATCATGAGTTTGCTGTTGTATAACCGAGGTTATCAAACTCCAAGAATGACAAAGGGGACCAAAAACAAATGTTTCATGGCACCTGCAACAAATCAGAAGTGGCGAAGAGGAGACATAGCAGACATGATTTATAGTCTTTTTCAAAATGGATATATCACTGTCAAAATCAGTAATAAGGTAACAAAACATGATTTCAGGTCACTTCTATATAGCGTTAGCCCCTCTCAACCCTAAGGCTCACCTCCTCCAACATTTTCATGTGCTCCCTCTTGGCCTGCGCAGTCCCTCCATGTGTCTACGTGGTCCCCCTCTCTGCGTGATCTCTTGGCTCCCTTGGCTCACTTATGTTACAACGTTGTGCTACTAGGGAGTGAAATTTTATTTCTAAAGTGAGTTATGTCTTCTCTCCTCACCTATTTACTTATTAATAACCTATAGACGGAAAAATTGAGCAAAATCAAATATTCCAATTAGCCATAGCTAATTAGGAATATTACAGAAAATTATAATTCACATTTGGAAGAAGAATATTGAAAAAATTCTAAATTTTTAGAGAGCATGTTGAACAGTTTAACATCAAAAGATGGATGGCAGAGCATCCCAAATATTTTAAGAGCACAATCAGCAATTGAATTTTTTCAAAGTATAGGTGTCAGTGATAAATTGAGATTCTTTGGAAAAGATCAGCGTTCGAGGAATTCAAGGGATGACGATCCTTCTTAGCTTTAAGTTATCAAAATTTTGTTTTTTGTCCCAGTTGTGCAGAAAATAGACACGATGTAATATATTTTGAATACAATACTTTTCATTTATTATTTTAGATGGTCTTGAAATATGCATACACAGGAAATATTCAAAGATTCTAGTGAACTTAAGGACTTCACCGGGTAACTAATTTTCGAGCAGGTCAAACAGTAACCAAATAAAGGGGCAGAAGTTGAGATTTTCAATGCTTGAAATTAGCTATTAGGACACCTTGAAAAATCATATTTCCATATAAAGATGCAAGGGATTTATAAATAGTTCAGCTTCTTGCAGCTATTAGGAGATTCCCTTATTTTTAGTGTGTTATTTCAGGGTTTTATTTCATTATTATTGTAACAATTTAGTAGAGAGTTTCGCTATATATATTATTTCATATTGTAATATTGAGCGTAGGATTTTGAGGCCAATAATGCTTCAGCTTTGTAAGACTCTTTTTCCAAAAATTCTCATTGAAGTATTTCAGCTCTGACTTTGACAAAATTTGTGTTTCTTGTATGTTTTTCAAGTATTTTCATAATCTATTTCTGCACATGTTCAGAGTTACATAGAATAGTTGGGTCAGAATAGATTGAGTTTCAGTCTCTCTGGAATCACTTGCAAATTTATAATTGTTTAAAGAGATTAGTATATCGAACTTTTTGTTTGAGTTAGCTCCTCTTTAAACTAGTTATTGTTTGCCACTTATATTTTCTACTAGATGTGCTTTGTTTGGTGTAGAAGCTTTCTACACGCATCCAATTCTGCCTGATTTATTAAGTATTATGTTTTCCCCCTTAATTATTAGGAATCTCCATACATTCTTCTTTTAAATTATTTAAAAACTAAGTTCTTCTGTCAGGTTTGAAGCTCACCCTTTGAGAAAGGACTCTGCAAAGGAGGGATTTATTCATGAATAGGGATTATCAGTGATCACCAACCACTCCCATTTAAAACCATAAATATGGCCAATGTGCTTCAAAGGTTTTTGTTCAATGATAGTGAACAATGTTAAACAAGGCCTCGTAATTATTGAGGGAGCCCCCTCTGGTTCAAGGGCTAGCTTGAACCTAAAGCTGGTTGAGTTGGTTTCCTGGCGTAGTTTTTGCAGCCAAGGATTGCCTACAGGAAACAGGTACAACACTTACAAAATAGAAATTTTTACAACATTAATGACAAAATTAAATGTTGTATGGCTGCCTCCAAAAATGTGCGAAAACAATTGTATGGAACTGTATGGATTTGTACAGCAGCCCTTCTCGAAATTTGTGCCCAAAAACTACCTCGAAAACTACGTTGAAGTTGTTGTCCTCTTTCTCTAAATTTGTGCCAAAAATATTAGTTGTACTTCTCAATTTTCATGCCCATAATCTGCCTCTAACTTTGTACTATATGTTGATGTCCTCTTCCTCGATTTTCATGCCTCCCTTTCTTGGAAATCATACCTCTCTCCTACTATATAGATTTCTGCCTTGGGATTTGTGCCAATAAGGTGTTGTGCGGATTTTTTGAAGTATCCTTGTTTCCCTCCTTCAACTTCTCACTACTCAGAAAAATTCTCCTTGCTCTCCTCTTCTCTTTCTCTCAATAGCTCATGAAAGACTTAAGTGATATTTTCCTCTTCTCGTCTCATTTTACCCTAAGTGACCTTTTGGGTAACCCTAAGATCTAATGGTTGGGATTCATTTAGATCTGGGAATGAGAATAAATGTGCATTTAATTCTCACTTTCTATTTTTTAACTCACCCACTTAAATAAAGACCCTCTTAGCCTTTTATTTCCGTAGTCACTTTTTCACTTTCTAATTTTTCATTGACTTTAATAAAGTCACTTTAAAATTAGATTGTAAATTTACCACTTATAAAGTCTCTTTTTAAATAAATTTACTTTACCACTTATAAAGTCACTTTAGGAGAAAAGTAGAAATAAATTTGGACACTTTTCCCTAGGCCAAAGATCAAAGCCTTAGGGAACCACTTGTCCTCTTGTAGCCAAATTTTAACAAGTAAATGTACTATGGTCATGTTGACCACCTTTGTTTGTCTGGTTGTCTATGGATGAAAAGAAATACTTCTTTTTAGCTTGGTGTCCATCATTCTCCACAAGCTTGACCAAAACTCTCTAATAAATCAAGAATTCTGATATGATATAATAGAAGTGGGAACTCCAAAGTAATTCAAAACATGTTGAGAGAATAGTTGTGCAATCTATTTAGTTGTAACTTGCTTCTTACAAGGCATCAAAATAGACATGTTTCTAAATCTATCCACAATTACATATAAGCAACCATGATCTACTTTATAAATAGGAAAACCTCCTACAAAATCCATAGAGATACTTTCCCATGGATGAGAAGGAACTGGAAGAGGTGTATATAAACCCAATTTCATGTCAGTGGGTTTAGTAGTAGCACACAATACATACCCTTTAACATAATTGTTTCTTTCATTAGAGGCCAATAGCAAAATCTTTGGAAATGAGCTACAATCTTTCCTACACCAAAATTCCCTGAAATATGAGAAGTGTGGGAATCTCTAATCATATGCACTCTTTTGTCTTCTAGAATACATAATTTATTAACATGATAGAGTAAATTTCCTTGCAAATGGTAATTTTCTTCCTATGAACCATGAGTTAACCTATTGTAAACATCCTTGAAGTCTGCATCCCTAGCACACTGCTCAACATAATTGCCAAGTGCTAAAGAATCATTGTACAAGACAACATATGCATTTATTAGAGGTCTAGATAGCATATTGACCACCTTGTTACTTACACCCTTCTTATACTTGATGGCCAGATGGAACTACTGTATAAATCCCATCCATCTGAAATGTTTTTATTGTTGTAGCTTCATCTACAACTGCAAATACTCTAATGGTCGATGATTTGTATGTATTATCACTTTCTTTCCCATTAAGTAATCCTTTTGTTTCTTAACACTTTTTACTAAAGCATATAAATCTTTATCATATGTAGGATAATTAACAATAGTTTTAGAAAAGGTCTCAAAGTGATGAGAGATTGGCTTATGTTGCTACATCAAAACTTCTCCCATGGCATATCCACTTGCATCAATATTTATCTTGAATGGTTGTTGCAAATAAGGCAATGCTAACACTAGTGTAGTATTGATATTTTATTTCAATGTATCAAAGGATTTTTTTTGCTTTCCTCCCCCTAAAATACATGCTTTGCGCTAGTCAATGCATGTAAAGGAGATGCAATGAACGAAAAATTAGCAAAAAAACAAATTCCAATACTGGAATGCTCCTAAAAAGCTTCTAACTTTCATTGTTGATGTAGGCTTGGGAAAATTCACAATCGCTTCAACCTTAAAGAGATATATTTTTAATTCACCACCCCCTATGATATAACCTAAGTACAAGAATGATCTCTTTCCAAATTCACACTTCGACAAATTCACATACAACTCCTTTTTCAAAGTATCAAATACTTGCCTAACATGCTTGGCATGTTCATCCCAAGTTCTTATAAATACCATAATATCATCTAGATAGACAATCACAAAGTCATCAATGAATGCTCCAAAAACGTTGGTTCATTACATCCATAAACGTTGTCGGGGTGTTGCAAAGCCCAAAAGGAATCACTAACCATTCAAACAAACCTTGCTTTGTTTTAAAAGCAGTTTTATAAACATCATCTTCTACAATCTGAATCTGATGATAACCACTTCACAAGTCTATCTTAGTGAAGTATGTTGTGTCTTTTAATTGATCTAACAAATCATTGATTCAAGGAATAGGGTATCGATTCTTTACTATGATCTTATTTAATGCACAAAATTAAACACACATTCTACATGTACCATACTTTTTTGGTACCATCACAATATGCGATCCACATGGAGAGGAAGTAGGTCTGATGACTCCATTCTCAAGAAACTATTGAACTTGTTTCTTAATCTATGCACTTTCAATCACGGACATCATGTACATACCAATATTAGGAAGAGGGACACCTTGTAGCTTAATTTCATGCTATATCTCTCTCTTAGGAGGTAATCCTTCCAGTCCTTGAAAAATATCATCATAGTTTGAAATAATTTCAAACAAGTCATCCTTATGAGATAGATAACAACCCTTGAAAGCATCAGATTGTTCAATATCTGTTGCTTTCACATTCAAAAGTACAAAATTATTGCTATCATTAATGAGTCGCTTCATTTTCCTTGCATAACGAGCGATAAATTAGTCTTCATGTTGTGCACTCTTACAATATACACAACCCCATATTTGGTGAGATGAAGTTTGTTCTCTTGCTTGAAGAAACAACTTTGTGTCATACAAATAATAGCTTCCCAAAACAATTCCACAAATATCAAGAGGAACCACATCTAACTCAACCTCATCAATAAATTTCAAAGTGATAGAAAATCTTAGTTTACACTGCTTTGTCACTTGTGTTAGTTCCTATAAATTATAGGATCTCAAGGTGATTGAGTATTTCATAAGTTGCAATTTCATATTGAGTATGATTTTCAATATTCAAATGATTTCCAAAAAAAATATGAAAAAGAAAAGAAAAGAGGGTATATTGAAAAAATAAAATAGAAAAGAAAAAGAAAGAAAACCCCAAAAACAATAATACTGAAAGTGTTGCAAATCAAAATGCCACTACTGATTAGATTAGTTTGTTCAATCATATAATATAAGCATGATTGAAAAATTTTAAATTTCTTTTGGATATGTTAGAAAATAAGGATTTGCAAATAGTTTAATCTTGGAAGATCAGTATTTAGGTAGAAATAAAATTGACTCAACATTTTAAACCGAGTCAATGGAATGGATAAGGGATAGAGTAGGTTAGAGTTTTATAAAAGAAAAACCGATTTGGGTCTGCAAGCCTAAATGCACCTGCCAAAGAATGAAAAAATGTTAGAATAGTGAAATGGGTAGGTAGAAGTGAAAGAATAAAGTATGGAGGAAACATGAAATTTATTCCAAATTTCATCCTAAGGATTTCATGTATTTCCTGGTTAAAGAGGAAAAATAAAAAAATAGGAGTTCTAACCTAAGTTTCGGGATTAAATAGTTTATCAAAGACATTTTACATATTTCATGTCCTATCCTAAATATCATAAGTCTCGAAACTATACCCCCTCTCTTCATTTACTCACCTGACCCCACCATCCACTCACATCACACCACCGTTTAACCTCCCATCACCTTCCACCTCATCTCCGTTCCCTCCATCTCATTTGATGGCTCACGATCATTTTCGACCCCCCCTCATCCTACAAAAGATAACATTGGGGGGAGGGGGGGCGGGTGGGGGTCTGAAATGGGTTGTTTTTGAAACTATCCCATCTACTACATGTCAAGCGCCAGTCATTTCACACCCCCCTATAAATTCCACTTACCAGCCTACACCCCCTGTGAAAATTTGTTTTCCTTCATTGCTAAACCACGTCACTGACTATTGTATCCCCACCATTACCGTTGTGCCATGACAACCACTCCTATCACCTCCATCCAATCACCTACGCTCCCACCTAAAGCTCGTTAAACATTTAATGGCTTAGGTCGTTACCCAACGGACCCGCGCCATGTCAACAGTAACCCTGTCACCTTACATAATCAATCTCCCTCACATGTTTCAAGGTTTACAATTTCTTTTGTGTTCTATTGTTACAGGTGATTACATTAAAGGCTTTACAGATCAAAGAAAAGAGTAGAAAATCTTCAATTGTTTGCAGATCAACCAGAGTCCTTCTTTGGTCCCCTTTTTCTTCCATTTCCCATTCTAATTAGTAGAGCTCACCTTCTTTATTCCCCTCTTCTTCAAATCCCCTTCTGTGCACCTGCAATAAAAATGTTGTCAGTATATTTTTTAGTGAAGAGAAATCCCTCCAAACAAGGATCAACAACCATTTAACCCAATGGTTTACCCTTAGGTGGACCTGGATCATGTGGCCCTGGCTAATAGGGACTTCAAAATACATGAGATTGATTCAAAGTTTGACTTTTTTTTATGTATAATGTTGGATAGAAGACAAACTCATCGATAAAGTTGATGCTATAGGGATTTAGGAGACTAAATTATTCTATTAAATACTCCTGAAAACCCACATTTTCCCTGAGTTTGTTAGAAAATATCAATCCTACTATGATATAAACAAGAGAGTAGTTGTAGCCCCCACTAGAGAAGTCCTTTTTACCATCAGTGCCGAGTCCATCATGCAAATGATGCAAGCTTCTACTATTGAATAAAACATTCCTTTTTCATATTGTTAGGATATTTCGACACATAGGAAATAGTTAAGTATAACTTGGTCTAGTGTAGAGTTAGGTAAAGTATGTTTCTTTACTATGTACATTTGTATCTTATAATCCGATGGTCACGATTTGTAGTGATCTGACGATTCACTCTCTCCTCGGTATTAATGACACTTGATCTATGGCTTGACACCCGATTGTCTATGATCTCTATTTAAAGAGCATGGAGGGTCATTTGTCCAGTAACTGTTTATGAGAGAAACATATGTAACTTTTCTTTTTATATTAATAAATTTCCTGAAGTGGCCGCGTTGGCTCAGGCCGTGGACTGTTTCCCTCTTTGAGGGTTTTAACCATGTGATATACTAGTGTAATTATTTGTGATATGTTTGTAAGTGGTGACATTTGGTTTTTTATCTAAGGAACTTACCCTGTAAATACCTGCATGGTATCAGAGCTATTTTGAGGGTTGTATCCATTGTTGATCCAAATCCGAAGCTGATTTGACTTCATGCGACTATCATTTTTCATATCTACTGTTTCTGAAATTTTTCAGGCCTGGAGAACTTTTTTGCTGTGTCTGGAGCGTCTGTTATAGTGAGGAACCCCTTTCGTTTCATGCAAAAAGGTTTTCGGTTGCCCAAGTTATGTCAGTCTACATCAGGAGGAAAAAGCACGCACACCGAAGAGTAAAAAAAATAAAAATAAATAAATAAATAAAACCCCTTCCTCATTTCAAACAATTACATAATCCTTTTACTAGCTTACTTGGTGTAAATTTAGTTTATGATAATAGAAGTCTTGGGTTCAAGTCTCTTTCTCAAGCTTCTTTTGCTAAAAAGGTTTTTTGTTAAAGGGGCAGGATTTATTTTTAAAAGTAGAACATCATCATCAAATTTCAACCGTTCCTGTAACTATTCAACATCTACAACTCATTTTTTTCAAAAAGGCATAACTTCCTCATCCGAAAGCCATTTTTTGAGCCATTTTTTTTTTAATCAGCCTATTTTTTCGAGATATTTCCATTGGAGCAGTTAGTGTCAGCCCTTTTCAACTTCAGTTTTAAAAAAAATGGAAAGTGCTTTCCTGGTTATTCTTAACAACACTATTATTTCCAATGGGTACCTCACATGGTAGATTTACTTAGAAGTAAAGGGTTTTATAGAATATCCACATGACAAGAAACTAAACCTACCAATGGAGATAAAGCCGCTAAATGGGAAAATAAACCAGATCAAGCACGAGGGTTGATATGAATGTCCATTACTCAAGATATTCGATTTCATATCCTTGAAATTGACACCCCTGATGAAGCCATAAAAAAGCTAAATATTGTCTTTGGCATTCAAAATCAAATCAGGGCCCACCAGCTTGAAAATGAGTTGCTTACTTTTGACCCCAATAATTTGTCCTCTATTGAAGATTTTTTGTCCAAATTCAAGACCCTTAGACTTCTTTTAGAAGGTTGTAAGGTCAAAAAGGAAGATGGTAGCCTCATCTATTACATTCTTGCTAAGCTTGTCTCTGCATACTCTGTATTTTTTTCCACCTTCCATTCCAGTAAAGAAGCCCTCATTTCTCAGGGAACAACCTACAAGAACCCCTCTTTTGATGCTTTTTACGATTCTTTGATAAGAGAACAAGAAAAACTCTTACACCTTGGTCTTATCACTTCTGGAAATGCTTCTAAGGAAGCCTTAGCAGCCCAACAACAACCATGTCAAAAGAATCCCAAGAAGAAGTATCCTAAAAAGTATGGTCCTAAACCAAACAAGGGTCCTAAGAAATTTCAACCACAAACTAAAAAAGCAACTCACCAAACTGATAAGGAAACTAAAAACAAAGGGAAGAAAAAAGATAGACATTGCAACTTTTGTAATCGTGATGGCCATGTAGAGTTCAAATTTTTTAAAAAGATGGAAGTCTTGGAAGCAGGAATGAAGAAGCACCACATCAATTTGGAGACCTCTTCAACTTCATCTTCATGAATGACACTTTCTGCTTGTGGTTGCCAGGCATCTGGTTATGCATTAAATGCATCTTCTTCTTCTCATTCTCATGAGTGGCTCATTGATTCTTGGTGATGATAGATATCTTAGTGTTGTAGGATCTGGAACCATTCATCTAGATAATGGTCAGTTTAACGATGTACTATGTGTTCCTACCATGTCATGCAACCTTCTATCTGTTTATCAGATAAATCGTTCAGGTGAAGGGAAATAAATCATTCAAGTGAAGGGAAAAGAGTAGAATTCTCACCTCATGATGTTGTAATCAAGGACCTCAAAGATCCTAGAAAATTTTAGCTATTGGCATTGCTAATGATTCCATAAGGTTGTATAATTTTGACAACTTTGGGTCATCATGTCTTCCCTTCATTTTTGTTGCTCATAATGATGAAGTGAGCAAACTTTGGCATGAACGATTTGGTCACTTAAACTATCGCTCTCTTCAAGATCTATGTAAAGAAAATATGGTGACAGGTCTTCCTATGGTATCTTTCCGAGATGGTTTGTGCTCTAGATGTGTACTCAGAAAACATCATTGGGATAGTTTTGACAAACGTGCCTCTTGGCATGCTTCAGCCCCTTTGCAGCTTGTGCATAGTGACTTATGTGGTCCACTTCCTATTGTTTCTTTCTCTGGCTGTAAGAAATTCTTAACTTTCATTGATGATTTTTCCAGATGCACTTGGGTATACTTCTTAAAACTCAAGAGTGAAGTTTTTAACGTGTTCTTGGACTTTAAGGCATTTGTTGAGAAACAATATGGACATCAAATTCTTAAGTTAAGATCAGAAAATGGAGGAGAATATGTTAACAACAAATTTATCAACTTTTTCACTGAGCATGGCATTAAATTGAAACATACTGTTCCATATACTCCACAAAAAAATGGTGTAGCTTAAAGGAAGAATCACACCTTAAATAAATGGCTAATTTTATGCTTCAATCTAAAGGACTTAGTCTCAATTTTTTGGTAGAAGCAATTAACTGTGAAAATTACATAGTAAATCACACTCTTACTAAGGTTTTAAGGAATGTAACTCCAGAAGAAGCCTGGAGCTCAATCAAACCAAATGTAAGTCACTTTCGCATTTTTGGAAGTGATGCTTGGGCTCATATTCCATATGAAAAACATAAAGCCTTAGAACCTAAGAGTGAAAAATGCATTTTTGTTGGATATTTTGAAGATGTCAAAGGATATAGACTTCTTCAACCAAAATCCAAAACTGTAATCATTAGAAGAGATGTAAAATTTGATGAAAATATATAGGCCTGCGAGCCTAGTTCGGCGGGTGTGCCACCTTTGGCCTGTGGACTAATTCGACATATGTGCCACCTCTCTCTCTCTTCTATTTTTGATAGCATTTCTTCTAGTTCAGATGATGATAGTGAGGATGAAAATCCTCCTCCACCTCTTGAAGATATTCTTTCCACTCCACAACTTCCAAGATGGGTCCGCTCTACTTAGGATGCAGCAGATTCTCTTGCAGGTGACCCTGCAGATCGACGACCTACACATTCTCAGTTCGAAAGATCCTCTTCCTTACTAGCTCAAGTTCTAAAAAAATCTGATCCAGACACCTTTGAATACACTTCCGGTCATCAAGATTGGGATGAAGCTATGAATGAAGAATATCATTCCTTATTAGCAAACGATACTTGGGATCTTATTCCTCTTCCAAAAGGAAGAAAACTTGTCAGATGTAGATGGGTTTACAAAAAAAAGTTTGGACTAAATGGAAAAGTGGATAGACATAAAGCTCGTCTTTTTGCTAAAGGATTTTCACAAGTTGAAGGCATTGACTATATTGAAACCTTCTCCCCTATTTCCAAAATGAATTCTATTCGCCTTGTTATTTCCCTGCTGCCTCCTTTCAATGGGAAGTCCATCAGATGGATGTTAAATCCATATTCTTACATGGAGATTTGAATGAAGAAATATACATGGAACAAATACCTGGCTTTATCCAAAACAACTCTAGCCTTGTTTGTCACCTTAGGAAGTCTCTCTATGGTCTCAAACAAGCTCCTCGGGCTTGGTATGACAAAATGGATAGATTTCTATTAGATAATGGCTTTTCTAGGTGTCATTCTGACAACATTGTCTACACCAAGAAAGTGGGTAAGTCCTTCACCATCCTTGTTCATTATGTTGATGATCTTATCCTTACTGGTAGTGATCCCAACCATATAAACCATGTGAATTATAGCCTCAAAAATAAGTTTGAAACGACAGACTTAGGAAACTTGCATTATTTCCTTGTTCTTCAAGTCTTGCAATCCAAAGAAGGTATTACCCTTTCTCAGTCCAAGTATGCTTGTGATCTTCTACACTAATTTCACATGGAAGACTGTAAGCCAACCCCTTCTCCCTTTCAGTCTGGATTAAAGCTTTCAGTCACTTGTACTACCCCTGAAGTTGAGGCTACCTTATACTGTCAATTTGTTTGTAAATTTATGTATCTAACCCATACCTGTCCTGAACTTTCCTTTGTCGTTGGTCTTGTTGCTCGGTTTATGCACCAACCTCATGAAAGTCACTGGAAAGAAGCTAAAAGAATAATTCGATATATTTGAGGTACAATTCAGTTTAGGATTCATTACAGTACATGAGCATATCCATTATTGATTGGTTTCACTGATTTTGATTGGGATGGTGACCCTGATGATCGAAAGTCTACTGCAGGATATGTATTCACTCTTGGTTCAAGACCTATTACTTGGTCTTGTAAGAAACAAATTTCCACCTCTCTTTCTTCAGCAGAAGCAGAGTATCATGGTGTCGTTGAAGCCAGCAAGGAAGCCATGTGGCTTCATCAGATACTGTCTGAATTTGGTCTTCATCAACAACATCCAACTACTCTTTGGTGTGATAATCAGAGTCTCATTCAGCTATGTAAAGATCCAGTTCAGCACCAGTGTATGAAACACATGAAGCTCCACATACACTTCATCAGAAAGCTCATTCATGATCATGTCCTTGAAGTGTAGTATTGTCCAACCAATGATCAAGTGGTCGATATCTTTACAAAGGCTCTCACAGAAGCGAAGTTTTCCAAATTTCGATCCATGCTTGGAGTTCAGGAAAGTTATCATTAAGGGGGGATAGGATGTAATGCCTCCTTCCTTCTCCTATTTTGTCACCTTTGTAAATCCTTCAATCCTATCCCAATTTGTTTTTAAGGGGGGGTGTTAGGATATTTTAACACATAGGAAATAGGCTCCTTTTGTGTCACCTTTGTAAATCCTTCAATCCTATGCCAAGTTGTTCTTAAGGGGGGATGTTAAGATATTTCATCACATAGGAAATAGTTAAGTATAACTTGGTCTAATGTAGAGTTAGGTAAAGTGTGTTTCTTTACTATGTACATTTGTATCTTATAATCTGACGGTCATGATTTGTAGTGATCTGATGGTTCACTCTATCCTCAGTATTAACGACACTTGATTCGTGGCTTAACACCCGATTGGTCCATGATCTCTATTTAAAGACCATGGAGGGTCATTTGTCTGGTAACCATTTATGAGAGAAACACATGTAAATTTTCTTTTTATATTAATAAATTGCCTGAAGTGGCCATGTTGGCTCAGGCCGTGGATTGTTTCCCTCTTCGAGGGTTTTAACCACGTGATATACTGGTGTACTAATTTTTGATATGTTTGTGAGTGGCGATCTTTGGTTTTTGATCTGAGGAACTTACCCTGTAAATTCCTACACATATGAGGCTCTCAGAGAACTATACCAGAAGTTAGATTTTTCCAACAGAGCCCAAACACTAGAGTTATTCATGGCTATAGACACTCCATTACCAAATAAGAATCCTCCATATATCTCATATACTTTCCCTGATAGGACCCAACACATTGTCACTATCCTTTTATACTTGTTAGGGTATCATTTAGATCTGTGGATAGATGAAGCAATGATAGGTTTCCTGTCCATACTTTCATCAAAATCCAAGCCTTCCATTAAGTTTAACTTCATTAAATTCTTGGAAGATGCCATTCACGACCAGTTTCTCAATTTTCACATAGAGGAAGTGTTTAAATACACTTCTGTCTTAGTTTACATGTTTGTATATTTTCAAGCCAACAAATTCCAATTTACAATGACGAAGGTTAATGAAGACTCTCAACTTCAATCAATGATCTTTTGGACAACCATGTTAATGAAGGAACATAAGGACTACACCTACAAAATATTTGTTGAGGCTTTTGTGCATCCAGCAATGAACATCCTCAGCAGCATAGTGGAACCAAGGATTAATGAAGATATTAAGAATATCATGTAGCTATCAGACCAAGTAAGAAATAGAGACTGGTACTTGTACCAGAACTACACAGAGCTTAGAATTTATGGGTGTGAGTTTGCCCCTTACAAGCTGTAAAATTTCTTCCCGATGAGGATCTTTTCCCTGGAGTACAACAGGCAGATGATCAATGCAGATGATGTACACTTTGTATCTGCCAAAAGAAGTCTCAATTTATGATCAAGTCCCAGATTGGTCCTTTCTTTTGCAATAGCAGAGCAACAGGAGAGGAGGCTGATAGAATGATGAGGGAGTTGAAGTTTAATAATATTTTCACTTGGTATTATGACCCATTGGGCTCATCTAAAGAAAATGATGGAAAAAAAATCAACTCCATATATCCACACCCATAGGCCTGAAATTGAGCAGTTCATGAACCAAACAGAGTGGGTAGAAAATACATTGCAGGAGGCTGAAGAGCAGGTGATTTCATCCTTAATCATACATACCCCTACTCCACAAGAAAAGCAGATTACAGAAGACAAGGGAAAAGAGAAATAGAAAGAGGCAATAGGGAAAAGGCCTAGAGATGATCAATCTACTATGGAGACTGATACCTCTAGTAGGGAATTCAAATTGAAGTACATAAAGATAGAAAGAATCCATATTGATGTAGACCATAGTAATGAAACATAGCAGCAAACAGTTATAACCATCAGGGATTCTCCTAGTTCTTCTCCAACAGGTGGCCAAACTATATTTTCCACATCTTTAGCCACAATTCCATTTCAGCAGAAAAATCTAAAAACACCTACATCTACTATTACTACAGGGGAAAAGGAGGAAAATATTTATGACACATTCAGGGAAATTAAAAGGAAGAAGAAGATAAATAAAACCAACACTTACAACCAGTTTTGGAAGCAGACTAGTAATTCACAAAGCAGGCTTTTATCATCCTTTGACTCAGAGAAAGGAAAGATGAGAATGGATTTCTTGGAAGCCCAGATTTCCCAGCCTAAATCACCTGCAGATTTCTAGCATACTTATTTTGAATTCAATGTCAAGGACATCCATCCAATAAACCAGATGGAGATGCACAAGCAGACTGGAGAGATGATATCCTCCACACTGACAAGCACTGCCGTGAACCTATCTAAATTGCATATATCATTGGCTAACATTCAATCTCAGCTCAAACTGGGGAAGATTTCTTATCTTTCCAAGGATACTAGAATCAAATCCCTGGAGGATTTAGTTGTGAAGATTGGATATGATCCAACAAATTTAGAAGCAGTGGAAGAGGTCCTGAAGAAGAATAACTCTGACATATTAGCCCTGATAAAACAACTTAAAATTCCAGCTATTGAAAACCATATAACAAAGTACATAAAGAAGAATGAAGCACAAAAAGTAGAGATGATGAAGCTAATAATGGAGCAGTGAGCACAACTGAAGCAAAAGGAGATATAAATGGAGAAATTGGTCAAGGAAAAATAAAAAGCAACAGAAATGGCCATTGTTCCTTTGGATGTTGTCCCTATTTTAGTCATCCCTACAACTACTCCAGCAACTACAAGCACATCAAGTGGTATAGAATAACTGGCCAAAGCCAAGAAGAATATGACTATACAATCACAGGAGATCAAAAAGCTAGAAGAAGAAATCAATACCTTGAAGGATCTGAAAACAAGGTCTGACAATTCCCATGAAATGGAAATACAAAGATCCCAAAAGCAGATTGAAAACTGCTAAAGAAAGAAAATGAAGCTTCCATTGGTCTAACCATTGGCCAAGAAAAATAGGTTATTTGGACCAGAATAGTAGATTCCATGAATGAAATATGGCCTTCTATTCAAATCATATTTGAACAGTAGAGATAATTGAAAAATTAAATGATGCTACAGAGAAAGAAACCAAGGAGCTTGTAGGGATGCCTAAGATAGCAAATAAAATTATCAGATTCTTGAATTCCAGGAATAGGTTTGAATTAGAGGCACTTGGGGTTGAGGACAGAGCAACAACAATTCTTGAAGTCAAGAAGGTGCTTAATAAGAAAATCTTGGTCACACAGTTAGAGGAAAAGTGCCAGACTTTAGACGTTGGTGTCAGTAGATTCTTTAACAGAATTGAGCCACTGACCAAAAGAGGGTTACCATCACTATCTGTAATAAATGATAATCTTATGCCCAAGCAAGACTACATGAAGAAGCCGAAAGAGATTTCCAATGACACAACTAAGTTTGTAGGGATTAAAGGATCAATGACTGAAAGAGCTTTCCTTGAAGCCATGGATAATGATTTATTCATACAACATGAAATCAAACAAATTTTTGTGTTAAGTCTGACTTTGTGAAATTTATAGAGACATGTGAGATATACAAAAAACTAATCAGGATCAAGATCCCAAATAAGCAGCAATGGGAAAAATTGAGTGACTACTAAGAAGGGTGAAAGCCATCACATCAGAAAATAAACATAGCTAGCGTATCAGCCAACTCAGCATATCATCATCAGATCATCCAAATCTACCAGCACATTCTAGATCAAAGCACGCAGCAATGACTTTCTAAAGAATAGGGCTAGATGTCAAATTTATTCCATCATGTCCACTTCGTGGTCACGCTAGTCAAATTTTAATTGTTAGTGTAATTAATAATAGATTTCCCATGTAGATACAGAAATCACTATAGAATTAGTTAAATATTGCATTCCTTCTCAGTATTAAGGGTTGGACCCTAGATTGTAAAATTTTTTCTGTTGGATCATTGTATTTTTGGAGTTGGAGCATCAATAATAAAATACCATTTTGCAAGATTCTTGAGTTATGTTTATTTGGTGATGTCATTTATTTCTGTGTTAATGTTTTCCATTGTTTTTCTGTAAATGCATCATTTAAATCTAATTGTAAAGCAAAAATATAAAGATTAAGATTTTCTATAGAGCACCTTATTTCTAGTTGTAGTTATAATATAAATGTTTTTCTTCTGAAGTATGTTTAAGAAATACTTAATTGTTTTTTAACCACTACTGAATTCACTCTTTCTTTCATCTGACGATTCATTATGTTTTAAAGATCCAGTAAGTGTAGTTAGCTTGCCTTGCAAATTCGCTTGAAAATTTGATGCAACAACCTAGCCTGTTATGACTCCATAGACCAATGGAATTAGTTTAAGTAGATCTTCTAATCCAGCCAAACAATCAATCAAAAACAACCCCTATAAACAATATAACTATCCTAATATCATAATCATAAAACAAAGGTAAATCTAAAAGAGAGATCCTTCTCGGAGTCTAGGAGGGCTAGATCCTAGGCTCCAAAGTGGTTTTATTGTTTTCCTAGATAATTATTCTAGCCAATATTAAAATTATATAACGATAACATAGTGGCAACCATACTGGGGACATAAAATGAAAAACTTGTCATTTCATTCGAATTCAGAAACCCAAGTTAAAAGCATTATATGATAGAGGTATTTTCTAAGATTGGTTTCTTTCAGTTTTTGAAAATAATCAGTTTATCTGTGCTTCTAATATGAATTCTGGCTCCTAAAAGAATCTCTACTAGATCCCATCTTGATCCAAATCCTCCTCCTATAGTGGACAATCCTGAGAAGATTTTAAGAAAAACTCCTAGAATCGAGAGTCAAACAAGTAGTATATTTCTACACAGAGCAAATTCCCTCCCTGAAAACTTTGTCACCTTACAAGACATTCAGTTTGATTTACATTTTGAACAAGGTTTATTCAAGACTAAATATGAGAATAAAATAGACCAGACAATATTTCATCCATCTAATTTGCAACAAAGTCCAGTGAGAGAAGCTTATTCACAAATTCAATCTGATCTTCAGCTTCTCCAAGATTTTGACACTCTCCAAGGTTTGGTAACAAAGTTTAATTGAATTGTTGATGATGCTTACCTTCAACAATCTGTAGAATTAACTCCATTAACCATAGTAGCTTCTTCTATTACTTCTCAGACTACCCATCTTAAGTCAGCTAATCCTACTGCTTCTATCATCCCCACCACTTCTTTTATCCTTCACCATAAGAGCACTCAAACCTCCACACATACATATTCTCCTATCATCCATCCTTATTCATCCACTATCCACCACCTCCACCAATCATGGCAGCCAGATATGCCCCATTGGTGTTTCCAACACCTTTGGCAGCTATGCCATAGGATTACCAGTGTAAAATTACATTATATGATGGAACTGGTGTTACACCATTTTTTGGTCATCTAACCTGTTACTATTAGATGGACCAAAGTACACTATGTAAGACCAATTTTACCCTAAGTAAAATTGCTTTCACTATGAAAAATAACTTAGTAAACCACATTTATTAAGTTGTTTATGGTCTAAACAAGAAACCCCATGAGGAAATAATGAATAAATCCCCATTTTTTTTTTTTTTCCTCAAGGAATAATTAGTTAAACAATAGTTTAATTAATATTCCTGGTCATATTTAACCAAAAATAGGAAAATTAATTAGATAAATAATTATTTATCTTATTATTTTCTAGGAATAATTATTTAAACCTTATTTAAATAATATTCCTTGTTAAATTTTACTAAATCATTTATAAATAATTGAATAAATCATTATTTATTTGATTATTACTCAACCACATCCTTAAAATTATAAATAAATCATTTATTTATTTATTATTTACAAATAAAGAGATTTGACCAAAGTCAAATTCTTTTTCCCTCCAACAAATATAATAAAATATTCCATAAAAGTTGGATCTTGATTTGGTTAATAATATTTGAACTATGCACCAATATATAGACTAACTCAATATTTTGTTATAAATAGAAGGGTTTTCCCATTCATTCACTACCTTTTTTGCCTAAAGATCACTCTGGATCTATACTTTTGGCCCGACTATGATCCACTATCATTGTCATATTTTGCTACCATTTTTCTTATGAGCTCCCTTTGAGTTCCTTTTTTGTTTGGGTTCTCTACACCATCAAGAGAGAGATTTTAGATCTGAAGTGTTGATGACTTACAAGAACCGATCCCATTGAGGGGGACTGGTAACATCTTTCTATCTTCCCTTCCCAGGTGTCAAAAATACAAAAATTCTTTAAAACATTCTTGTCTTGTCTATTGGATGCATGGAGAAACTCTTGTTTTTATTTACTGCTTAATGTCTTTTAATGCATAGATCTAGATTTTGCAGCATTTATCTTGGTCAACTAATTGCAGATCTAAAGATATTGGCAGCCATCTTTGATGTTAGGGCTATTTGTCATGCACGGCTAAAGTGAGCCTTTTTTGTACGCTTGCGATTAAGATTCATACTAACAACTGGCGACTCCACAAGGGTTTACAATTACAACCTCTATGGTTTTTCAGATCCCTACATATCCAACTGCTTCAAACCCTAGGATTTCTCTTCAGCTTCTTGTTTTTCTTTTCTTGATGTTGTTTTTAACCTATAAAACCCTAAATCATTAAAAATTATAACTTCTGTGTGTTTTCGTACCTATTTCACAGGTGATAGGCATCAACCGCAGCTGAGACAAATTTTTTTTATGAAACTTGCTCTCGAGAGTGCCGAAATTGCAAGTCACACTTTTTGGGCCCAAACCTGCAACCTAGAGCTTCAAGTACTAGAAAACTAGCCAAAACCTGTGACCTCTGCAAAAAATAGGTCAGAAACTGCGACCTGAACTTTTTGCGGGAATTTTTTTAAGATTTTTCTGGGTTTGTCTAGGCCTCTATTCAAGGTTTTCTTACCTCCGTCTCCACCCTTTTTGGACCTGTACTTGTTTTTTTTTACTCATCAAAGTGGGACCCTATCCCCCTAGGGCTTCAGTACCCTCCACATTTCATGGAAGAGTTTTAGCTGCTTCAAATCGTCTGAAATTTTAGTGTGTTCAGCCATTTTTCAGATCTGATCCCTCACCTTCAGATCCACTTCAGATTGGTTATTCATCCATCCAAAAAACCTCCTTTTAGTTTTGTTTGGGTCTTCCTCTAGGGTCCCCTCTGCTTCCCTCCAAGTTGTAGCCTTTCGCAACCTCATTTACAACAATTTTTCCTCTGATTTTTTGTTATTTTTCTGCACCTATTTCCAGCAAATATGACCTTTAGATCATTGTCCCTCCTGAATTTAGATCTATTGGCCATTTTGGTGTGTTTTGACTAGATTTTTGCCCACCCACAGACTAGTTGTTGAGAGGCCCGCCTCCTTGGGATTAGATTAATGCTTTATTAGCTGTTTATTTTCTGTTATTTTAGTTTCATATACTATTATATGCAGGTTTATTTATAGTTATACAACACACTTTTTATTTTTCTCTACAAACGTCTGGGTTTAAAAATTAAAATTTACACACTTAACAAACACACCCTAAGAAAAGAAGAGCCTGGTTAACACCGCCATGCAAATATTTTAACATTGTAATCAATTGATTTTACACCTCTCTGCCATTGTTTTGACATTGTAATAATTTGATCTTGCACCTTGTTTCCCTTGTTGGTCTCTCTTCCCTTTGTGCCATGTTTGTGCCTTCATCATTGCGCCCCCAAGGCATTTATCCCAGAGACTTCTTGGCCTTAATCCTTAGTTTATGATAAGAAGACTTACTCCTCCGCGTATGATTCAAGTTAGTCCTCCACCAAATCTGCACTCCAACTCCTCTTCTGGTTCATTAGGTTCCCCTTTTGGTTCCAGCCCCGGTTCTCCCCTTGTCACCTTCACCATGTTTGTTTCAAGACCTAACGTTGGTGGTAGCCCCAGCCCTAATGCTGGGAATACTACTAGTGGGACTGCAATAAGAACTATCCTGGCTTCTCCCTTGCTCCCCTATATGGAAGGCTTTAGTCTTCCCGATTTTAACCAATTGATCAATGACCCTATACGACATGAAGCTGGTTGGCCTGCTATGCCAACCAAGCTCCCTTCTGACATCCCCAAGTTTGAAGGTCTTACTGGAGAAGATCCTACAAACCATGTTCGATATTTCCACATGTGGTGTTTGTCTAACTCTATTACCGAAGACTCTGTCCATCTTCATTTGTTCCAACATACGCTTACTGGTGAAGCTTCTAAGTGGTATGTTGATCAGGCCTCATCCTCTCATACCACCTTTGCAACTCTTGACCGAGATTTTTTGTCTTAATTCCATCTTCCCCTTCGTTATGACACTGGTACTGAACTTTTGACTTCTTTCCGTCAATCGTCTGTGACCTGCCTATTTGATCATGTCCAGGAATGGTGAAGAAGAAAGAGCCTATGTCGAGCCCCTACCTTTGAAGACCGTGTCTACATGGATTGGTTCCTTAGATCCCTTTTTCCTGCTATCGCCAAAGATGTTGCATCACATTTTCCTCAAACCGAAGAAGCTGCTCTCCAAATTGCGTTAAAATATGACTTGATCTACACTCAGTCTGGTTATGTTTATACCATCTTACCTGATCTCCCTAGACTCGGTGGTGCCAATGCACTGGGGGTATATCATGTCACTGATAGTATCATTGGAGCTCTTTCTCATCCATATGCTCAGCCTCCAATGGGCTATGGTATCCCTCAGGGAGGGACCAACACCTCTAGCACTTTTCCCCCTCCCGGTAGCATCTATCTAGGATACGACATGCCTCCTAATTTTTCCCAGCCTGTTTACCACAATGTTACCCAACCTCCTTATTATCCATATATGTAGCCTGGTGCTCTATCCCCTCAAGCATTAGCACCCTCACCTCCCTTGCCTTCTCAACCCCCGCAATAGTAGCTATTGCCCCCTCAGGGGTAGGTGTATGCACATATGGGCGAGACTAATCCTACTACTTCCAAAAAGAAGAGGAAAGCCACTCAAAATAAATCTGCCCCCGGTAATCCTGGACCTAATCCCCAAGGTAATTCACTTAACAATGCTATCCAACAACAAGGCACTCTACCCAAGCAGGAAAGGCCTATTCGCACGAACAAGCCTTGTTCTTGTTGCGGTGTTTATGGTCATTACACCCATGATTTTCCTCTTTTACCACATATGCGGCAAATGTGGGAGACTTGAGCAGCATCGTGAGGACAACAAGCCTCCCCTTCCATTCCTCCCAGTATTGCGCCTAGTCAGTCGGCTGTGTTTACTAATCCTTTCCCTCGGCAAGGATTTGTGGCTATCCAGCCTCCTAAAGGTCAGGTGGCCACTCAATCACCCCCATCTGGTACCTCTGATTACCATATTCTCATGATGAACTCTGACCAACCCATTACTGTTGACCTCAACCTTCAGACTCGGTCCCGTCAGTACAACAAGCCTCCCACTACGTCTGCCCCTGAGCCCCCTTATTCAGGTTCTATAGAGCCTCTTTCGACAACCAATGGTCCCTTATAGATCCCTCAGCCTAAGGTAGACGTTCATACCAAGATTCCTAAGGGACCATTACACTTAAATTTTTCTTCTGGCAAAGCTGCCCATTCATATAGTATAGTAGATGATTTGGCGCAATCTCCTACTGCCATCTCAACGCTGGAACTCCTCCAGTCGTGCCCTTCACAACGAAAATCTCTACTATCTGCCATGGGTGTTGTATATCCTTTAGATGATCAATTTTTCATCTTTGATGTTGATAGGTCAGAACATCCTCCACTACTTGCTTCAGTCACCTTCCAAATCCCCGTCAAGATCTAGAACGCCAACATTTCCCGTTGTATCATTGATGAGGGGCATCCACCCATGTGATGTCTGCTTCAGTTTGGAAGCAACTAGAATCACCTGAGTTGGACCCTTCCACTATCACCCTTTGAGCGTGGGATGGCCACTCCTCCAAGCCCATTGGCATGTTCCGCAATTGTCCTATTACTCTTGTGGGCAAGACTGTTTGCGTTGATGTAGAAGTCCTCAATGCCCCCTTAGATTACAAAATTCTATTGGGTCATAGCTACACCTATGAGATGTCTGTTGTACCATATATGTTTCACCGTAAGATGTCCTTTCCCCATAATGGCAAGATAGTCACCATTGACTAGTTGACATATTACGAACCGAACTCTCAAACCTCCCCTGAGTCCATCATATATTTAGTGTCCAATAAGCAAACCATCGACCCCTTGACCAGTGTCTCACTCAGAGTCTACAAAGACTCATCTTTGCTTGGTTCATTCCCTGGTATTCCTCCTCCTGTCTCTGATCCCAGCTCATTGAATGTTTGCATGATGCAATTGTCTCGGGCTTTCCTCAAGCAGCCTGCTTCGGCTAGTCAGCATCCCCGCCCTTCACAACCTGATCCTAACCTTTCGATTAAGCCTTTTGGACCCCCTCCTCCTGGCCCTTCACTTGCAACTGGTATCCATGAGACTCTCTACCCTCCTGGAATGGTTCCTCTAGGCCTTAACCATCTTGGAGCCATCCCGCCTGGCCATTACCCCTCCAGTCAGATACTGTTCCTAGCTCCCCCTCTTGGAGTGTTCTCGGTACCTGTTATGGCTACCCTATCCCTTCCTAACCTAACCCTGGGGATTCCCATTTGGTACATCGATCCCCCAGCTGCTACCCCTCCTATTCAACCCAAACCTTATCTTACTTTGACCTCGATTCAACTGGTCCCCATGACCCCTCCCGCTGCTACTGTGCCACAGCCACCTCAACAGGAACCTTCTCCTATTGTGACAGCTTCATGTACAAAGGGAAAAGCTCACAAGAATACATCAAAATACAAATTTGCCACGAATGACCCTACTTCTACTCAGCCTCCAAAGCCTTATACTTTGTGTGACGTCATTGGTCATGCCACCCATCATTGTCCTGAATTGCCTCATATCAAGCCCATGGTTAATGTTGCATTCCCTGAGTCTACGATCCTTGAAGCCTCTGTTTCTTCCTCGACTGTAGCCAAGAACCCTAAGACTATTCACACCAACCAACCTTGTGCTTTGTGTGATCTCCATGGCCATTATTCCCACCATTTTCCCCACCTCACGCATTACTACGCCTCTTTGGAGGTAGTTCGGGAGTATGAGATTGAACAAAACTAGTCTACCTCTCCTGTCCTTACGCAGTATGCTTCAGGCCAGCTTGAGGATTTACCCACTCCCATTGACATTCCACCTCCTGATGTTGAGATGACGGAGTATGCGGCCACCATCCTCTACCTTTCATCATTCATGAGATCCACGGTGGAAGCTCCCTCTAAGACTTCCCCTTCTGTTTTGCTCGACCTCCCTTTAGTGATCACACTGGGCTCAACATCAATGGATCCCTTATCTGCTTGTTCTTCCATCACCCCCATGACGATGTGCATCTGAACCTTTCTTCTCAAGATGATGATTTAGGTATCTTTGCCACGTCATGTGGTCTCCCTTCCTCTAGTCATCCCATCTTTTATTGTGATGATGACATCATGGAAGCCTTTTCCACCCCTGACTTCATCTTTCCCACCCATAAGTGGGATGGCACCATCCGTGTCTATGGTGACTTTCGTGGCCTAAGCACAAGCTACCCCCATGGTAGCTCCCACACACCACCTACTCGTCGGTGTATGAGTAGAGATATCCTACCTAGATCACTCCCTTTAGCATTGTTTGTTCGATTTCTACTTTGCGCTCAGGTTTCCATCATTGTTCATTGTCCTCCCATTTTTTGTCTTATGGCACCTTTCATATGGATCCCTCAGCCACACCTTATATTGGTTCTGCGGATTGTGCAAGTTGCTACTCTCGGAATCTAGCCTCGGCAGGTTGGGCCATTTTACCCCCTTACATTCACTTTTTCTCTCGAACGGTGTATGCATTGGTACTGCCACCAATAACTAGGCCGAATATGATGCAGTGCGAGGTTTATTAGCCGATGCCCTTTCTCATTGCATCCTCCACCTTCATGTTCGTTTAGATTCCCTGCTTCTTGTCATTCAATTGAATGGTGTCTATTGTGTGCATAATCTTGTCCTTTTTAGAAGATATTTACGAGTGAAGATTTTGATGCATGAATTTGAAATCATTACATTCATTCATGTACCTAGAGCACAAAATCACTATGTAGATAGCATTGCAAACAATATTCTAGATTGGAATTTAGCACATGCATTTAACACAAGACAATAACATAAAATCATCAAAACGATGCATCTCCATAATATGTGTCATATAACATGTTTTAGAGTCCATCAACTTTGATACATATGACATGCCCATAGCATGTTACAAAAAATTAAAACTGGGGGCACCACCTGCCCCTACACCTAATCACTATCTAGAGGATCCCAAGCCAATGGCTATTCTCCTACAGCTCGTAGATCATGCATCCCCTGTCCAGCAATCGCCATCCGCCGCATGACCCCTCACCACTCTGAGGGTAGACCAATAAATGGCTCTATGTATTGTTCATATAAGTATTGCCAGCCGCACTCTGAAACACTGGTCAGAATCCTCTCACATCTACGATGGATGTCCTCCAGGAGGGCCGCTGCATCCTCATTTTGTGGTGCTCTCCATCTACTAGGTCCTGCCACTCCTAATACTGCAGGCCGTCCAATATACCCAGTTGTTTTTACCGGTACTGTATCTACATACCAAAAGTGAAATAATCAGTACCATATAAAATATTCTGAAACTTTACAATTCCCATAAAATATTATCAATTTTTCACTTACTGTCGGGCCCCCATACTCGACCAGGCAGCAGTGGAAGGTTCGGGTCCCCATGATAACTCATCCCACTATAGGGATAGTTGTCTATGTACAGTGGAATCTAATCCCAATGAGCAAAGAAATCGGGTTTGAACACCCATTTGACCGCCCCAACTCCTCCTCTGCATAGTAACCACCCCCACCAACACATCCTGGGCTCCCTCGGGCCCCCATCCTGCATCTGCATGTGAGGTCGAATTGTCTGGATCTTCTCGAAGAAGAGCGAGCACAACACTGTACCATACACAAAATCATGGTTCACTTGTCACTTGCATAGTGGCAACTGTAATTTCAATTACGAAAACATCATCTAGGCCCACCCATAGTAGGTCCCACTCAACACACTCTCCACAAGCATCATCTGCCCTCCAGTGATGTGGTGGAGTGTTCGGTTTCCCAAGATCCGCAGCACCGCTGCGGCCACATCACAGGTCTCTAACCTCTCTAGATCCCCGATGGGTATCCGTGTCCCCTTGACATGGAGACTTAGTTGACAATGGTGCTCTAAAAACTCCATGATGTTCTGCCCTCGCGGTAACACTGGCTGAGTATTCCCAACCGTCCCAAGTGGTGGGAGACCAGTCAAGAAATATATATCCTGGACCGTCAACTCGATCTAGTGCCATTGCACTATAAAGACCTCATGGTATGGATCCCAATAACTGACAATCTGGGTCAACAAGGGCTCTCCAGCTCTCATCAAATTGTTCTCCACAAACTTTAGAACCCCAAACCTGGCCAATGCACTATGGACACCATGATCCTCTTGGATCTTTGACCGTAATGTGTCCAGGTCTCTCTCTCTTCGGTTGATCTGTAATTCTGCCATATCTTCACAAAAACATCATATTTTTCAGTGTACAGAAAGGAACAACTGCATTTAACCATAAAAACCCAACTCTCAACCAAAAAACAACACAAAAAAACCCCTCTTTGCCAGGTCGCACCTTTCAGGAATCCTAGTACAAGTCGCACTTTTCTTCCCAAAACCTACTACCCAGGTCACATATATTGCCCCAAAAAGTGCAACCCAGCCATGAAGAAGATCAAGGGTCTATTCCTGAGCTCTAGGCACCTAAACTGAACTTTAAATCCACAGAAATGAAAGAGTAGGGTTAGACCTCTTACCTGCAACTGATGGATCTTGATTCCAACGGTAGGTTTGTCTGCCCTGATCACCGCAAGATTTAGGGTCTTCTCTCCTCTCTACATTCACCACGACTACACTTGAAAATGAGTGAATTTGGAGGGAAAATTCTTTATTAAAAGACAAACCCTGATTTTTATTTCGCCTGTTGCGGCCAAAGCGTAACTCAGTTTGAAAAACCATTTGTACAATTGGCAAGCTCTCACCGAGCTCTCAAATGGGTATCTGTTAGTTTTTCATGATTTGATACTTCACCAGGACACATTTTGTCCAAGAAGGGTCACTTCACCGCTCCTCAAAATCGAATTTCTTCACTTGAAGCACTTATATTTGGGGCACCACTTTGCCTCTATACTTGTCCATGCTCGTGTTAATTTTCGTTGTGAGTAACCATCATGTACTCATGTCTTTATGGTTCCCACCAAACCTTTTCTATGTGCCATCAGCATCATCGAGTCGCCCTTGTTTAGAGCATCCGATTTGAGTCATCATCGCATCCATGGAGTCTATCTCGAGTCCCTTTGTATCCCTCTATAGTCCTCCATCCTTCATTGCTTGGTTCCTCCCTCATGTCGCACATTATGGCCTTCAGTCCTATTATCCCCTATCCCCTTTGATATTGTGTTAGTCACTGCCAGGTCATCCATGCTCTTTATGATCTAACAAGGGAAGTTTTCCTTCTGCTACTTAGTACCCTCCATTTCATCTTCATCCCTGGTGTCAGTTTGTCAGTCGCTCTACTATTTTCTCTCGTGCCTTATTTAAGGATCCCTTATTGCCTCACCTATGGTGGACCTCCTTCTGTCAACATCAGATCATTCATTCCAGAAGATAGGTCTAGAGGGTAGTGTACCTTGGTTCCAACTTCCACTCTCGTTCGATGCCTCAGATTTTGCAAAGGGACTCCTTACTTCCATTTGACTTGATTGTTTCTCAACTCCAGCTCCTTACAGCATGATCGAGATCCATACACTTGAGGGTTCAGTGATGCAACAGATTGTACTGGTGATTCCCGGGTGTGTGTGAGATGTTTCAAAACTCAGAGGTAGTGGCCCTTCAGGTAGCCCCCCACATGCCCGGATGACCTCTTCATTACAGCCTTTGATGCAGCTCCATAGATTTGATGATGTCGGCCTCAGCCGCTTGCAACGCCTTTTAGTTTTCATATATCAGTTAGATTTTTAGAGCCCTTTATTGTTTACAGGGGCACTTTGGCTGTATTTATATATCATGTACTCAGATATTATTGTATAAGTCCTAGATGTTATCCCAGGCACAGTACGTATGTGGGATTCATTATCATGTTTTATCTGGCTCATGTTTATGCCAACATGTACTATATAGTTCAATCCCTTGTTTACTAGACGCATTATTATTTGTACTTTGTCTCGGTGGGCATAGGTATGCCTCCCCTGCCGCCTATAGCATAGGTAATCACTCATAAAAGGGACTTTTCGCACTTGTAAGTCTCGCCTCCTCGGGGTCTAGTCCTCTAGTGCTTTGGTATACCTTATATTTCTCTCTCTCTTACTTCCCCTTCGGTGTCTAGTGTATTAGGGTCCCGTGATTTGGTAGATTAGCTAACCAAATGACAGGGTAACATCAGAACAATCTTTGGAGTCCTAGGACCTAGCCTTCCTGGACTCAGAGAGGGCTCTCTCTATTGCACGAAGGATGTGAGCTTGTTCACTTTAGATTAACTTTTTTAGGCTAGTTTTTAAGTGTATGTTTGTTTGTTTGTTTTGGGTTGGGGTAAGATGATCAAGTAGGATAGGTGGAATGAGAGAATATCGAATCAATAGGGCTATGGGGTCAGATGAAGTCAAGGGTGTCTAAATTATGAAACAGAGTGTATTGCAGGGCTGATTTAATAGGGTGAATGGATCCTTAAAGTGATGTATGATGGTGTGACGAACATTATGCTTTGTGAAAAGACTAAGAGGTCTTATACATCTATAATTTGAAGCAATAGCTCATGAGGTAGGGAAAACCATTAATCTATATGAACAATACTCAAACTGATAAACATACAAGATGAAAAATCCAGTGGTACATAGAAGCATTAGAACTCCTAACTTTATAAATCCACCTTCAACTTTTTGAAAAAAACATGAGATAAAAAAACAATTCAATATATGGAGGGGGAACTCCTAAATGGCATATATCAAACTATCGGGAACTCTGAAACAAGTTTATGAGCATGGGAAAAGGGCAAGATCAAAACAAGACCTCTTTGTATTAACCTAATCAATCAGTATTCCATAGAAAAGTTTCACAATAAGTTTTTGAAAAATCTAAATAAGCAGGGCATACCATGAATCATATTTATAAACTAACATACTAATCATTCATTAAACAAAGAAAAAGTTTTAGTGGGCCTAAGGAGCACTCAAGAATTCATTAAGATGAACTAAAAGAAGAAATCATCAAAACTATAGCAAACAGGAGGTTTGAGGTGCTTCCATGAGCATATCTCAACCTACACTTTTCTAATCTATAGCAAACAAGCAGATTGAAACAAAATGAGGACAAGAAAACACTAACAAGTTAGAAAAACATCACTATTCACCAAGATATGGAATCCTACAAGCAAGCTTGATCCACGTGGATATCAGTGGCCACCCACCTATTCCATTTGGACCCGCAACATCAATTCTTTCAGTTTTTCAGCTTCAACAAAGCTTACTATTTTTAGCAAGTTTTCGGGTCTTGCACTCTCGGAGCCGTTTTGGGGACTTAATGATCCAGTTGGATATTGGTGGCCACCCACTGAGTCCATTTGAACCCCCACCATTATTTATTTCAGTTTGTAAGTTTTAGCACAACTTACTATTTATAGCAGTTTTTCAGGTCCTGAACTTCCGGAGCCGTTTTGAGGCCCTAAATGACGTTTCTTGGGAAAATGGAGAGAAACATGGGTCCATAGACCAATGTATCTTGTTCAAAAGTTGTACTCCTTGGATAGATATTTCTAACGAGCTATTGAGCACGTCAAACAGAGATCAGATGCCAAAGTTACGCCCCTGGGAAGTTGAACCACCAATTTACCCAAACGAAGCCCACAGTTTTGGCGCTTCATCTCCTAGGGTTAGGTTTTTGGATGTTTCGGATTCTACATTGTTTCTCAACAATAAATAGGCCCTCGAGCCTCATTGTAATACAGTTCAGGGGGCTGGGAGGCAATACATCTCTTCTTAGGGATAAGCGCTACTAGTGCCCTAGCTCGCTTATTCTGATCATGTCTGTACTGTAACACAGTTCAAGGGCTGGTAGCCGACACATCTCTTCTTAGAGATAAGCGTTGCCAGTACCCTAGTTATTCATTTCCATTATGTCTCATTGTAACACAGTTCAAGGGGCTGGTAGCCACCACATCTCTTCTCAGGGATATGCTACCAGTACCCTAGCTCATCTATTTCCATTATGTCTATAATAGGCCTGCAAGCCTCAATGTAACATAGTTCAGAGGTCTGTAGCCATCACATCTCTTCTCGAAGATTTGCTACCAACACCCTAGCTATTTTATTTCCATATGCCTCTAAGCATATTTTTTTTATTTGATATTAATTAAATGAAGCATTATTTCCGCCGCATCTCTATGTTCATGGTTATTTCTGTATTCTATTGCGTTCCTGCATAAAATCCGGATCAAAGCTTCTCCAACATCAAGCCACATAAGCCATTCATTCACTTCATAAAACCAAATATCTTCTCCAAGCTCATAAACCATGTATTTCTCTATAACACATCAAGTCCCCACGTTTACAATGAATCCTCATGGCTTATATAACAAGCAAGGAGGAGGAGAGCTCACTAGAGCATCTAGAAGTCTATTGGCCAAAAACAAATATCCTAACTTGTCCTTGAGGCCTTACAAGGTCCAAGGCACAAAATATATTTTCCGAACTAAAATAGAAAAAATATTCACTTTTAGGCTATGACATACGTGATAAAACTTTCCTAACACACATTTTTTCAGTTACCTATAGGAATGCAACAAACTGTCTCAAAACTTTGAAATTTTCCTGGAGTGTAGCACAGAAAAAGGTCTTTTCGCAACAAAGTTTAGGAGGCCTTCCCGATGTCGGAAAAGGCTCCGTGATGGCCCGTTGGAAAGCTGTGGAAATCTACTTTCTAGATCTACCTTTGGTTCCTTAATCTGACCTCTAAAAGTTTCCCAAAAAGTGGAAAAAAACCAAGACTGCCAGGAGTGCAACACTTGCTCAAAAAAGAGGGCAGAAAGGTGAAAAATTGAGTGTTTTTTACCCTTTTAGGGGATCAAAACAACTCAAATTGAGCTAAAATTTCGTGAGAATACTCATTTCATGATGGGAAATTCAAAAATGTAAGCTTCCCACTCTAAATATGCCCTAAGAAAAATCGCAGCATAGGGGGTGCTACGCTCCTAACCTCAAAATTTGCAAAAAAACAAAAACTTGTTCAATTTTGTTCAAATTTGGTAGGTAGGTGCCTCAAGGGTCCTTAGAGACCTGTAGAGAAACTTGGGTTTAAATAACAAGCCTAGCTTGGTATTTTTCATCATTTGGTTCCGGGCCCTCATTTTGGGCAGTTTTGAACTTTTGTCTTACAAAGTGATTTCTCCGTTTGTAGTGCTCAGTCATCCTCCTTTGTAAGCTCAAGTATTTGTTGGCCTTCTCTAGTTTGGCCTCTAAATGTATATTGACCCTTTCAAGCCATGATTCTTTGTTATGCTCAATTTCCATGGAAAGGAGTTTGATGAGGGGAAATTGTTGTGCTTGGGCTGATTCTTCCTCTCTTTGTTTTGCCAATGCTTTCCTAAGACCCATAGTCTTAGGTCTCTTTCTAGCTTGCCCCTCTTCATCACTATTTTCCTCATAAGCGCCCATGTATTCCTCCAACTACACTTGTGATCTTTGAGCCTCCTTCCTATATTTGAGCGCCCTTGCTTCATAGATGGCCAGATGGCCACTCATTTGTTTGTTCTGCATTTGTAGGAAGTGAATGAGATCCTTTGATATTTCTAGCTCAGCCTCCAAGTCTTTAATATGTGCATTCTGGTCTTGTAGAAGAGAATTGACTATCTTTGTCTCATTTTCCTCATCACTGTCTATGTGAATGAGTTAAAATTCTCTTTCTTCCTCATGATTGTCTTCCTCCTTCTTCAATTGTTGTTTACCTTTGTCCTTCATTTGAGTTGAGGAGGAGTGCATGGCCGCTTGCCTTTTGGAGGCAGAAAACACATGCCTCCTTCCTTTTTGATAAGTGATGGTGAAAGGTGCCATAAGTTTCACTTGAAAAATTTGGTCACTAACGACCTTAAGACTGTTTTCTTCTTCATGGATGATTTATGTGTGAGTGTCCTTCTTGCCTTGCTCTTGGCTATCCTTTTGATAAGCATCCTCAACCTCTTTCAAGCTTTCCTTGATGCCAAGACCTTCAAGACTGCCATGCTCTTTTTTTGCACTATTAGAGGCACCTATGTTGGTCATTTCTTTACTTTCATGACTGTTCTCCTTTTGATCTTTTGGTCCACTTTCTTCACTGTCAATATCATTATTTATATCACTATTAGCACTATTTGTAGGGTCACTACTTTGGGCACCTTTATTGGTCTTCTCATCACTATGAGAATCATTCCCTTCTTTATTAGATGAGTCCCTTTAACTGATATTTTCTTCACTGCCATGTTTATTGTCTTCATTACTTGGCCCTTTGTCATCATTTCCTTGTCTATTGAAAACAACTTTAAACCCTCTCTCTTGGCTGCCTGTGCCATTCTTGTCACTGTCATTCTTGCTTTCTCCATTGCTTTCATATGTCTCCTCTCCATTGTCTACATTTTTATCCTCAGTGTCATTTTCTTCATTATCAGCCCTGCTGTTTTGACTTCTTTTCTCATCACCCGCATCACTATTTTTACCTCTGTTTTCTTCTTCATTCACATACTCATCCTTGGGATCATCACTTTCTCCCTCATTGTTTTCTTCTTGATTATTACTCTCTCCCTCATTGTTTTCCTCATGATCACCACTGCTTTCTTCATGATCAGATTTCTCAGGGGAAGGAAAATGAGGAGGTTCTATTTCAGGGAATGATTCATGTGAAGAAGATCAACCAAGGTCAGTGGAGGGTGATGGAGGTGAGTGAGGAGGATTTTGAGATGATGATGGCATACTTTGCAGAGGGATGGGCTGTGGAGTTGTGAAATCATCATGGGCGATAAAAACCTCCCAGGGAATGCCTTATTGTTCTAGTTGGTATGAGACAATTACTTTGATGAGGGAATGGTGAAAGAGGCTTGACATTTGTTGGGATGGAGGCCTTTTTTGCATGATGGAGGAAATTTTCTCAATGCTTTTGCAAAGGTAGTAGGGCATGCGCAGTAGCTTGGTTCTGGTGAAATGCATGAGGAGTCTAATATGATGGGAATAGACTCTAGAGAACCTACCCTCACAGGTGAATAATTTCATGATAATCTTCATTAGGAGGGCATATCTGTCCAATAGATGAGAGAAAGGGAAAATAGTTTTACAGTCAGCTTGAAAACTTGGTTTCAGGAATGGGTGGTAATGGCTTAAGTCAAGCTACTTTTGTTTGAACCACCTTTCTCCTATGCAAGGCATTCTAGTAGCTTTAGAGATGACATTGGTGGTCAGCTCAAAATTTATCCCGGCTAGGTGTACTTTGTGCTTATGAAGACTTAGGGAAAATAGTTTTGTCAATTGAGGATGACTTTTGATATTTTGCACTCTGTTACAGAACTCATAGCACCCTAACTCTTGAAAATAGGAAATAATTGTAGGGGAGGCTATCACCTCTTCAGTGTTTATAGGTTCAAACCTATTTGGCTTCCCTCCCTTCTTCTTCTGCTTTCTTGGTCTTTGATTTGCCTCATTTAGGTCAACACTCCCTTCTTCGAACATTGTGTCTTTCTTCACCCCTTCCTCAAAATATTTAAATATAATGATATTTTCTACTGAAATAATGTGTAAAGAGGGTTAAGGAGATGCTGAGTTTTGTAACAAGGTTAGGAGACTAGCAGAGAGTAGGTTAGGTTTTCTTTACAAGTTTTCTTCATGCTTTTCTTGACATAAGTTTTGAATTTTCTTGGCGCCCTTAACCTTTATAAAATCATGAAGAGGTGATAATAGTCAAAATACCTTTTTAAAATGTCCTTCACAGCAAATAAAATTATTTTTCAAGGCTTGTGGGCGAGTCGGGCGATGTTGACTGTATTTTTGTGCATTGCTATGATTTTGTGGTAGGAGCGCAACATCTGGGCAGAGGGGTGAAACCCGTGGCAGGACCGCAACACCTGGGCGCTCGGGTGGCTTGGGTCACTGAACGCAGAGTCGTGCAGTGTTTGGACAGTGGCCAGAGCGCAACACCATGGGCAGCTCTACACGTGACGTTGGGTGGAAGTATGGATACAGTGGCCGGAGCGCAGCACCGTTGGTCTGGGCGTTGTGACTATGGTCTTGGCCCTTCAATCCTACACGCCGGGCAGGTTGCACGCCGTCAAGAAAAGCACAAAAATGTGCTATGTGTCAGGAGGTTGGTTGCTACGGCAAGAGTGCAACACCCTTGGGCAAGGCTGCATGCTTATTCGGGCCTTCCCCTACACGTTGTTTCAGGCCTTCTCCTACATGTCGGGCAGGGCTGCAAGAGCGCATAGCCAACCTACAGGCATGCAACACTCAGAAGGAAAACACACGGGAAGCTGCTACAGGAGCGCAACATGCTGGATTTTTTGCCCGAGGACTCCGGTAGAAAACTGGAAACCTCACAGTGTTTTTCAAATGATCGAATGAGCGGGTGCACATTATGTTGTGGTGTTTTATATCTCCTTTTTGAAAGAATTAAGATTAAAACCCACATCTCTAAGGTTCCCTTTGGACCCTTTTTTCTTTTTGCGCCGTTTCCATTTTTCCAATGCCTTTTGGAGCTAATTTTGAATGTCCTTTACAGCCATTTTTAACCATGGTCTCTTTTTGCACTTGGACAGTTGGTTAGATCCAAAATTATCCCTGCTTGTCAAAATCATTTGTTAGAGGGGTTTTAAATCATGTTTTACCTCCTTTAGACATTATGAACATGCCTTTGACATTTTCTTTGTTAGAAAACATATTATTGAGTTGATGCTTTGTCTCCTTGAGTAAAGTGGCATTCAGTGCCCTATATTTGTCTCCTTATATATTTTTAAGAACTCTCATCTTACCCTTTGATTAAGTGCGATTGATGCTTGTTTTCCAAACTTAGAAGATAGTTGGAAAACTGTTGAAACCATTTGCTGTTAATGAAGAAGGTTTCTTTGCCTCTTATTATGACCATTTTGTTCAGTTTCCCAACTTCTGAGGCTTTAGGGATGTTTAGAAAACAAAACAAGGCTACCTTCAAAGTCCTCAAAGAAAACATTCATTTAAACTCTTTACTTATGCCTAAAAAGTCTCCAATGATCATTTGGAGGTTTATAGGAGTTCTTTAACCTTTGTAACCCAAGTATTTTTCCACTTCTTGGTAAAAACAGTCACACATTTTGATTCCTAATAAAAAACATACCTCATGCTTTTCTTATTGTATGAATGGGCTCCTTATGTTGATCCTCGTTTTTACCTCACCTTATGGCTTATCTTATGTATTTTTAGTCTCTTTGCAGGAATGTGGGCAAAGGGCAGCTTTCCCTATACAAAATTCATGATTGAGGCCAAATATCATCCCAATGATCTCTTTGTTTCAATGAGCAATGTTGCTTATGTGCCACTGTATTTTTGGAATCTGCACAGACCTTTTGATGGGCAGCACTTGACAATATCTTATCATGAGATCATGTTTTCCCTATAGCCTTTAGCCTGTTGTACCTATTTACCTGCTTGTCGATGTCTTCCTTAGTTCTTTAGGTCTCCTTCTATGCCTTTGTTCTACTATTTGACAAATTACTAAGCATTCCTATAGAAATGCTCGGACATGGTATGTTGTTCTTTTGCAGACTTACTATTGGATCAAGAGGGTACCTTTGGAGGTCCTTTAATGTTCCTTGGATAATGATAAGCCTCAATTTTGTGTTCTTTTGACTTCACCTTTGAATAACCATGGAAATAGTGAATTTATAAACATGATAGCGCACAACCTAGGTGACCCTATTCGACTTATTGTAATGCTTTGGAATAGGTTTTTTGACTGAAAACTTGAAATAGGGTTTGGATGAGGAGATAGGGTTTTTGACACTCTATTATGCACTACGATCCTAGATCACTAGAAAACCTTGTTTTACTTCAAAGGGCTTCCTAGAAAGGATTTTGACACCACTGTTGCTTGAGGCACTTGGTGAGTAGGGGAAAAAGATTGGTTTACTTGGCGAAAAAATGTTTAAAGATAGAGGGCTTAGGCAAACTGAGACAAAGGGTTATAGGAAAAGGTGGCAAATATAGAGAGAGTGAGGGACATTAGTCCAAGATGGGGTTTTATTTGGATGATAGATTGGCCATGCTTGAACAGAGAGGAGGGATAATGGAAAATTTCTTTTTGAGGATATTTCTAGAACACACATGATTTCTTGAATTAATATTCATGGTCATATTTAACCCAAAACAGAAAAATTAATTAGATAAATCATTATTTATCTTATTATTTTAGGAATAATTATTTAAACCTTATTTAAATGATATTCCTTGTTAAATTTGACTAAATCATTTATAAATAATTGAATAAATCATTATTTATTTTATTATTACTCAACTACATCCTTAAAATAATAAACAAATAATTTATTTATTTATTATTTAAAAATAAAGGGATTTGACCAAAGTCAAATTCTTTTTCCCTCCAACAAATATAATAAAATATTCCATAAAAGTTGGATCTTGATTTGGTTAATAATATTTTAATTATGCACCAATATCTAGACTAACTCAATATTTTGTTATAAATAGAAGGGTTTTCCTATTCATTCACTACCTTTTATTGCCTGGATCTATACTTTTGGTCTGACTTTGATCCACCATCATTGTCATATTTTGCTACCATTTTTCTTATGAGCTCCCTTTGAGTTCCTTTTTTGTCTGGGTTTTCTACACCATCAAGAGAGACAGATTTTAGATATGAAGTGTTGAGGACTTACAAGAACCCATCCCATTGAGGGGGACTGGTAACATCTTTCTATGTTCCCTTCCTAGGTGTCAAAAAATACAAAAAAAATTCTAAATCATTCTTCTCTTGTCTATTGGATGCATGGAGCAACTCTTGCTTTTATTTATTGCTTAATGTCTTTTAATGCATAGATCTAGATTTTGCAGTATTTATCTTGGTAAACTAATTGTGGATCTAAAGATATTGGCAACAATATTTGATGTTAGGGATGTTTGTTATGCACGGCTAAAGTGAGCCTTTTTCGTATGCTTGCGATTAATATTCATACTAACAACTTGTCCTATAACTGCCCAACAACATGTTGACAAAATGAATGATTGTTTTGACCTTCAAGAGGTAGATGAATAAAGTGTTAAGTTAAGGATGTTTGCTCAGAGTCTTAGAAGAGAAGTTAGGAAATGGTTCAAAGCTTTACCTACAAACAATATCAATGAAATCCTTGTCTTTCATAAAACATTCCTAAATAGATGGGAAGTTAAAAAGAATCCTCTTCAAATCTTATCTGAATATGAAAATATTAGAAGGGCCCCAGCTAAAAGTGTTCAAGATTACTGCACCAGATTCAACATTTTATATAATTCAATACCTGCTCATATAAAACCACCACAAGTTTTAGCCCTGGTTAAATTCCCAGATGGTTTTGAAACATAAATGTCTTATCAACTAAGGGAAAGAAACTCATCCACATTAGAGGTAATGCAGAGAGATGCGGTGAGTGTGGAAGCCAATCTGTTAGCAAAAGGAGCTAGAATGAGAACTAAAAGAAGAGTTACTATAAGAGAAGAACCTTCAAATTCTATATCTGATGCTAAAATTGACTCATTGGTTAGAATTATGGAGAGAATGATGGAGAGATTCAATATAAATGAGATAACGGTTTCAAGAGAAAATCAACCAGCTCCTCGAAATATAAATCAAAATCCTAGAAGAAATCATCCTCAGATAAGACAGAGAGCGAATAGAGGTCATCATCATCGGATTACGCCTCCATTCCAAGAGAATTATGCTGATGAAGATGAAGGAGTAGTTGAGGAAGTAAAATAAAATCAAATAAATTTAATGTAATATTCCAAATTTTTAGCCTTCAAGCTAAATGGAATATTAGAGTTGTTTCATCACTAGGTAGGTGAATAAATGGGTAGGGAGGCCCATTAACCTCTTTAAAAGGATCAATAACACTCCTAATGTGGAAGGAGTAAGAATAAGCAGCTTATTTGAGCACCCTTGGGTGTGAACAGAGATGGGATCATGTTGATTTAGTCAACTTTGACCAAGTCAACAAAGCTGTCTAGATACATTGAACCACCTTGATGGACAGCACAGTTTTAGTGGAGTACAACTTGCATGAGCTTGTTGGCACATATGGATGGGACCCAATGTGGAGAGGTTCACTTGATATATATTAAGAGGATGGAGGCCATTTTTAGGCATGCTTTTGTATTTCAATCTTGTGGTCTGGTCTATTTAGACTTGGCTTCCTTTTGTTGTTTAGCAGGGTAGCACCGGGTGTTCCTGAGTGAGAATCCCACCTCTTCCCTTGAGAGGCCTCTTGGGAGAGCTTGTCATGTATTGCTCCACATCCAAGCTCAAGTCCAAGCATCACTCTTCATTCCCAGCATTATTTCTGTAGCAGGATATTGTTGATTTGCTGGGTGTTGCAGTGGAGGATTCTTACACCACTTTCGGGTCTGTTTCTTAGTAGAGGGTGCCTTCCTTCTCTTGAGAAATCAGCTAGGAATATTTTTGAGCACATTTCATAACTTGGCAGTAGGCCAAAGTGTTTCTCATCTCCTACAGCACAGTTCCTTGCAGGAATTGCGTCATTTTTCACAGAGTTGCTGTAGCAGCAGGGTTAAGACCCTTGTTTCTGAGCTAGTTTCCTAGGGAAAGGGCCAACCCTTCTCCTGGAAAGCTACAGGAAGGGATCCTCATCCATCCTTTGTATTATTCAACTATATTTATGTAATGTTTCAGTAATACTGCATTTTCTGAGCTTAATAAATCATATATGCTCTTCTTTGTACATGTGTCTCAAGAAACCCTTGCCGGGTTAACTCTATAATACAATGAGGAGGCTAGATCTCTGTTTTCTTGGCATATTATTCCATATAACTCTAGATCCATGTTATTTCATCATTATACTGTAGAAACCCTCATAAAATAATGTTGTACATGCTTCAACCTTTTTCCGCATAACTCAAGTCATGGGATTTGGCCATTTTTAAGTTGTTAGGTAGCCAAGAGGTCTGTTTAACATATCAAATGGGATTTATTTCTAATCCCCTTTTGTATGTGAGGGCCTAACATCATATTCTAAGGGAACCAAACATTATTTCTCCCAGTAAAAATGCAGATCTTCAGAAATAACATTTTCAGGGTCTAATTCCTGCATTTTCCCCACTTGGGAATGTGTAGGGCTCCTTCCTTTGTTGATGTTTCACTAATTTGAAGGTTATGTGTTTTTTAACACATCATATGAGTCTATTTTCTGGATCTCCACATTTGGAATGTCTTAAGATATTCCCAATAGTGTATAAAATCCCTATTTTGGGATATTACATTTAATGGGTAATTATGAAGATGACTCTGTTTTTCTCACCCAAGAAGAACAAAAATTATTTTCATTAACTCAGATAGAGTTAGAATCTGAAGAATCTGATGATTATAAACAAGGATTTGAGAATTATATCATGGAGGTTCACAGACAATATAACCTTAGAAGCAATAAAATTTTGATAATTCCAACGAAAGGAATTCAGAAAATATTGCGAAAAAGGTCTCTTAACCTGATCTCAAATAATTAGCAGAAGATTCAAAGAGAAGTGTGAACAATTCAGAAAATAAGAACACCGAAAAAAATCACTAGGAGAATAGTTGATACCCCTGCCAAAATTGCTCAAACTAATATTCCTAGTACAAGTAAACAAACTGAATTTACCGAAAAAGTAGTGGCTGAAAGAACTGATTTTTCAAATCTGCTCAAAGTTCAAACACCATTTAGCATTTAGAATGAACTTGCTAAACTAAAAATATCTATTCCTCTCACTGAATTGATAAATAAGAATGTGTATAGGTCTCAGGTCCTAAAGGTACTAAACATAGGGGATATCACTGATACTTTTAATTTAAATGATGATCAACCTGAACTTTTTTTTGGGCCAGAAGTTGATGGTAAACCCCAATAAGGAGGTGTCCCTCCATTTTACGTCAGTCTTAGTGTTCATGAAAAAATTCTCCATAATGCTATGTTGGATTCAGGTGCATCACAGAATCTGATGCCAAAGGCAGTTATGGAGAAGCTTGGTCTTGAAATTACTATTGCTTACAAAGATTTATACTCTTTTGATTCTAGCAAAGTAAGATGTCTAGGTCTTATCAAAGATCTTTGTGTCACCTTATCTCAGTTACCAACAAAAATTATAGTGATGAATATAGTAGTATCTGACACCCCTTCTAAGTATGACATGCTTTTATCATATTCATGGGGAGAAAATTTAGAAGGGACCCTGTTAGCAACCTATAATATAGAGATCATAATTTTGACTTGACTATTGATAATATTGTAAATTTGTACATACTTTGCCTTCTGCAAGTTGTATTCACATATTTTGTTTAAAAAAAAAAAAAATCAAAAAGAGGGTAAAAAGTCCTAAAAGAATAATCAAAGGACTTAGAAAAAATAAAAGACCCAAAAAGAAAAATGAATAAAACATGAAACTGTGCAAGCATAAATGCCACTACCTTTTACTTTTTGACTGTGGCAAAGTGTCAATAAATTCCATAGTCCATGATGAGTTAAACAGTTTAATCTTAACTTGTCATTGTTTCAATTTCACTTGTTGTAGATAGAGAATAATGAGTTGTCATATTGCTTAATCATGACAATTCAGTAGTTAGATAGAGAAATAAAATGAATCCAATAGTTTAATCTGGATTCATGGATGAAATAAGTATAGAATTAGATAGTTTAACTTGCTTTCAGAAAGAATAATGCTGTGAAGATTGCTAGCCTAAATGCACCTTACTACAAAGGAAGAAAAAATGTTAGCATGGTAAGCTGGGTAGGTAGAAGAAGGTGAAAAAATCTCAATGTAAATATCATTCATCATGGGCTGCAAAATAACTAACTTCCCCTTCCCATAGTCATGAAACATTCTAAACTATCAGTCAGAAAGGCTCAAGGCATTTCCTTGACTTTTGTTGGGACCAAACCCAAGGCTCTATGATTGATCAGTTGAAAGTGTGAATGTCTATATTAATCCATAAAATCACATCATTACCATTCATGCATTCATTCCCATAAATAATCCTAAGTAAAATTCCATTTTTTACTTAAAGGCATTATGATTCCCATTTGATTAACTTCCTACATCATTTGAAAACATTAAGCCCTCAAAATAACATTATATCGGAAGATAAGTGATAAGATCAATGCAAATTATCTTTTGAAATTCACTTTACTTTTTATGTTTATGTGTTTTGAGTATACCATCTCCTATTTTCATATTAACTCTAATTTATATATTAAATCCCTATAGAAATGATCTTCTCCTATTATATATAACTCATTTTTATATAATAAACCCAAAAACCCACTTATTATAATTTTAGCTGAAGTTTATAATTCCCACATGTTTAATAAAACCCACATTATAACCCCCTTTGGCTAAAATATACCTTTATATATAATCTCGCCCCTATGGTAGTTAAATCAACCTAGTTTAATTAACCATATAACAAAAATATTCAAAAAATCTTTTAAAACATTTTTTTATGTGTTTTAAGAAAAAATATCGAAGTTTAATTTAAACTGAACTTCTAAGCCCATTTCCTTGTATATTTTCCCACGACTCCCTAAACCTGAGGTTAAATCTCTAACCTAACCATTTCCCCACAATATATATTTCATTACCACATTCCCTAACCTTGGTTAAACTTCTGAATATCCCTCCTGATCACCTTTTCCATTGAAAAAATCGTTTTTTTTAATATAAACTAACCTTATCCCTTTCTCCATCAGGATTAATGTCAGCCCTCCGATCCCATCTATCCAGTTGATCTGACGACTAAAAATCAACGTGACAGATTAATACAATTCCATCCCTCCCCATCGCGTTGAATTATAATAGTTGATCTTTTATTTATTTCCAAGATCTTGTGGCTCAGAATGAACTCGATGACTTACCTTTCCCCGCACCTTACCTTTTGATCGTGACTGTTCGCTTTCCAAAGCAAGATCTGACAGCTGATATCTCATATCGCGCCCAAAAAGTAAACGACCAAAATTTGGGAAAATTCGTGCAATATAGGTTGTTTTCTGAAACCACCATGTATCGACGTGTCCTCAAATAATTGGATCGCGTTTGAAAAGTGATTTACCGCTTACCACCTTGGAGCTGCGCGAATACCACCCAGTGGTATTCTGAAACCACTTCTTCCTAAACCATGGTTAATGCATAAAAACTCATAATTTTCAATGAATTTTCACTTATTCACGCGTTAAACCTGTGAAACCTTTGCTAAGCCTATTTTCATCGAATTTTCACCATTTTGCGCCATTTGACCTTTGAGAGCCTGTGCAGAGCCATTTTCACCTTTTTCAAACCTACCAGTGCCATTTTCAAGCCAATCTCCCTGCAATTCAACTACGAAGAGCCACAGTACCCTCTGATAAACCAGTTCAGCGGAATTGAAGACTGTGCGCAACCAACAACTCAGTCTACCACAATTATACCTTTTTAAAGGTATTTTTCGTTAAACTTAACCATAAAATTTCAATTCAAAAATAAAAAGCATTAGTTCTTCAATTATTGCTTGTAATTCTCTCAATTACCCATACGGAAATTACAAAAAATATCCAAAGTACAGGGGAAAATCTGTCAAAATTTCCCCGAAATCCCTCATTTCCATTTCTTGCAACTTTTATCCATACCCTGATCATTTTCACTGCTGGAATTGATCATAACCTGCCTTCTGAGCATTAAAACCCTCTTTCAATCCAAAACCCTGCCCAGAATCCTATTTTACCTGGGATATCCTCCAAAAATCCCTTGTTTCCAACAGTAGAAACTCAACAAACAATCTAAGCTTGCTCTGTTCAATTAAAAATAACAAAGAAATAAGTAACCCCAAAATTAGGAGATCCAAAGCCTCAAAAGAAAGCCGCTGCTAAAATTCCTCAGCCTAAATCTTCTAAAATTGATAAACCAACCCCTGTACTCACTGTTGATTCCATAGAGGTTGTCAGACATGTTCAACCTCCAGTTATTTCACAAGAAAATAGTCCTCTGGTTGACCTTGACTACAGAATACTGGACCCTTCGTTAGAGTTCAATTTGCTTGATGTATATCACTGGTGTTTTGGTGAATCAGTAGAGAAAGATGACAAAGATATACCAGTCTGGGATTCCAATCTACCAAAATATATTGTCCCTCTTACTCATTCAGCCCCAGATTTTGTCAGATTGTGTCAGTCCTATTATCTTCCAGACCAAAGGTGCATTGTGAATAAAGACAGAGAGGTCTTATTTTACATCAATGCAGAATCTATAAACTCTATGCTGCAACTGAACCCTAACCCCAATGCTGCTTCATTGTCAATAGAGGATTTAACTCAAAATTACCTAGAACTTAATTTTGCTTCTAAGTTCAAAGTCTTCCAGACTTTTTGTCCCAAGCAAGATGTTATCCCTAAGCTTAATCCTCCATTTGATACTTTTGATTTTCCAAATGAAACCAGACAGATTGTCTCCATGCTATCATTCATACTGGTTTACACCAGTGTTGAATTCACTGATGTGGTTATCTTAGGTTTTCTGTCTACTCTGAATCCTGGCCAGTCTCCATCCATTGTGTACAATTTTGTCAAGTTCATTGCAGAAAACATGCACTATCAATTATCCAGGTTGTCAGAAGAAGGATTCTTTAGATATACCTCATATCTACTTCACCTCTTTTTGTATTATCAAGTAGACAAATTTCCTATTGAATTTCAGAAGGTAGATCCAGAAGGAAATGTTCTTTTGGTTGTGTTTTGGTCATCAATTCTGAGAAAATGGAACAGGGAATACAACTTTGCAGATTTCAATAACTTGTTTTTAGTGCCTACTATGAATTTATTGAATAAAGAACATACCCCTAGAATCAATGAAGAGACAAAGATAATCCTACAGCTATCTGAAAGCTATAAAACAGGGGATTGGTACTTATACAAAATTTACACAGAGTTCAGAGTATATGGTGCACTCTTGGCCCCATATAAACTACCAAGATTTGTTACAACAAGAATATTTGCTTTAGAATATTTGAGGCAGCTATTGAATGCAGATGAAATCAATTTCATAGCTTCTAGGAAAAAGACTTAGTTTAAACTGAAAAATCAAATTGGGCCATTTATTGTGAATAACAGAGAAGCAGCAAATGAAATAAATGTCAAGTTGAAAGAGTATAAATTCCCATATATTTTTATGTGGAATTATGATCCTCAAGGTATTTTAAGCACAATGAGAGTGAAATTCAAGTTTTCTGTCTTCTTGCATGATCCCAAGCCCCAAATTGAAAAATATTCCAATAAACTTGAATGCGAGCCAAACACTTTATTTGATGATGACTCACAAAGAATGCAGGGAAACAGTGGAAAAGAAAAGCAGGTTGATCAAACATAGGTAGTGACAGTGAACAAAAAATCTGACATTCTTCATAAAAGAAACAGAAAGGAAGATAGTTTCACTGCTGAAACTATTCAAGATAAAAGATTCAGAATTCCCTACAATAAGAAAAGTAAACTGACTAATGAATAAAGGGATAAAGCCATCAATGTTGAAGATAAAAATGGTCATGAAACTGATGATGAATCAACAAGGATAGTAACTGAAACTCTCAAAGAGCTTCAAAATGTCCAACTTGGAGCCCAACAAAAAGATACAATCATGGTGGATATACAAACAAAAAGTGATATGCCATCTTCTTCTAAAGAACCTGACAATACAGAGTCAGATATTCAAATTAGGTTCAGACAAATAAAAAAAAAGAATGAAGAAATCAAAATTGAAGCATATTCCAAATTCCTTAAATAAAAACTTGGGAATAAGGATAGACTCCTTTCAGCTTTTGATTATTCCTCTAATAAATTGGTGATGTCATTTCTCAAGCCTACAGTGGTTGATCCAAAATCTATTGCAGATTATTCAAAAACAAATCTTGAAGTTGATGCATATGTTGTCCATGAATTGGACCAAATAGAATTTCATAGGAGCAACACGGAGATGTTATATTCTAAGATAGTCAATAAGACTATGAATTCTATCAGGCTTGAGAAAACATTGATAAACCTCCAAACTCAAATGAAATTGGATAAAGCCTCATTATATGCCAATAATTTTAAGATCAAAGCATTAGAAGACTTGGTGATTGAAGCAAGAGATGATCTAGCTAACATTGAAGTTGCAAAGGCTTTAATCAAACAGAAAAATGAAGATATAGCTGCCCTCAGAAAACAGCTAAAATTGCCTCAAAGTGAAAATCCTCATGCCAAAGAAATCCTTCAGCAGAAGAAAGGAAATGATGAAATAAAGCAACTTGTTCTTAAAATGATAGACCAGATAAAAGAAATGGAAAGCCAAATGGAAGCTTTCATGCAAGAGAATGAAAAACTAAAAAAAGCTCAACAGGTTGTCATTCCTATAGTGATTCCAACTGTAAGCACAGTTGTTCCATCTACATTGGCAGAACACTTGGCACCATAAGGAGTACTGAGAATTGCAGTGCCAATCATGTCTCAGGACATCTCTGCCTCTTCTTCATCAACTTCACAGGTAAACACAGTAGGAGACAAATCTGCCATCATCAGAGCCATGGAAGATATGTCAATTAAAGATAAAGAAATAATTAGTTTGAAAGGCACTATTAAAAATCTGGAAACTTCCAAAAGAGATGCCTTGATTACTTCCAAAGGGCATGAACAAAGGGTTGATAGATTACAAGAACAAGTAAAAATTCTTCAACAACAGGTGAATCTTACAGATCAGGTTGCATACGTAAAGAATCATTTATGGACAAAAATCATTGAAGGCATTCACTCACAATGGCCTTCTATTCAGATAATTTATGAGCAGAAAGAGTTGCTACAGGCTGAAAATGCAGAAAATGATAAAACCAAGAAATAAATTAAATAAAATCCACCTCAAGCAGTTCAACTCATAGCATTTTTGAACAGCAAAAACAAAGAAGAATTAGAAGAGTTGAAAATTGTTGACAGAACAGAGGCCATCCTTCAAATTAAGAAAGTCTTGAATAAGAGAAACATGATGAATAATTTGGAATACATGTGTAAAGATATGAACTTGGCCATCTCAAGATTTTGGGCCAAATACAGAGTATTATCAGAAGTAGGTTTACCAGACATTAATGCATTAAATGAGAAATTAATGCCACAAAAATATTATGATCAAAAAATCAGAGCTCATGCTAAAGAGAAAGCTAAACAGCCTTTGCCACAAGGATATCCAAGTGGCAAAGCACTTCTCCAATATTTTGAAAATATATTCTTTTTGGAAAATGAAATCAAGCATATGTTCACAGTAAAGCCAAATTTTTCCAAATATACAGAGGCTGATGAAAGTTACAGGAAATTGAAGAATATGAAGATCCCCACTACTAAATAGTGGCAAGAATTCATAGATTTGATGTGAATTTGACAGGTAAAGGACAGGAAAGTCACATGAAAAATCATATTTTACCTTTACCTTATGGTGAAAAAATCAGTGTCAAAGTGTATCAGGGTCAAAGAGTATCAGTAAAATCAAATTGTTACTACTGGTCATTTTTCAATTACAGCAGTGAAACAATAAAAAGCAGAGATAAAGAGTATCAGAGCAGAAGATGAAAAGGAAGAGTATTCTACAAGCCACCATCCACGAGAAGATGTACCTATTGCCAGCAATGCTCATAGCACATCAAGAATCAGTTTAGATAAGATAAAACAATTCTATTTTTCGTTGTAAAACAGGACATCTTTCAAACTGTTTTGCTGTTGTACCTCTTCTTATGTTCTCTTTCTTATTTTTCCTTAAAATATTATCTCAATTTCTGAGATATTTTGTAAACAATTTTTGTATATAAATACTTCATAATTCGAAGTATTCAGGGTGGAATAAAATTTCTCAAGACTACTATAGTCATTTTGCTGGACATATTGAAGTTGGTGTGAGTCAATTAGTGAAGCAGCAGTCTGGAAACAAGTTTAGAGACATCATAACTAAGGATTATCATGGTGAAAAGATAAGTCTCGTATTTTTCCTATTTTCAGTGTTATTCTTTAAAGTTTACAAACATTCATTTGATGTGTTTCTATTCTGTAATGATCAACTAAGGAGAAATTAAACAGAATTAGTGATAATAAGCTCTCTGTTTTAAAATAGTTGGCATTTTTATGTTTTCTACTTAATAACCGGACCATAGAATTCTTAATTGCTCTAGGTCCCAGTTTGATCCCCTCCTTCAATCCTCTTTTCTGTAACTTAAGGATTCTTAAGTGCCCTTTTGTTCAGATTTCACCCATTCCATCCTCAAAACCTATTCAAAGCCTTAGAAGGTCATCTATCCCGCCCTTAGTACATTTGCATCTTTAAGTCTTATTTCCTAGCTCTGCTTGCCTAGAGAGTTGACTCCATTGCCCAGTGTTCTGGTATATCTCTCTGGTTTACCTTGAAATACTTTTTATTCCTACCACACTTCTAAAATCAGTCCTATTGCTCACTCATAGCTAGCCTAAAACTCTTTATCAAAACAAAGCTAAATCTTTAGGAGAGATCCCTCTCTGGAGCTCAGGAAGGCTAGATCCTGAATTCCCAAAGTGGTTCTTGGTTACCCCTGGTGTTTTTAACTAAAAAAATCCCCATCCCACAACCTGATAATTACTAGGGTGATAACAGACCCTTCAAATGGATATGACTTATGCTACAATACCAATGTTTGGTCAACCAAGAAGATTTTATATGGAAACCTTAATGAAGTACATGGTGATTAGTCAAGAAAAACCATACAATTATCCTCTATAATATGTTCACACTAACCTTGACTCCTTCATTATTTACAATGATGGAGACCTTGATTCACAGGTTACCCATGCAGAAAATGATCTTAAAGAAAAACATGACAGTCAAATACAAACTGCACAACAAGACCCTGAAAATGAACCCCCCTTTTGAACATGAGTTTTGATGTCTTATGTGGCAAAGAAAGCTCAGGAGCAAGTATTTGGGTGTATAATGCAAGGAACATGTGCACAAGGTCACTCCTACAAGCTAAATTTCAGTGCACAAACAATATAGCAGAATATGAAGCCCTACTCTTAGGATTACAATTGTTGAAAAGATTAGAAGCTAAGAGGATTTCTATCCATGGTGATTCCGAATTAGTCATAAAATAAATAAAAGGCCAATATGCTACAAAACATCCTAGGTTAAGAGCATACATAAATGTTATACTTGATTTCTTAAGAAAATTTGAAGAGTATGATCTAGCAGTTATTTCAAGAAATCAAAATGTCCTAGCAAATGATGTATCCTTTTCAACAAGTACATGTCAATTGTCTTACCCAAATAGACAATACACAGTAGAGGTTAAACATCGTCCATCTGTGCCTGATAACATGAGATATTGGCAAGTATTCGATAGTGACAAACAAATTGAAAGTTTTCTACAATCAAAGGATGAATTTAATGATAGCAATATAGACTTAGATTATGAAGAAGACAGTCACACTGATGTACAAATTAGTGTAGAGAAACAATTTGTTGTTTCTGATGTAAATATTTCAACAAATAAAATTGTACATAAAACAGAAATACATAAATATCAAGAAAGAGAGGAATTCAAAGTACTTCAACTGAAGGATAATATCCTACCTAGAGGGCTAGTCCCTTTTGAAGAATTATTTGACTTTAATGACGTGGCCAAGAAACCCAAAATGGAACCAATAAGGGAAAACATTGAAGACTGTAACATAGGCACTGAACAAAATCCCAAAATTATAAAACCATCAAAATAAATGCATATAATTACAAAACAAAGGTATATGGCTCTATTTAAAGAATTCATAGATGTATTTTCTTGGAGCTATCAAGATTTAAAAGCTCATGATACTAGCATCATACAACACAAAATTCCAATCAATGAGGATCAAAAACCTTTTAAACATAAATTAATGCCTTTGGTTGAGAAAGAAATCAAGAAAATGTATGAATCCAAAATCATAGTTCCACTCAGATATTCTAGGTGGGTATCCAACATTGTGCCTACAAGAAAAAAAACAGGTGAAATCAAACTTTACATTGACTTTAGGAAACTGAACAAAGTATCTCTTAAGGACAACTACCCTTTACAAAAAATGGACCACATATTGCAAAGGGTAGTAGGCTCCAGTAGGATCTCTTTGTTAGATGGATTTTCATGTTATAATCAAGTTTTAGATCATCTTGATGATCAATACAAAACAACCTTTACCACTCCTTGGGGGACTTTCATGTATGTGAAAATGCCCTTTGGATTAATGAATGCTAGTGCTGCTTTTCAAAGGGCCATGGACATAGCTTTTGCATATGAAATTGGTCATTTCATTGTGATCTACATTGATGAAAATATTGTATATTCAAAAATTTATGAAGAACACTTGGCACATCCAAGAAGAGTTTTTGAGAAATGTAGAAGGTTTGTAATCTCATTAAATCCCAAGAAAACATTGTTTGGTCTTGAAGAAAGAAAGTTGTTGGGTCACATTATTTCTCAAGATGGAATTAGAATTAATCCTAGCAGGATTGATGGCATACTCAAAATCAGTCATTCGAGGAATCTCAAAGAACTTCAATCTTTCATTGGTAAACTTTCAATTTTTTAAGGAGATTTATACCTAATCTTATAGAACTTTTGAGAAATATAACGAACATGCTTAAAAAATATTCAGAAATTAAATAGAATTGTTGGTATTATTTTATGGCTATCTTTTTCTCCTAAAATCCCATCATTTATCCACCATTTTCTTCCATAAATCCCTTATAGTTTATTGAAATTGATTAATATAGCATTATAATTGTTATTTTTACATTAAATTTAATTTATGGAATTTTTGTGTTAAAAATTGAAAATTTTCAAGAAAATTACAAGATGTGATAACTTCCTGTAAATAGTTTATGTTCTGACATATGGCATAGCAGGTAGATCAAAATGAAGGACAAGGACGTGATCTGGAACATACACAGATGATGAAAAATCTATCCAGCATCAGATTTGAAGTTCCTAACTAGCTGGTCAACGCTGGTCAAACCCAGCCAATCTAGCAGAAAAATCTAAGTCATAATGAATGAGTTTGATATTTTGCCTATGATTAGGAATTCCAAACTAATTTGATCTATTTTGGAGATCAGTTAGGATTAGAAGGAACGAAAATAGCCTCTTTTGATTGTAATTTTTGATAAATAAGTGAATGGAAGAATGTAATAGGCTAATGATGCTAGTGATATTATTGAATGTAAGAGAAGACTTGAGAGTTTGTACATGCTTCAGAACTCTGTTTTAATGTAACTCATTCCCAGATTTTAATCAGAGACATAATTTCATCATTTATGGTGTTTTAAGTTAGCTTTCTCATTATTTGAAGTTTCCCAAGTGTGCCTTGAAAGCATGGAAGGGCCCCCATGTGAAGTAATCAGATCTTTACATTTCTATTAGATTTAGTAATCAGATCTAATTAGTATTTTATTTCATTTTCATGCTTTTGAGTTCATCGATTTTGATTAGGAGTGCTTGTGATTTTATTCATCATTTTTATTTCATGATTCATAGTTATAATTGAAGAATTCGATTACAAAATTAATGAATAGTCCTTGTAACAGGTTTAATTGAGTATTGAATTCCAAATCATTTCTGTGATCTCTGTTTTAATGAATTCGATTTTTAGTATGTTTTAATGTGTTACTTTGAAAGATTTTTTGTGAACTATAACCTTGTAGAAGGATTGAAAACTTAGACAATTAGTAGCACTCTGTTTTTAGAACAACGGATCAAATTTAATTACATAAGTGTTTAAAGTGTGTGAGGAACCACATACCAATCTCTTGTAAAAGAGTGCTGGAGCCTACCACAATAAACATTTACTTAGGAAAACAGATCCTTTTAGGTCTATAAACATTAGACACATGCCTCTAAAATTACCTACCTTGGTTGACAATAAATTGAGCCTAATCTAGAACACTAGATTGGTCTATACATTTTGGTGTCATTGTCGCGGAGGCGCAATTAGAGGAATTAAAAAAAAAAAACAAACAAAAACATAGATTTAGTTTTAATTCTACATTTTAGAAGTCATGGTTACTTATGTCTAGACCTAGAGATGATAAAGGTAGATTCATAAAAACCCTCCATCCAAGAACTAATCCACCACTAGGAGCAGACCCTTTAGAGAGGATTGAACACACAACTCCAGCCGGGAAAGTCATTTTACAAGAATTAGAGGACAAACAAAAATCAGGGCAGAGACTCACACTCATTGAAAGAAAAATTTTATTGGCATACGAAGCAAAGAAGAAACATCTCCCTGAATCCTCTATAACAAGAGAGAGTAGCAAAACAACCCAACAACCTCTCCTTGAACCTACTGACTTTGAAAAATCTCAAGAAGGAGAAAAATCACCAGAACAACCTTTCTTTGAAACAAGTGACACTGAACAAGACATTAAATCAATAGAAGAACCTATCAAAATGACTGAGGAAGGAGGAGGATCAGCAAGAGGACCCACTCCTGAAAAACTTAGAGAATATGAGAGATAACAAGAGGAAAGAAGAAGACAAAGAGAAGCTGAACAAAAACAAAGGCAAGATCGAAATCGAAATCCACCAAGAGAAGAGGAAGAGTCAACCTTTAAATTTCCTATTCAAGAACCAGGAGAAAACAATGATGAGGAAATAAAAATGAAAAAAATACCTCCATCTGTGCCACCAAAATTTTATGGCATGGATTCAAAAGACCCAGATTCATTCTTGTTTGAATTTGACATAGTATGTCGAACCTATAGTTACACAGATGATGCCCATAGGCTTAGACTCTTTCCAAAAACACTAAAAGCATCAGCACTTAGGTGGTTCATGGGACTTGGTGAACATGCAATAACTGATTGGGATGGCATGAGAAAAATATTATTAAAGAAATACCAACCTTATTGTAGATCAAGAGATTCTAAAGATGATATCTTTAGAATGAATCATCAAGAGGATGAGAGCTTAGAGGAATATTTGGAACGATTTGTTTACAATCTACAAAAATCAAAACATAGAAGCATGTCTCTTGATCTGATCGGAACAATATTTTTGAAGGGCATCCGAGAAAAATACTTAGATGATCTTAATTTGATGGGCAAAGGTGATATTTCTACCTTAACTTTTGATGAGACTGCTGATTTATGTGAAAAGTATTCTAGGAGAAAAGCTAGGAAGGGAAAAAGAACCATGTCATCCAAAGCCACTAAATCTGCTTCAGCTAGTGTCACAAGGGCTGAAATAGAAAACTTATTAGAAGAATTCAAAACAGACCTATTAAGTACCTTAGGAAACCAAATTGACACTTTGAAAGCAAAGAAAAGACAGGAAGAGGAAGATCAATTAATGGTTTTCTTTTTCCCAAAGTGCCGAAAGAAACATGCTTTGAAAGACTGGCCTTTAGAAAATGTTCAAAATCTTCAAGTTTGTGCCTTTTGCATTGAAAATCATGATATCTTTCATTGCTCTAAAATCAAGATTTTGCAGAATTGTAATTTGGAATCCAACACAGATATGGAGAATTTGTATTTTATGGGCACTAAGAGACCATGGCAATTAAGGCCTCCACCTCCAGGTATGTTTCCAAATCAAAATTTGCAATTTCCTGCACAAGATCAGATGTATGTTCAGAATTCTTGGAATGTTCCCATGCCGTGGCAACACCAAACTTACCCACAGCAACAATGGAGACCATTTCAGCAATACCCTCAACCATACCAACCATATCCTAAACCATACCAACAATATCCTCAACCATATCAGCAGTATCCTCAAACATATCAGCAATATCCTTAGCAGCAAGTTGTCCATCAACCTCAAAACACTCAACAAAAATTGCCTGCTCCTCCACCAATAAATCCATCTCAATTACAACTTCCATCTAACCAGCCTCCTAGACCTACTTAGATACCTGCTCAACATGTACCTAATCCAAATAATAGAGCAAATAGACCAGCTTACAGTGTAGATGAGGGAACATCTTACCCCACTCCACCTTTACAAAATATCGAGCTTAGGTCTGGTAGGATACTTCAAAAAGAACCTCTAGTAGCTGAAAAACAAAAATAAAACAAAGAGAATGAAGATGAAACTCCAATTCAAAAGAAACAAAATGATGACATCCAAAATAAACAAATGCAACCAATGCATCCACCACATTTTCCGGATAGATTGATCCAAGCAAAAATCCCCATCTCTTTACCTCAGTTTGATGTTTTAGATGAGCTAAATAATGTCTATATAAAAATTCCACTACTTCAAGCCATAAAAGACATTCCGATATATACTAAATCAATCAAAGAACTATGCCTCAAGAAACCTACAAAGAAAAGACTTGACCCACAAACTATTCATGTTATTGGACATCTAGCCGGCCTTATGACAAACACCATTTCAATGGAAAATTATGTTGATCCTGGTATTCCCAGAGTCACTACAATCATTAACAACATACCTATTCCAAACACTTTGACCTTGGGGCTGCAATAAATGTGATGACTCTTGAAACAATGAAAAAACTGCAGCTCACAAACTTGCAATACACACCAATTGTCCTAAAACTAGCTGATAGGTCTAAAGTGATTCCTGAAGGGATTTTGGAGGACATAATTGTTTCACTGGACTCTTGGGAGTATCCAGTTGAATTTTTAGTCCTTCAGCAAAAATCTAATTTAGGAAGACACCCTATCATCCTTGGTAGACCATGGTTAGCAACTGTTGATGCATTCATAGGGTGTAGATCAGCTAATATGATTATTTCATGAGGAACTGAAAGAAAACAACTCACTCTGTACCCATCAGCACAATCACCAGTGGTAGTAAACAATTTATGGCTTGATGACAAATACAATGATAAAGAAGAAGTTCAATCTGTTTTCAGCATCAATCAAATCTATGATTTTCAAGAACATAATAATGATGATTTGGTAGAATTGTTCCTTTCTCAAATTGATATTTCTGAATAATTAAGAAATTAACAATACAATGTTGCAGATCAACTTTTAGCACAAAGTTTTAAAGAAACACGTACCATTCATTCCTTGCAAACATTATTTGAAAGCATTTTTCCCATTCAATCTATCACAAACACATAAAGTAAGACCATAGAGATTAGTCCAGGAAAAACATTGAATATTGGCACACACCTAGACTTATCTTAGGAAGAAAAATTGATTCAATTATTGAGAAAATATCAAAAAGCATTTGCTTTGGACTACACCGATATGCAGGGAATCCACCCAGAAACATGCACTCACCATATTTACACAGACAGTAATGTAAGACCAGTGAGGAAACCATAGAGAAGAATGAATCCCATCCTTCAGGATATTGTTAGAGATGAATTACAAAAACAACTAAAAGTCAATTTTATTTATCCCATCTCTGACAGTCAGTGGGTATCTCCATTGGTAGTAGTGCCCAAGAAAAATGGTAAGCGGAGGATTTGTGTTGACTACAGACAATTGAACAAAGAAACTCTCAAAGATTATTTTCCACTACCATTTATTGACCAAGTTTTGGATACATTAGCTGGGAAATCATCATTCTCTTTTCTTGATGGTTTCAGTGGCTATAACCAGATCAAGATAGCCTTAGAGGACCAGGACAAAACCACTTTTACTTGTTCCTGGGGAAATTATGCCTACAATGTTTTACCATTTGGACTCTGTAATGCTCCAGCTACATTTAAGAGAGATGTATTAGCTATTTTTGCTGATTTAGTTCATGAGTGTGTTGAAGTTTATATGGATGATTTTTCAGTGTATGGTAATTCATTTGATCATTCATTAGAAAATCTTGAGAAATTTTTGAAGAGATGTATTGAAGCCAATTTATCCTTGAGTAATGAAAAGTGTTTTATGATGCTAAATGAAGGGGTAGTATTGGGTCATTATATTTCTTCAGAAGGCATTAAAGTAGATCCATCAAAAATCCAAATCATTGTCAATCTGCCAATTCCGAAGACTCAAAAAGAGATAAGAAGCTTTCTTGGGTATGCAAGCTATTATAGAAGGTTTATTGAACATTTTAGTAAGATATATTTACCTCTGTTTAAGCTTCTTGCAAAAGATGCACCTTTCAACTGGAATGAAAATTTTCAAAAATATTTTGAAACACTCAAAGAAAAGTTATCAACCACACCAGTTTTAAAAGGACCTAATTGGACCCTACCCTTTCACATCTTTATAGATGCATCTGATACTGCAGTAGGTGCCTCATTAAGCCAAAAATAAGAGTCTTTGAATTATGCCATCTATTTTATTAGTAAAAATCTGACACCTGCAGAACTAAAGTACACAGTTACTGAAAAATAAATGCTTGCAATCATACATGTTGTTAATGAATTCCAACATTATATAACTAGTTATGAAGTTTTTGTCCATACTGACCACTTTTCCATTAATTATTTAATGAACAAACCAATAACTAATGGCAGAGTCACCAGATGGTTGCTATTGCCACAAGAATTTGATATTACAGTATTGGATAGACCAAGTAAAGAGAACCAGGTGGAAAATTTTCTTTTTAGACTCCAGAATCTAGGTGAGGTTGTTCCAGTTGAAGATTATTTTCCCGATGAAAATTTACTTGCAATATCAATAATGGATCCATGGTATGCTGATTTAGCTAATTATCTATCCACAGGAAAGACACCTCCATATTTTACTACAAAGGAGGAGAAAAGACTCATCAAGAAAAGTGTCAGATATTCATGGGTTAATGGAGATTTATTTTACACTGGTTATGATATGATTATTAGAAGATGTGTAAGAAATGATTAAATAATTGATATTTTAAAATCTTGCCATGATGAACCTTGTGGTGGGAATTTTGCAGCTAAAAGGACAGCATTCAAGATCCTCATTCTTGGCTATTATTGGCCATCAATTTTTAAGGATTCCAAGAAGTATGTGAGAAGTTGTGACAGTTGCCAAAGAATGGGTAGACCAACTGCTTCAGATGAGATGCCACTTCAGCCTCAAGTACATTTAGAGCCATTTGAAAAATGGGCTCTAGACTTTATAGGACCTATCAATCCACCTTCAAAGGGCAAAAATTACATCGTAGTATGTATTGACTACGTGAATAAATGAGCTGAAGAAAAAGCACTTGTCTGGGCAACTGAACAAACAGTGGTAAACTTCATTTTTGAAGAAATTTTTGTAAGGTATGGAGTGCCTAGAGAGATAGTAACAGACCAAGGTACTCAGTTTACTTCAAGGCTGGTTCAAGACATCACAGAAAAATATAAAATCAAGCACAGGAAAAGTACACCTTACCATCCATAGGCTAATGGCCAAGTGGAATATACAAATAAAACTTTGGAAGGAATTATCACTAAAACAGTGGCAATGAACAGAAAGAACTGGGAGGAAAAGCTCAAGGATGCTCTTTGGGCTTACAGAATCACGTGGAAAGACACTACAAGATTTACACCATATCAGATGGTGTATGAAAAAGAGGTAATGCTTCCTATTGAATTTCAGATACATACTTATAAAATGGTTGCATATTTAGGGATTGATCTCAATGAAGCACAAAAAGAGAGAATTATGCAATTCAACCAGTTAGATGAAATGAGGTAGCAAGCAGAGGAGAGAACAATCCTAATGCAGAAACAAAGGAAACAGTGGCATGATTCACACATAAAGAAGAAAGAGTTTAAAGAAGGTGACTGGGCTTTACTCTTTGACTCCAAATTCAGAGATCATAAAGCCAAGTTCACAACACATTGGATGGGCCCATATGAAATAGTTCAAGTATTTGAAAATGGATCAGTCAAAATTACTACAATTGATGGAGAAGGCAACACCTTTATTGTCAATGGACATAGGTTGAAACTCTATCATAAGCCCATCAGCAAAGAAGATTTTATTCAAACTGTATCTCAGCAAAAGGAGGTTGAAATATCACAGCCTTTAGCTGTGATATCTCTACCTTAGTCATTTCAATTTTCTAAAAAATAAAAAATTAATAAAAAATAATAAAAAAATAAAATAAAATAAAAATAATGTTTAGATGTGAAAACCAGACTCTAGCACACTCTAAACCCGAATTCTTACTAGAAAACCAATCATTTGGCTGGTAAGAATTCACTGTTCTAGTTATTTCCTTTCTTTCACAAATTCAATAATGACTTGAGAACAAGTCAAAGAATTAGTGGGGGAGAAGAAACAGTGTGTTAGAAAATTATATATTATGGAGCAATGAAACACATAAAATATGCAGAAAATACAAGCACACAAAAAACACATAAAACCAGAGAGACACAGATATACGTGGTTCACCCAGTTTGGGCTACGTCCACCCCGAACAGCCAGTTCTTCCTTTTTTATTATCCAGCAAAAATGAAGAGACAAAACATACAGCAGATCTGCTGTAATATCCTCTGTTCTTTCTCACAGTCTCCCTCTCTATTTCTCGCTCCGAGAATACACATACAATACACAGCCGCAATACAATGCCCTCATAAAAGCGAGGGGTTGCCTTCTAGGGAAAAAAACCCTAATCTAAACATAACTTCTACAGTCAGATCATTTTCCTAATGAATGGCCTAGATTGACTAGAAATTACTATACTTTTACAAGGCAATTTTACATCTATTTTTAGCTTTGGGGGCGCTGCCCCCGAACCCCTGCCAGGGGGGGCCTCCGAAAAGCATTACCGCCCCCCCTAGACCCCCCACGGCAGCGATTAATTACGGGCGGCGTTGTCGCCCCTTTTAAGGTACAAGGGTCCAATGCTGTGATACAAAGTAAACAAGATAATCACACTCCACACCCAACAATCTCCTACTTGGAGACTGATTGTAGCAACTCCATCGCTGCTTCATTTTCTGGACAATGACTCCTCTTTGGACCTGGCTATTACTCATCTTCATCGTCATCCTTGAAGACCAATTGAAACTGAGCACATTCTCAGTTTCTCCCTGGTTACAACTTTTGTTAGCATATCTGCAGGATTCTGGCTAGTGTGTATCTTTTCTAGCTTCAACTCTCCATCTTCCAATACTGACCGTATGAAATGGTACTTGAGATGTATGTGTTTAGTCCTGGAATGAAATGCTGAGTTCTTTGCAAGATGAATGGCACTTTGGCTATCACCGTATAACGTGCCCATATCATGCTTCTTACCCAATTCATCCATAAACCTTTGTAACCAAATCATTTCTTTACTAGCCTCTGTAGCAGCAACATACTCTGCTTCTGTTGTTGAAAGTGCAACAACACTTTGGATTTTTGAAACCCAACTGATAGTTGTTCCACCTACAGTAAATACATATCCTGTAGTGATCCTCCTGTTATCTCTGTCACCTACCATATCTGCATCAACATATCCCTGTAGAGCAATGTTTGAACCACCAAAGCATAATTCTTGATTTGTGGTACCTATCAAATATCTGAGAATCCATTTTACTACCATCCAATGTTCTTTTCCTGGATTATTCATGTACCTGCTTACAAATCCCACTGCATGTGCAATATCAGGCCTTGTGCAGACCATTGCATACATTAAGCTTCCAACTGCTGATGCATATGGAACTTTAGACATATAATCCATGTCTTCTTGGGTCTTTGGGCACATCTCCTTACTAAGTTTGAAATGGCTAACAAAAGGTGTACTAACTGGTTTTGCATTCTGCATATTAAATCTTTTCAACACCTTTTCTATGTACTCATTCTGAGACAGTGTTAATTTGCGATTTTTCCTGTCTCTAGTTATCCTCATACCAAGGATTTGTTTTGCAGCTCCCAAATCCTTCATTGCAAATGAATTTGCCAATTTTCTTTTAAGCACATTTATTTCCTGCATGTTAGACCCTGCAACAAGCATGTCATCTACATACAATAACAATATAATATAGCTGCCATCATTTTTCATTTTTAGATAAACACAATGATCAGAGTGACATCTAGTATAACCTTGTTCAGACATAAACTTGTCAAATTTTAGATACCACTACCTTGGAGCCTGTTTTAAGCCATACAAGCTCTTCTTAACCTGCACACCAATTTTTCTTTCCCTTTTACCTCATATCCTTCTGTTTGCTGCATGTATATCTCTTCCTCCAAATCTCCATGGAGAAATGCCGTCTTTACATCTAACTGCTCAAGATGTAAATCTTCCACTGCTACAATACTTAAGATAGTTCTGATTGAATTCATCTTAACAACAGGAGAAAATATTTCATCAAAATCAATACCTTTCTTCTGTGCAAACCCCTTCACCACAAGTCTAGCTTTGTACCTCTGTTTTCCTCCATCTTCTTCCTTCAGCCTCTAAACCCATTTATTTTACAATGTAGTTTTACCTGCAGGCAACCTGACTAAGTCCCAAGTCCGGTTATGCATTAAGGAGTCCATCTCTTCTTCCATGGCTAGCTCCCACTTCTTCCTGCTTTCAACCTGCATTGCTTCTTCATAACATTCAGGTTCACCAGAATCAGTCAACAATAAATAATATAATGAAGGAGAGTATCTTTCAGGGGGTCTACTTATCCTGGTAGATCTTCTAACACCACTTTCAGGTGTTTGAGGTGCCTGTTGCTGTTGTGGTGGTTGCTGCTGCTATGGTTGTTGATTATTATTATTTTCAGGCACCTTTACTTTTTCAGTTATCTCATCAAGAACCGTGTATTCCTTTCTTTCTTTTTCTTGTTTCTTTTCCTGCAACTGATTCTTATACAAGACCTTTTCATTGAATATTACATCTCTGCTCCTCATGATTTTGTGATTTTCATAATCATATAAGCGATAACCAAAATCATTAACACCATATCCAATAAAGGTACATTTCTTTGATTTTGCCTCAAGCTTTGTTCTATTTTCTTTATTAACATGGACAAAAGCCTCACAACCAAAAGGCTTTAAAAAAGAGTAGTTTACCTTTTTACCTGTCCATGCTTCCTCTGGAATACCACCATCCAAGGAACTTGAAGGCCCTCTGTTTATTAGATAAACAACAGTATCTACAGCATCTGCCCAAAATTCTAAAGGCAATCCTGCATGCAATCTCATGCACCTTGCACGCTCCATGATTGTTCTGTTCATCCTTTCTGACACACCATTTTCTTGTGGTGTTCTTGGAACTGTCTTCTCTCTACGAATTCCATGCTCTGAACAGTACCTATCAAACTCTTTGCTCCAATACTCACCTCCATTGTCTGATCTGAGACACTTCAACTTCTTTCCTGTCTCAATCTCAACCAAAGCTTTCCATTTCTTGAAAGTATCAAATACATCAGATTTATTTTGAATACAATAAATCCAAGTTTTTCTAGTTGCATCATCAATAAACGTAACATAATAACGAGAGCCACCAAGAGATGATACCTGAGCAGGTCCCCATACATCTGTATGCACAAGCTCTAATTTTTCGCTCTTCTTTTCTTTCCCAACTCTGAGAAATCTGACTCTCTTCTGTTTTCCATAAATGCAATTCTCACAGAAATCCAAATCAACATTCTTCAAACCCGGCAAAAAATTTCTTGAGTGAAGAATCTTCATCCCCTTCTCACTCATGTGTCCGAGCCTATGATGCCATAATGCTGCATCTGCTCCTTTGGAAGTTAAAGCATTAACAGAGTTAGAAATACCATCGCATAAATACAATGTACCAACCTTTTCACCTTTTGCTATTACCAGCGCTCCTTTGGTGACCTTCCAAGTTTTATCTGTGAAAGTTGTCACACAACCTTCACTACCTAACTGCCCTGTTGAAATCAGATTTTTCTTCAGATCTGGAACATGCCTTACCTCCTTTAGTAGCTATTGGTTTCCATTCTGTTGTTTTACAAGAACTTTACCCATTCCAACAATTTTACAGGGTTTATCATCACCCAAACGAACTTGTCCAAAATCTCCTTGAACATAGTCATGAAAATATTTCTTATCAGGTGTGGCATGGAATGAAGCCCCTGAATCTACAACCCAAGAATCAGTAAATTTTTTGAAAGAAAGAATCAAGGCATCTTGTAACACATCACCTGTCACATTTGCTTCATGATTGTTTTCTTGCTGTGTGTCTCCTTCTTTTCCCTTCCGAGATCTACAGTCTTTCTTTAGGTGTCCTTTCTTTCCGTAATTCCAGCACATTATCCCTGATCTGGACTTGGATCTTCCTTTCCTTGATTTACTGCGATATCTCGAGCTCTTTCCTCTTTCCATTCTTCCCCTAGAATTTGCACTCAAAGCATTACCTGATGTCTCACCAGAGCTTTTCCGTCACATTTCCTCGCTAAGGATAGCACCAACAACATCATCAAACTTTAAAGTACTAGATCCAGAGACAGAGTTACTAATGGCCATAACTTAACTATTCCAGCTTTCTGGTAATGAGCACAAGAATAACAGAGCTCTAACTTCATCATCAAAGTTTACCTCTACAGAACTTAACTGACTGGTAACTGTATTAAATTCTTTTAAATGGTCTGCAACAGATCCACCTTCTGATATCTTCATATTAAATAGTTGTTTCATAAGAAATATCTTGTTTGAGGGCGAGGGTTTTTCATATAGTTTTGCCAACGTCTGCATCAAACTCTCTGTTGTTGTTTCCTTCGAAATATTGAAGGCGACTGACGCCGCAAGACACAACCGTATTGTTCCGAGTGCCTTTCTAATGAGAATGTTCCATTCCGCGTCTGTCATGGCCGTCGGCTTCTTTGTTTTTCCGCTCAATGGTAGGTATAGATCTTTCTGATACAGATAATATTCCATCTGCATCTTCCACAGCGGGAAGTTTTGGCCGTTAAATTTCTCGACCCTAAACTTACCATCGTCTGCCATTGCTCCCACTCGAACAAGGAACCCTTCTTTCCTACGAGTTTATCAGCCAAATATACCTTCAGCTCTGATACCAGTTTTTAGAAAATTATATATTATGGAGCAATGCAACACATAAAATATGCGGAAAATACAAGCACATAAAAAACAAATAAAACCAGAGAGACAAAGATATACGTGGTTCACCTAGTTTGGGCTACGTCCACCCCGAACAGCCAGTCCTTCCTTTTTTATTATCCAGCAAAAATGAAGAGACAAAACATACGGCAGATCCGCTGTAATATCCTCTGTTCGTTCTCACAGTCTCCCTCTCTGTTTCTCGCTCCGAGAATACACATACAAAACACAGCCGCAATACAATGCCCTCATAAAAGCAAGGGGTTTCCTTCTAGGGAAAAAAAACCTAATCTAAACATAACTTCTACCATCAGATCATTTGCCTAATGAACGGCCCAGATTGACTAGAAATTACTATACTTTTACAAGGCAATTTTACATCTGTTTTTAGCTTCGGGGGCGCTGCCCCTGAACCCCCGCCAGGGGGGGGGCTCCGAAAAGCGCCGCCGCCCCCCCCCCCTGGACCCCCCACGGCAGCGATTAATTATGGGTGGCGTTGCCGCCCCTTTTAAGGTACAGGGGTCCAATGTTGTGATAAAAAGTAAACAAGATAATTAGGCTCCACACCCAACATAGTGGTTTTTCCCTATCTCATCTCCTCATTCTTAATTTTTTTTCAATATTTCAATAAAAGTTGTTCAAGCAACAAAATATGTAGTGGGACCTGTTTCAACATGATTATGTAGAGGGACCTATTCAAAAGATATGTCAATACTACAAACAACAGAGGGACCTGTTCAAGACTGCATCAAGGCTACTTCAACAATTTGCAAAGGTTGCCTACCAGAATTCTAAACAAGGCTGCATCAACACCAAAGATGAATAGAAGCTTCACAAACATGACTCTTCAGATTTTAAGGGACTTGTTATACTCAATTTCAAGGGGACCTGTTTTAGAAGACAAGGATCAATTACACAGACAATCAGATCAGTCACACCTGTTACACCTGCAGATCGGTCACACTTGTATAAGAAAACCTGTTACACCTGCAGATCAGTCACACCTGTACAAGCGAATCAGTTACACCTACAAAAAGAAAAATCGGGATTTTATCAGCCAACAAGTGTAATGTATTGAAATATTTTTGTTTTTAGCATTTAAATTCCTAGATTATTTTAGTGTTAAATAAATAATTATGATTTCTTATTATCAATTTCATAAGCCTTTTTATAACCCTCATACCTATATTCCTCTGTCTATTTCTATACGCTCATATATGTTACCACTCTGCCTATTTCTATATGAACATTTCTATTTTCATAACATCCATTCCTGTTCCTGCCATTCCTATCCATATCATCCATTTTAACCTATTCTGAGCCATATTCCTTAAAAAAAATTTCACAGACTCATCATTTAACCTCTGCCAACAAAGTACCAATGAGCCAATGAGAAAATCTGACAAAGGGAAGACATTTGTAAAACCACCTGTCTTCAATTGATCCTTCAAAATGGATAAGACATTTTGTGAAAGGAGAAGCGAAATCAAAAGCGGAGTGGTGCAAAATTGGAATGGTGCGGAACCATGAGAATAAGAAGCAGAATCTTGAGTGATAAAGTAAAAGCGGATTTGAAATAGAAAACTGGCAGTATCGCGTAGTTGAAAAGTTGTATTTAAGTTTTATCAAAAGAACGCAATGTGTGTTTGTTGTTGACACGTAAGGAGGTAGTGGTATTCTAATACCACTAATTTTGTGTAGATTTGGATTGTTAATGCTCGAAAAATTTAACAACGTGATATTCATTGATGATCGTCCGATCAAGGTTTGCAACGCGACGAGCTGGGGACCGTCGATTGAAGAAGTGCATGAATTGCTGGGACCCATTCTTAATATAACACCAAGGTTTATAACTGGAGAACGTTTGATGCATGGTTTAACCTTAGGCCGGGGCACATATATGGATTTAATTGAAAGGCCAGAGCGGATATATGGATTTAATTGAAAGGTCAGGGTGCATATATATAGTTATATCTGTTTATGAGTGTATCCGCCAATGATTTCATTTCTCTGTCAGCATGACTTGTATACTCAGTTACTATGATTGTGTTTTCTGCAAACCACTATCATTCCTCTGTATCTATGATTTGAATTCTCTGTGGCACGTCTTCAGGCTCTGTAAAAAAGACTATGGTATTTCATGATAAAACCCTATTCTCTGCGCGATCATTATAACAATTTCTTCTCATGATAGCAGGGAAAATCAAGGTCGGGCGTTGATTTTTCATTTTATGAAACTCTAAGTTCATAAAAGTCAGCTAACATTCGGGCTTTGAGTTGTAAAATCAAAAGGCCGAGATAATATGTGTTGAAAAAGGAAGAAATTATAAGAGATAGGGGTTATCCAGAATTGTGACTTCCGCTCAGAAATTGAAGTAAGCTCAGAAATTTATGACCAACTCAAACATTTGAAGAAGGCAGTTCAGAAACTTAAGGTAAGCTCAATGGAATGCAACAAGAAAGGTAACAAGTTGAAAAACCCTGGTTAAATTTTTGTTTCACATAGTATAATAAAAAAGGGTTAAAACAAATATTTTTCTAAAAATGACAAATAGAGCAGAGCCTGAGAAATTTGATAGCTCAAAATACCATGAAGACTGTGTTAAAATTTTGGGGGAAAAACAATGGTTATCTTTTCTAGAAAAATTCAATGGAAACAATGAAGAAGTTACAAAACAATTTGCATTTTCATTTAATGGAGAAAAAGCTTTGATAGGAAATTTCTCTTTCAGAATCTCAGAGGATACAATAGCTCAGTCATTAGACATTAGTCCAGAAGGGGAAAAATATTTCAAAACCTAGCAGTTTAGAGAAAAATCATGGACTCAATTTATGTCTAGGTCAAGAGTTTCTTCTGTCAATTGGAAAAAGGGTGTTCTTGGAAGTTGCTTAATCCACCCATAGGACGAAATGGTATACATTCTCCAAAAATTTGTCACATGTGAAGGGCGTTGCAACATAGTATACATGTATCGCATAAAAATCTCGCTGCACTTAAAGGGTCAATGCACTATCAGTTTACCTTACTTTCTTTTACAGAGTTTGACTAAAATGTCAAAGACCATCCAGAAACAAAAGGGTAATGAAGATAGAAGCTTGTATCATTATGGCTTGATCAAAATTTTAATTGAATTCGAATTGCAAAAGATAAGAATAACATGGGAAGGATTTTTAATTGCCAATCAAATCAAAACCAAAGAAGATGAATAGGAGAAACAAGAAAGCATAGAGTTTATGGTTGATGTTGATGAGGAAACCCCTGAATTTAAGCCAAGCACTGTTGCTCAGCCCAGTAGTAGTGTGAAAACAAGGAGAATGAGGCAAGAAGATGCCAAGAAAATTGAAAAAGACAAAATTTTCACTACTTACACAAGAAGATCAAGGAGGATAAAAAGAAAAAAATACAAGATGACCAACCAATGCAAGATATAAATACACCAATGGAAATTGAAATCAGTGCTAATTCACGGCCAAAACAAGATGCAAAAATGGAAACTGAATGTAACAAGGGAGAAAGAAAAGAGCCAATACCTACAAACAAGAAACAGAGAAAGCTAAAGAAACAAATTTAAGAGCTAAAAGAGGAACTTATGGAAGAAAATATGTTAGAAAAAGTCATAAATAAAGAAAATGAAATGTTAAGAGCCCAGAGCAAGAAGATTCAACAGAAAAATGAGAAATTGAAAAGGAAAGTCAAAGAACTCAAAACTAATCAAATTGAAATATGCAAATGGGCAACAAAATGGTACACGCAGAAAAAGGCTCTCAAAGAAAAACATAAGAACATGAAGCATGAGTTTCAAGCCCAGAATAATGTAGATGTATTGCTACAAGCAGCAAAAGCAGAAGCAGAACATAAAGGGAGCACATCAGGTTAGCATGAGGACATGCTAAATCATTGAGTTTGGGGGAAATGTTGGTATTATTTTATGGCTATCTTTTTTTCCTAAAATCCCATCATTTATCCACCATTTTCTTCCATAAATCCCTTATAGTTTATTGAAATTGATTAATATAGCATTATAATTGTTATTTTTACATTAAATTTAATTTATGGAATTTTTGTGTTAAAAATTGAAAATTTTCAAGAAAATTACAAGATGTGATAACTTCTTGTAAATAGTTTATGTTATGACACTTGGCATAGCAGGTAGATAAAAAAAAAGGACAAGGATGTGATCTGGAATGTACACATATGATGAAAAATCTATCCAACATCAGATTTGAAGTTCCTAAATAGTCGGTCAACGCTGGTCAAACCCAGCCAATCTAGCAGAAAAATCTAAGTCATAATGAATGAGCTTGATATTTTGCCTATGATTAGGAATTCCAAAATAATTCGATATGTTTTAGAGATGAGTTAGGATTAGAAGGAACAAAAATAGCCTCTTTTGATTGTAATTTTTGATAAATAAGTGAATGGAAGCATGTAATAGGCTAATGATGCTAGTGATATTATTGAATGTAAGAGAAGACTTGAGAGTGTGTACGTGCTTCAGAACTCTGTTTAATGTAACTCATTCCCAGATTTTAATCAGAGACAGAATTTCATCATTTATGGTGTTTTAAGTTAGCGTTCTCATTATTTGAAGTTTCCAAAGTGTGCCTTCAAAGCATGGAAGGGCACCCATGTGAAGTCGGTACATTTTTCTTTACATTTCTATTAGATTTAGTATTCAAATCTGATTAGTATTTCATTTCATTTTCATGCTTTTGAGTTCATCTATTTTTATTAGGAGTGCTTGTGATTTTATTCATCATTTTTATTTCATGATTCATAGTTATAGATGAAGAATTCGATTACAAAATTAATGAACAGTTCTTGTAAGAGGTTTAATTGAGTATTGAATTCCAAATCATTTCTGTGATATCTGTTTTAATGAATTCGATTTTTAGTATGTTACTTTGAAAGAGTTTTTGTGAACTATAACCTTGTAAAAGGATTGAAAACTCAGACAATTAGTAGCACTCTGTTTTTAGAACAATAGATCATATTTAATTACATAAGTATTTAAAGTGTGTGAGGAACCACATACCAATCTCTTGTAAAAGAGTGTTGGAGCCTACCACAATAAACATTTACTTAGGCAAATAGATCCTTTTAGGTCTAGAAACATTAGACACGTGCCTCTAATATTACCTACCTTGGTTGACAATAAATTGAGCCTAATCTAGAACACTAGATTGGTCTATACAAGAACATTGAAGCTAAACAATCTTTTGATCGAGTCAAACAAGCATTGACAAAAGCTCTAGTTCTAATCAGCTCGGATTTTACCAAAGACTTCATATTGCAGAAAAACAATGAAGGAAATGAATAGCGAATAACATTTTTTAGCAAAGCCTTGAGAGATGCATCTTTTAAATATAACATCATGGAGAAACAAGCTTTTTCTTTGGTCAAATCATTAAAGAATTTTAGAGTTTACATTATACATTCACATATTATTGCTTATGTGTCCAACGCAGTAGTCAAAGACATTTTAACACAGAATGGTCCTGATGGAAAAAGAGGCAAATGGCTTGTTATTTTGGAATATGATGTGGAAATCAAACCTACCAAACTGATTAAAGGGAAAGGATTAGCCAAATTGATGGCTAAATCAAATTTTCATGCACTAGACATCAACATGGTTTATTCATTGGATGATCAAGAGGAACTGGCGACTCCAAAAATTGATGAAGCATTCCTAAATTCTCCCTGATATGCAGATATCTTACATGTTTTGTTTAATTTGAATGCTCCTCCTGGTTTGTCCAAAACTAAAGAAATATTTATAAAATTGAAAGTTGTCAAATTCTGCATTTTAGAAAATGTCTTATATTGGAAAGATGTTGGAGGTATTTTATTCAAATATTTGCTAAAAGATGATGCACATAAAGTTATGCAAGAATTCCATGAAGGTGACTGTGGTGGCCATATTTATTGGAAAACCATTGCTAATAAGATCTCGAGGGTTGGTTTCTACTGGCCTACCCCTTTTCCTGACATCCACAAGATGGTAACTACTTGTCACAAATGCCAAATTTTGGAGGAAAGAGAAAATTACTACCCTTGTCCTTAAATCCCATTTCTGTTGAGAGCTCTTTCCAACAATGGGAATTAGATTTCATTGATAATTTCATCCCCCATCCTCTGCCCAGAATAAGTGGATTCTTACTGCCACAAACTACTTTACAAAATGGATAGAAGCCACTCCTTCTAGAAATGCTACTGATTTTGTCATTATTAAATTCCTTGAAACCAATATCCTTTCTAGATTTGTTTTTCCTAGAAAACTCATCACTCATAATGCTACAGCCTTCAAGTCCATGAAAATGGTTAATTTTTGTCATAGGTACCATATAACTTTGGGGCATTCAACAGCCTATTACCCTCAAGGTAATGGATGGGCTAAATCTTCAAACAAAATTTTGGTGAATATCATCAAAAATCTCTTGGAAGATAACAAAAAATCATGGCACAACAAGTTGGTCAATGCACTTTGGGTTGATAGACTTACTACCAAAAAATCAATTGGCATGTCTCCATACCAATTGGTCTATGGTATGGACGATGTTTTTCCTTCCTCTTTAGGATTTCTAGTCATGAATATCATTCAGGAAATTCAAGCTGAACCAAATGATATACATAGAATAATCAATCAAACTATTCAGTTGCAGCAGTCCAGAGAGGAAGTTTATAACAAAACTCAAGTGATTCAAGAAAATATCTCGCTCTAAATTTTGAGCCCAACCTGCTATAGTTTCTCATTATTACTCCAATATAGTTAAATGCCCATTCCCATAAAAATACATTCAACAAGCTGGAAATAATAAATATTTCTGAAAGCACAAATTCTGGAAATTTATGAGTGCTGGAAAATACAGAAATAAAACTCAGAAAATATTTCAGCCACACACACAGAAAATGACACGCTGATTTTTGGTCAATATGACCCTAGAAAAACCCCCTACAACTCTTGGGGAAAACCAGTTCGAAAGCTCTTCTTTATTTCTGAATATTGCTTCTACAGAGAAATGAAATGTATAGTAAAAATTCCAGCAACCATAATTTTTACTTATCTCGAAAACCGTGCTTGTACTTCACCTCGTTTTTCGTGCCAAATGTAAAACAGAAAATTACAGCAAAAGGTACAGCCTTAAATGTTGTAGGGACAGCATAGAAAACAGTGTCGGAACAGATATACTGCCTTCCTTGGAAACTGTGCCAAAGGCTACCTCCAAAGCAGTGCCAGATAAATGTTGTACAAACCTCGATTTTGTGTCGTTGTGTTGTTGTACGGACCTCAAATTTCGTGCCTCCTTAAATGTTGTACGGACCTCGAAAATTATGCCAGACTGCTGCAATAAATGTTGCTCTTCCTTATCTCGATTTTTGTGCCACTTGCCTCGAAAATCATGCTCCTACTTTGTTGTACGGATTTGCTGAAATGAAGCTACCTTGGTAAATGTGCCAAGGTATTGTTTCTCCTCTTCTCTGCTCAGAAATTCCTCTTGCTCTCTTCTTCTCTCTCAATCTGCTCATGAAAGTATAAATGACCGTTTCTCTTCTTTTCCTCCTTTAACCTAACCCTAAGTGACTTTTGGGGAATCCTTAAATCCAATGGTTGAGATAGCTTTAGATCTAGGGCTGAGATTAAATGTGCATTTAATTCTCACTTTCTATTTTTCAATTCACCCCACTTAAATAAAGACCCACTTAGCCTTTTATTTCCATAGTCACTTTTTCACTTTCTAATTTCACATTGACTTTAATAAAGTCACTTTAAAATTAGACTTAGTAACTTTATCACTTATAAAGTCACTTTTAAATTAGATTTGACTTTACCACTTATAAAGTCACTTTAGGAGAAAAAGTTAAATACATTTGGACACTTTTCCCTAGGCCAAAGATTAAAGCCTTAGGGAACCACTTGTCCTCTGGTACCCAAATTTTAACACTCCCTCTTACCGAGGAAAGTGTTCCTCACCACACCCATCTTGTCTCTGAAGTAGACATGCTTGCCCCGTGGTAAGGCTTTGGTAAGAATATCTGCAACCTGCTCATCAGTGGGAATATACTCAAGCTTCACAGCTCCTTTCTGAACATAGTCTCTGATGAAATGATATTTGATCCCGATATGCTTTGACCTGTCATGAAATACTAGATTCTTCGTGAGTTTAATGCAACTCTGATTATCACAGTAAATCACTGAAGGTCTCAACGGCTGACCAAATAATTCAAACAACATTTTGCAAAACCATACGGCCCCACAACTAGCTAGATTGAGTGCCATTAGGGGAATTTTGAGGTCTAAAATGGGCCTCCTAAGGAAAATATACAATCAAAATTCACTTGATGAGAACCAATCACATTTTATGGGATAACATCATCCCCAATGGCTGAGGTGGCATTGTTTGAGTTAAAGGTACTTGTTACATTCTAAATGGTGGATAAAAACTCATGGTTAACCATAATAGTTCTCTAAGTACTTTTTGTAGAAATTATATGCACTAAGCATGCATATTTCCAAGATCCACCTGATCTCACACTATTTAACTTTATGCAAGATACTGAATCTATTCCACTTGTTAATCTTTTGCGGAAAATTTAATTGCACACACATGTGAAGCATAAACAAAAATTATCAATCACACATAAATACGCTTTTAACCTAGAAAGCCTGAAGCTGAAAACCCCAACTATATATTATGTAACATGGAGATCATATGAAAATCTCATACAAACATACAAAGATTATCACAAGCTCTCAGTACAATACAATCGTCATACACTAATCAGGCCTAATCTTGCAAATCCATGCACTGATCTTTGCCACCTGCTAGCCTGCCTCCACTGCGCAATATCTGATGAAGAATAGCTTTGAATGAATTCGAATTACTCTTGGATTGACTGCGCAATCCTCATTGGCATCTTCACTGTGTGTTTGATGCAATCAATGCATCACTATAGTCACAATAGATAGTCTATCTTGCCCTTTCACCTATCTCTCCAGTGGCCTCCATTGAAACTGCCATGCACTGTAGTTAACTGATGTATTTTTTAGTTGATTAATGAGTTATTATGTGTGAATTAATTAACTAATTAATTCACTCCACTCTCACTAGTGTATCAATCAATTAGACTAGATACAACTAGCTCAACTGAGTTAACTGAGTTAAACTAAATACAACTCCATAACTACTTCTTCCAAACTCCACCAAACTCGCCACTTGAGTTCTAACCGAGTCCTCCATGCATTAGCTCCAAGAAACCCTCGTGGAATAGCTAATTCCTCTGTCACCTGTTGTGCCACATCTCAGGCACCGAATTGAAGGCCTGAAGAAGTTTATTTAGAGTCCATTTACTATTATTAAGAGCTAATAATCAACATGCATCTATTTCTAGATTGACGACCCATAAATAGACTTCTCGCCCAATATTCTAAAATAGAATTTCGTTTATTTTTTCCAACTTGATCAACCATCCACAAATAACATCCTGCAACTTCTGAAATATGATCATCATGTCTAAAAATAGACTTGCGCCAAAAATAGCCTGTGGGCCCACTTAGTGAAGGTGACTCTTTTCACTAAGCTCATCATCTTGTTGAATCTCAACACTCCCTCTCAACAAGATAGGGATTATCTTTCACCCCAATCCTGCCTCTATGGTATTCGAATTTGCTCCTGGTGAGTGCCTTCGTCAGAATATCTGCATCCTAATCCTCCGTGGGAATGTATTGAAGTAAAATGATCTTCCACTACACACAATCTCTGATATGATGATACCAGATATCAATATGTTTAGATCTATCATGAAACACAGGATTAACTGAGAGTTTAATGAAACTCTGATTATCACAATGAATCACCGTGGGATCTAAATGTGAACCGAACAAACCAACTAGAATCTTCCTCATCCAGATAGTCTCACATGCAGCTAAAATTGCTACCATGTATTATGCTTCCGCTGAACTGAGTGCCACAGATATTTGTTTCCTGTTGTAACAAGAAACTACCGTAGATACGATACTGAAAATCCCTCCTGATGTGCTCTTTCTGTCTGTTGGTCTTCCTTCCCAATCTACATCCGTGAAGCCATGCAATTTCACTTCATCGGTCTGTCTATAACATAAACCATACTCAGATGTGCCCCTGAGATATCTCAGGACATGCTTGCCTGCCTTCCAAAAGAGCTTGGTAGGCTTAACCATCGCTTGTGAAAGCTGGTTCACCGCATAGCATATGTCTGGTCTTGTAATGGTTAAATACATGAGCGAACCCACCAACTGTTGATAAACAGTGGCATCCACTACCTCTGTCGATGTAGCATCCTCTTTCTTCCAATTTCCTGGAAGAGGAGTGTCGATAGGCTTGCAGCCTTGCATGTGAAACTTCTCCAGTATCTCTCGGGCATACTTTCCTTGAGACACAAATAGTTCACCTTCCCGCTACCATATTTTCAATCCCAGGAAATAATGAAGGAGGCCTAAATCCTTCATCTCAGACTCCTTTGCAAGGTCAACCTTGCATGAGTGTATCAACTGCTCATCACCTGTTAGTATTAAATCATAAACATAAAGTACAATGATCAAAAGCTTACCCTCAACCAAAATCTGGTACAAGTTTGCATCTGCCTCACTCTTGGTGAAGCCAAGTCCAGTGAAATAACTGTCTATCCGAGTGTACCAAGCACGGGGTTCTTGTTTCAACCCATACAATGATCTTTTGAGCCTGCACACATGCGACTCATTGTTGAAAATCTCAAATCCTTCAGGCTGCTCAATGTACAACTCTTCCTCAATGGTCCCATTAAGGAACACAGTCTTCACATCCATCTGATGAATGTGCCAACCCATCTGGGTTGAGAGAGCAAGGATGGTCCGTATGGAAGAATACCGTGCGACAGGTGCAAAGGTTTCTTCATATTCAATCCCCTCAATCTGTGACAAGCCCCGGGCAACAAATCTTGCCTTATACTTCTCGACGCTCCCATCAGTAGCTTGCTTTACCTTCTAGATCCATCTTGATCCTACAACTGATTTTCCAACCAGCCTTGGAACAATCTCTCAAGCACTGTTTCTGACAATGGAGTCATACTCCTCCACCATGGCATCTACCCATGTGGGATCCTGCGCTGCTTCTTCAAAAGAAGATGGATCTATCACAATACATTTTCTCATAAGAGCCATGTTTCCAGTATATCGGTTAGGTGACTATCTCTGTCTGCGCTGTGATGTAGGAACTCCTACATTCTGTGCCGCATCAAACTTCAGTCTCTTAGCGTCTGTGGTATGCTTTTTTCCTTGTCTGATGTTTGGTTTTGCATGAGTGGACTGCTCCACTCCATGAATCTCCTCCTGTGGCTAGTCCACATCCAGAGGCTCATCTTTGGGAACAAGAAGTTCCTCTTCCGCATGCAAGTGTAGCTCCCTCTCAAGCGACAACTTCATGGCTTTCACCTCATTGAATTTTATATCCTGTCGCATAACAGTCATATGAATGTTTGGAAAATACACACAATATTTTTGGGGTGTTTCTGTGTACCCCACAAATATCCCAACTTCTGCAATCGGTTCTAGCTTCTTCCTGGCATCCTTCGTCACATGAATGTAAACAGGTGAGCCAAAAATCTTCAAATGAGAAATATCAGGCTTCTTACCAGTAAAAGCTTCCTCGGGTGTACTCATGCCAAGTAATCTATGAGGACAATGGTTGTGCACATAAACCATAGTGTTGCATGCTTCCACCCACAAGCACATCGGTAAGCCCTGGTCATGTAGCATCGCTCGTGCAGCACCCGTGATCACTTTGTTCTTTCTCTCTGCAACCCCATTCTGCTGTGGGTTATGAGATGCTATGAGTTCTCTTCAAATTCTTTCTTTGCTACAGAAGTCTTTGAATTCACCCGAGATGTATTCACCACCATTATCGCTCCTTAGAGCTATCACCTACTTCCCCGACTCCTTCTCCACCAATGCCTTGAACTCACAGAACTTTGAGAACGTTTCACTCTTCTTCTACATGAAGAAGATTCAACATCTACTAGAATAATCATAAAATAATATCACATAATACCTGTGTTTTTCTATTGAAGCAACCGAGAATGGTCCACACACGTCTGTGTGAATTCTCTCCAGGATCACCGAAGCAGGGTTCTCCTTCTCATGAAAGTTGGTCTTCACAAACTTACCCATTGTAATTCCTTTGCACTGATTTGACTACGCAAGAGTACCCTTGGGAAGTCCAGTAGAAATTTGCTGCAAAATTTTTAAAGTGCCATGGTGAAGATGGCCTAATCTCCTGTGCCATAATTCACCCTCATCCTGGCTCACCACTTCTTTTGCTTTTCCCACCATTGCAGCGCAGCCATCTACCTCTAGCTTGTAGATATTCTTAATTCAAACCCCTATCTTCTTGGTTTGACCCATTGTTTTATATCGAAGGAAATATTTTCCCTCACTAAAAACAACATCATAACCCCTGTCTTCTAGCATTGTGACTGAGACCATGTTCTTCTTCAGACCTAGAACATGCATGACATTCTTCAACAAGAATGGATTACTGGACTCCCTCTCAAAGGTAATGGTCCCAATGCCCGTCGCACTGTACCGACCATCATCACCCATCTCTATATGCGTCTGGAGGTCCTTCTCCTCCAAGTCACTAAACAACTCTTTGTCTCCCATCATATGGAAAGACGCACCACAGTCAAGATACCACACCGATCCCATGCAAATTGAAATCAAGCATGCAATCAAGAAAAAATCCAGCTCAAATTGCGAGGCTAAGGCCTCTCCAGCTGCAGATCTATCAGCTTGCTTATTCTTCTTCTTCTGTGGACAGTTAGTGGTGAAATGTCCATGCTCGTGACAGTGAAAAAACTTCACTTTGGACAAGTCCTGCTTCTTGCCTTTCGCACCGGATTTAGAAGGATTTTTCTTCCCCTTCTATTTCCTTGCTTTGGTAGCCAAAGCACAATTCTCTTCATCTTCATTCTTCGATGAAGATCCATCCCTGGTACCCCGCCTTATCGCCTCCTGCACAAGATCTGACCAAATTCACTCCCATCCTGACAGTTTCTCCCGTCCATTGACAGAGTCTTCGAAGCTATGCCAAATCTTCGGAAGCCCAAGGAGAGCCAAGCTCACCAAGTCTTCTTCATCAACAATAACCCCCACACTTCCCATTTCATCCTTACAGTGGACAAACTTCGTGAGGTATTTTGGAATACTATCGCCTTTCTCCATTTTTATTTTTCTGAGCTTGTCTTTAAGCGCCAACTTCCTCTGGTCACTTATGCTTTAGAACAAGTTTGTCAAAGCCTTCCACATTAAGAATGGAGTGGATTTCCCATGAAGGCTGGACAAAATGTGGTCCTTCACACCTTCCAACAGAATCCTCCTCATATTTGCAGTCTTCTTTTTCCATATATCAAGTAATGCAGCATCGCTAGATCCTGGCTTAGAAAAATCGCTATCGATGAACTCCTTTAGCCCATTATCCTCCAGCACCACCTCCATCCTATCCTTCCAGGCTATGTAATTCAAGCTCCCATCAAGGGCATACTCCAATCTCAAACCGTTGAAAGACATTTCAATGTATACTCGATTTCTGCACCAAGAATCTTCTGTAGCAAATTCGAATTGTCCACCAGCGCAAACTCACTTCACAATTTCAATCTTCAATCAACAATGCTCCTGTACCATGTAGAAATTATATGCACTAAGCATGCATATGTCCAAGATCCACCTGATCTCACACTATTTAACTTTATGTAAGATATTGAATCTATTCCACTTGTTAATATTTTGCGGAAAAATTAATTGCACACACATGTGAAGCATCAACAAAAATGATCAATCGCACCTAACACAGTTTTTAACCGAGAAAGCCTGAAGCTGAAAACCCCAACTATATATTATGTAACATGGATATCATATGACAATCTCATACAAGCATACAAAGCTTATCACAAGCTCTCAGTACAGTACAATCATCATACACTAATTAGGCCTAATATTAAAAATCCATGCACCGATCTATGCCACCTGCTAGCCTGTCTCCACTACACAATATTTGCTGAAGAATAGCTCTGAATGAATTCAAATTACTCCATCCTTGACTACGCAATCCTCATTGGCATCTCCATTGAGTGTTGGATGCAATCAATGCATCACTATAGTCACAACAGATAGTCTATCTTGCCCTTTCACCTATCTCTCCACTGGTCTCCACTGAAACTGCCATGCACTTTAGTTAACTGATGTATTGTTCAGTTGATTAATGAGTTACTATTTGTGAATTAATTAACTAATTAATTCACTCCACTCTCACTAGTGTATCAATCAGTTAGACTAGATACAATTAGCTCAACTGAGTCTAAATGAGTTAAACTGAATACAACTCCATAACTACTTCTTCCAACTGTGTCATAACTCTGCCACTTGAGTTCTAACTGAGTCCTCCATGCATTAGCTCCAGTAAACCCTCAGGAATAGCATAATTCCTTCTGTCAGTTGCTGTGCCACTTCTATGCACTAAACTCAAGTGCTCCAAGAGAATAAGTTGTTGTTTAGAGTCTGATTATTATTAAGAGCTAATAATAATGGACATGCATCTATTTTTAGATCGACGATCTATAAATAGACTTTGCCCAATATTCTAAAAATAGAATTTCATCTATTTCTCCAACTTGATCAACCATCCACAAATAGCATCCTGCAACTTCTAAAATATGATCATCATGTATAAAAATAGACTAGCACCAAAAATAGCCTACGGGCCCACTTAGTGAAGGCGACTCTTTTCACTAAGCTCATCATCTTGTTGAATCTCAACACTTTTCAAATCATAAAGTAAAGTACTAATAATAAATCTCATTTCACACTTTTTGATAAAATATTATTATTGTCATTTCATATTTTTTGAAATAAACAATGGATATCCTTACATAATCTTCATGTCTTTACACATTTTTCAATACATATTATAATTGTATATTTTCATATATTTATTTTTAAATTAAATATTCATATCGTTTTATTTAATATTATAATTTCAAATTAATTATAAGCTAATATATATACATATATAATATACATATGAAATCGAAATAAATAAAAATATAATCTTGTAATTTTATGATAAATCAAATCTATGAATAATATTATTATAACATTAATAACAATACAAACATATTAAAATTAAAGGAAAAAGGTATATTAGTTTTGTATGATGAAAAAAGTACATTAGTTTTGTATGTTAAAAAAATGTATATTAGGTTCAACATGGTTTGGGGAAAAAAAGTCTAAAATTTCAATGTATATAAATCTTATATTATACTCATAAATATAAATTCAATCTATTTGAATACTTATTTTTTCTTTAATTTGAAATAAAACTAAATTAATTTCATTATGATTGTATTAATATTATATATTATTATACATAATATTATGAAAAATAATCTAAATGCTATAGATTATATATTATATTCCTTTTTATATTATATATTAATTTTTCTTATGTTATAAATCAAATCAATTCAATACGTAATTAAAAAAAAACATGAAATAGTATATTATATTTATTATACTATATTATATTATTTTTATATAGTATATTAATTACATGTTATTATATAATTAAATAATATAAATTTTAATTAATAGTATATTATACAATTAAGAATTTATGAATTTATATTTATAATTTATTTTAAGTTATTTAAGTACAAAGGACAAATGCATTATTTGTTCAATGATAATGACATTTTCTTGAAAAACTCATTCTTATTTATAGTCACATCAATACAATTTTTTTATTAATTTTATTTTGGTACACTTTTTCAATTGAATTTAACCATGGTTACATGGATTTTGGTGCAAAAAGTAAAATGCAAATTCATAAATATTATTTTATTGGTTTAGCTATTATTTTATTGTTTCCTTAGGAGGACCATTTTAGACCTCAAAATTCCTCTAATGCATGTACTCTACTTCCGTTGAACTCAATGCTATTGACTGTTGCTTTCAGCTGAACCACGACACAACTGTCGAACTCAACCCAAAACAACACCTTGAAGTGATCTTCCTATCAAAGCATAACTTGCCCAATCAGAATCAGTGTACCCTGCCAATCTCACTCCATCTCCCTATCTATAATCCAGACCATAATCCAATGTCCCCTGCAGGTAACGCAAAATGTGTTTTGCAACAACCTAGTGCACTATCTTGGGCTCACACATAAACTGGCTCATCGTGTTGAATGCAAAACATATATCAACGAACCAATCAGCTGTCTATACAATGTGGGATCCACCAACTCAGAATCTCAAGCATGAAGCTTCTTCCAGTTAGTGATCATAGGTGTCGACATGGGTTTTCAATCCTCCATGTGAAATATGCTAAGAATGTCCACAATATACTTCCCCTGTCCCAGGAAGAAATGCCCCTCCTCCTGCCACACCTCCAATCCCAAAAAGTAATGCATCAATCCAGTGTCCTTCATCTCGAACTCTGAAGCGAGATCTCTCTTGCAACCTCTATGAGTATCTCTACACCCGTAATGACCAAGTCATCCACTTACAGCACCAGAATGAGAGGCTACTCAACTACCACAATAAATTATAGGTTCTAATCTGCATCACTCTTTGTGAAACCCATCTCCTGAAAATATGTATCAATCCTGGAGTACCAAGCTCTAGGAGCTTGCTTCAAGCCATAAAGTGTCTTCTTCATTCTGCATACGTGGGACTTCTTCCCATGCACCTCAAAGCCCTGCGGCTGCTCAATGTACACCTCCTCCTGTATGAAACCATTGAGAAATGCGGTCTTCACATCCATATGGTGGATCTTCCAACTCATCTCTGCTGCTATTGATATAATGGAGCGAATGGAAGTATATCGAGCCACGAGAGCGAAGGTCTCCTCATAATCAACTCCCTCTACATGGTAGAACCCTCTAGCCACAAATCTAGCCTTGAAATTCTCAATGCTGCCATTTGCAGTTTGTTTTATCTTGTAAAGCCATCTAAAAGTAACCACGGATTTTCCCTCGGGCCTCAGCACCACCTCCCAAACATCATTCTTCATGATAGAAGAATACTCCTCTTGCATGGCCTCTCTCCAGACCTGCTGGCTAGCTACCTCCTCATAGCTAGAAGGCTCAGAGTCAATGATGTTGGCAACCATTTCCATATAGCTAGAGAACCGCTCAGGTGGTCTGCTCTCTCTGACCTCTCTCTTCGGCCCAACATTAGATGTGGCCTCTCTCAAGGTGTCCTAAAGCCTCTTGGGATTTCTCTTCCCTGAGCATACTTCTCCCACCGGAGAGGGAGAATCCTCATCCTCATCAGAAGCCTAAACTCCTGAATGTCTGTCTGATGTCCTCCTGCCTAAACCTGTGCCTATAGATGCTAAAGTACCATAGAAATTGTCCATCAGTGGACTACCTAGTGAACTGCTCTGCATGTTTCCCGAAGCACCACCCCTCTGACTCTGTGAGCCACTGATCACTGATGGACTTGACATTGTAATCGATGTACCTTCTAATCCTTGTCCATTGGATCCCTGAGACTGAATCAGCTGCTCTTGAGGGCCTGGTCAATCCAGATACTCTAACTCCTGTGACCTCCTGAAAGCCCTGTCCTCCTCGAACTTCACATCCCACCTGACAAAAACTCTCCCCCATGCAGGAATATAAATCTAAAAGGATTTCTAGGTCTCACTGTAGCCCACAAATATGCCCTTCTCTGCAATGGGCTCTAGCTTGGTCCTCTTCTCTCTAGGTACGTAGGAATATGCAATACACCTAAAGATACGAAAATGACCAACATTAGGCTTCTTCCCAAAAAAATCCTCCTCCAAAGTCGCATGCCCCAAGGCACAATGTGGACTCCTATTCTACAAATACATAGCAGTGTTGCAGGCCTCTACCCATAAACACAATGGTAACCCCTAATAATGTAGCAGGGATTTGGCAGCCCCAACGATGGATCTGTTCTTCCTCTCTGCAACCTCACTTTGCTGGGGTTTGTAAGTAACTATGAACTCCCTCCTGATGCCTGCCTCTGCACAATAATCAAAAAAATCACCCAGAGTATACTCCCCTCCATTTTCCAACTTGAGGGACTTGATCTCCCAACCTGTCTGAGTCTCCACAAGAGCTCTGAACTCCTGAAACAGCTCGAAGACCTCACTCTTGGTCTTCAAGAAATAAATCCAGGTCTTCCTGTAGTGATCATCAATGAATAAAACATAGTACTGATATCCACTCAAGGAAACATGACACATTTGACTGCTCACATCGATATGAATCAAATTAAGAATCCCACTCGATCCGTTGTCAGTGCTGGGAAAGGGGGATTTGGAAAATTTCCCCATAACACATCCTCTGCATGTATCAATGTGATCAGAAATGAAATCTGGCACACCTGTAGTGATATCTCGCAATGTCCTCAAGGCCCATGATACAAGTGCCCCATCCTACGGTGCCAAATCTCGCACAGCTATGAACTTCTAGCTCTGTTGCCAATACTACTCCTTAATGCCATAAGGGGTTGAAATGAAAACTTGTACACCTTGGCATGGCGTACACCAATCACTCTAGCTGAATCAGCTGGAGTGCCCCTAGGATATATAAGCACCTTCCCTCTCTTGAAAAATACCTCATACCCTATATCCTCCAATGATGAGATGGATATAAGGTTCTTCTTCATCCCTAGCACATATAAAACATCCGACACTTTCAAGGGAGGTTTGGATTCCCTATCAAATGTCAATGTCCCCACACCGACTGCTCTAACAATGATGTTGGCTCCGAGTACTAGCTCTATATCAGTGCCACTCTCTAAAATCTCTGAGAAGTACTCACAGACTCATGTCATATGATGGGAAGCCCCACTGTCAACATCCCCAATACTTGAAGATGCTCTGCTAGTGGAGGGAAGTGCACACTCCCTCTCAACCTATGTTGCAGACGATCCTGCACTAGTGGACTCAAAATAAATGAACCCAAACTCCTATTCAAACCTCTCTGAGAATTCCTTTATCTCTGCTGATACTGCCATGGTGTTGTCCTTTCCCTTCTTCTTCTTTGGACACACAACTGCATAGTGTCCCAACTTCTGACAATTCCAACACTTAATTTTGGAAAATTCATTCTCCTTTTTCACGTGTTGCTTACCTTTTCCTTTTCCTTTTCCCCCACCTACACTTGTGGAAGCTTAATTCTTTCCCTTACCCTTCTTGCCCCTTGATAACAATGATACATTTTCATCCTCCTCAACCGGTTTGGCTTCCCCAAGATGGTTCTTTTTTATTTCATTTTAAATACAATCATCCCACAACTGAATAGGGTTAGCAGGCACTGCTATTGGGTGCTGTGCGGTGTGAACCATGATGCCCCATACTTCTGCCTCCTCAAATATGCTCTGAATTCTCTCCCTCCATGCACTGTATTTTCTCTGCCCATCCAAACTATCCTCCACCCTCAAGCCCAAAGACATGCTTGATTTCCTAAAAACCTGAAAATTGCAATGTTGTGGTAAAGGTTTAGCTTTCAGTATGAAAATAAGCTTGCTGTAATTTTTCGCTTATTGTCCCAAACTGCACTTTTCAGCCACCCAAGCTCTGATACCATGTAGAAATTTTGAGCCCAGCCCTGGTTATTAGTTTCTCCTAATTACTCCCATATAGTTAAATGCCCATTCCCATAAACATACATTCAACAAGCTGGAAATAATAATATTTCTGAAAACAAAAATTCTGAAAATTTTGAAGTGCTGGAAAATGCAGAAATAAAACTCAGAAATGATTTCAGCCACACAAACAGAAAATGACACGTTGATTTTTGGTCAATATGACCCTGGAAAAACCCCCTACAACTCTTGGGGAAAACCAGTTCAAAAACTCTTCTTTATTTTTGAATATTGCTTTTACAGAGAAATGAAATGTACAGTAAAAATTCCAGCAACCATAATTTTTACTTATCTCGAAAACTGTGCATAAACTCCACCTCGATTTTCATGCCAAATGCAAACAGAAAATTACAGCAGAAGGTACAACCTTAAATGTTGTATGGACAACACCAAAAACAATGTAGAAACAGTTATACAACCTTCCTCGAAAATTATGTTGTACGGCTACTGTACGGACCTCATTTTTCATGTTGTTGAGTTGTTGTACGAACCTCGAAAACATTGTTGTTTTGCTGTTGTACTGACCTTGATTTTCGTGCCTCCTTAACTTCTATACGGACCTCAAAATTCGTGTTGCAGCTTTTTGTATGGATTTGATGAAATATAGCTTTCTTGGTAAATGTGCCAAGGTATTGTTTCTCCTTCTTCCTTCTCTGCTCATAAATTTCTTCTTCCTCTCTCCTCCTCATCTCTCAATTTGCTCATGAAAGACTGAATGACCTTTTCTCTTCTTTTCCTCTTTTAACCTAACCCTAAGTGACTTTTGGGGAATCCCAAAATCCAATGGCTGACAGAGTTTTAGATCTAGGGTTGAGATTAAATGTGCATTTAATTCTCACTTCCTATTTTTCAATTCACCCAACTTAAATAAAGACCCTCTTAGCCTTTTATTCCTATAGTCACTTTTCACTTTCTAATTTCACTTTGACTTTAATAAAGTCATTTTAAAATTAGGCTTAGTTACTTTATCACTTATAAAGTCACTTTTAAATTAGATTTGACTTTACCACTTACAAAGTCACTTTAAGAGAAAAAGTTAAATACATTTGGACACTTTTCTCTTAGCCAAAGATCAAAGCTTTAGGGAACCACTTGTCCTCTAGTACCCAAATTTTAACAATATCAAGAATATTTTTGATAAAAGAACAAAAGCTGATGATTTTAATCTAGGAGACAAAGTTTTGAAATGGGATTCTAGAAGAGAAGACAAAGGTAAACATGGAAAATTTGACAACTTTTGGCAAGGGCCATACATTATTGATGCTTTTAGAGGAAACAATGCATATTTTCTTAAAGAGTTGGATGGAACAGAGATACCTGGAGGAATTGTCAATGGCAGGATGCTAAAACATTATTTCTCTTAAGGATACATGTTGGTCTTTCATCATTGTAAATACCACAGTTTTAGATTTTATGATTTGAAATAATCCTCAACAAAGGTTGATCAGGAGCTCAACACTGAGCTTGGGAAAAAGCTCAAAATTTTATTTTCTCATAATTGGTTGAAACTAGAATGACAGGAAAGGTCTCGTCAAAACGATCTTGTAGCCATGAACAACACTCAAATCCGATGTTGTATGAGGAAGATATTCAACTTTGAAGTTTCTTAATTTCAGGCAAAAAAGGATACAGGTTGGTCTTTCATCATTGTAAATACCACATTTTTAGAGTTTATGATTTGAAACAATCCTCAACAAAGGTTGGTCAGGAGCTCAAGACTGAGCTTGGGAAAAAGCTAAAAATTTTAAGTGCTCAAAATCACTTGGAACCTGAGCGACTGAATAGGCCCCAAAGATATGATCCCAACACCGTGAATGGCACTCAAAACCGACTTCGCATGAGAAAGTTATGTTGAAAATGTAGCAAGATGATGGAGCTTAGTGAAATGAAGTCGCCTTCACTAAGTGGGCCCGAAGGCAAATTCTGGCGCAAAATCTATTTTTAGACTATGTCTATTTTTAGACATATGGAGCATGGTTCGGGGATTCCAGTTTGAGATTATTGAAGTATGTGTCATGTTGGTAAAAATAGATGAGACTCTATTTTTGAGGTCAAAGAGGTCGAAGTCTATTTTTAGACTGCCTCTCCTTAAAACGGGGAAGTCAAATATTATTTACCCTTAATAATATTTAGACTATAAACAGCAGTTTACTCTCTTGGAGCACTTCAGTTCGAGCTACAGAAGTGGCTCATGCATCTGACAGAAGAATCACGTGGTTCCCAAGGGTTTGATGGCATCATGCATGGTTGACTTCAGTTGGACTTCAGTGGCAGAAGTTTGGAGGAGTTAATGAGACAGATAGTGGAGTTGTGTTCTGTTTATTTTAGTTGAATTGATTGAGATTAGTTTAACTAGCTAATCAATTAGTTATGAGTGGAGTGAATTAAATATTATTTAATTCATTAATTAGTAACTCATTATTCAACTCAAGAACACATCAGTTCACTACAGTGCATGATCAGTTCAGTGGAGACCAGTGAAAGAGGTAGATGAAAGGGTGGAGTTAGCTATCAGTTGTGACTATACTGTTGCTATTTGCAACACACAGATAGGTGGAGTAAGCCCATGAGGATTGCGTAGTTTAGGCTGGTGGTTTATCTATATAAAGAGGCCATCCCATAGCATTTAAACACGCAATAGAGGCAAGGCAATTGGCGGTGAGTTTTGAACCAGTAACCTGTTCAAAACTGAGCTAGATTGTGGGTAACTGTATGAGAAAGTACTGAGTACTTGTGAGGAGTATTGTACTGAGTTAGTTACTTGATTTCTCCATTATAATATACACAATAGCTACGGGGTTTTCAGCTATAAGCTTTCCCCATACATACTGTGTTAATGTGTATGATGATTTGATGTGTTATCGCTTGATTTTATTTCCGCATGTGTGATGATCTGAATTTAGTTGAGTGGAAGAGATTATGTGTTGTGTATGAAGTTCAAATAGTATGTGACCAGGATAGTCTCGGTGGATAATTAATTATTATTCAGCAAATTTCTACATGGTATCGAAGCTATTGAAGCAGAGATTGATCATCACAGTGATTACAAACTTATTTCGGTAGACAGAGTCTGCATGCGGGCCAGGTAGCCTCCGGATTCATCTTTCTTCGGAAAGTGAAAGGTCTGGTAAATGACCCTTGCAGTCAATCTCTGTGCTAGAAATAATTTGTTCTCACGATCTAGAGCGGTTGAGCTTTGAGGTGGAATTCGAAGTTTTGCAGCAGTTTTGTTTTCTTGGTGCCAGTGTTGAAAATGTCTTTCAACGGTTTGCGACTCGAATATGCTCTTGAAGGCAGTTCGAATTATGTTGCATGGAAGGATCGCATGGAAGCAGTATTAGAAGATAATGGTCTGAAGGAGTTCGTAGATACGGATGTCCAAAAGCCCACTGATGCAGCTGAAGTCGAAGCATGGCAAAAGAAGATGGCGAAATGTCGAAGGATCCTGTTGGAGGGCGTCAAGGATCATATTGTATCCAGCTTGCATGGAAAGGCTACTCCATATTTAATGTGGAAAGCTTTGACGGATCTATTCCAGAGTAAGAGTGACCAAAGGAAGCTGGCGCTCAAAGATAAGCTCAGGAACATCAAGATGGAGAAGGGCGACAGTATCGCCAAATACCTCATGAAGTTCACTCAGTGCAGAGATGACATGGGAAGTGTGGGGGTGACTGTCGAAGACGAGGACATGGTCAACCTGGCTCTCCTTGGTCTTCCGAAGGCTTTGCACTCATATCAAGATAGTGTCAATGGTCGGGAGAAGCTGCCGGGATGGGAGTGACTTTGGGCGGATCTCATGCAGGAGGAGATAAGGAGGACTACTCGAGATGGATCTTCATCAAAGGGAGCTGATGAAGAAAACTGTGCTTTGGTGGCCAAAGCAAAGAAGGGGATGGGTAAGAAAACCTCTCATTCTGGTGCAAAGGGCAAGAAGTAGGATATGGTGAAATTGAAGTGTTTTCACTGCCATGATCACGGACATTATGCTACCAATTGTCCAAAGAAGAAGAAGAACAAGCAAGCGGGAAGATCTGCAGATGGAGAAGCTTTCGCTTCACAGTTCGAGCTTGACTTTTCACTGATCGCATGCTTGGTTTCAAGTGTGCTGGGATCGGTATGGTTCTTGGACAGTGGTGCGTCATTTCAAATGATGGGAGATCGGGAGTTGTTCTCAGATCTGGAGGACAAAGATTTGGGTGTGCACATCGAGATGGGCGATGATGGTAGATACAGTGCGACTGGTATCGGTACCATATCCTTTCAGAGGGAGTCTGGTAAACCCTTTGTCTTGAAGGATGTCATGCATGTACCTGGATTGAAGAAGAACTTGATCTCTGTGGGGATGTTGGAGGATAAGGGGTATGATGTGGTCTTCAGCGAAGGAAAATCCTTCCTGCGCAGTAAGACTACTGGAGAGACCCGGAAGATAGGGGTTCGGACCAAGAACCTTTATCAGTTGCAGGTAGATGGCTGCGCAGCTATGGCATGCAAAGCGGGAGAAGTGGTGAGCCGGGATGATGAGGGCGAACTGTGGCATAGGAGATTGGGCCACCTTCACCATGGAGCTTTGAAGATTCTGCAGCAGATTTCTACTGGGCTTCCTAAGGGCACTCTTGCGCAGTCAGATCAGTGCACGGGGTGTACTTTAGGGAAGTATGTGAAAGCCACCTTTCACGAGAAGGATAGTCGCGCCACGACGATCCTTGAGAGAGTTCACACAGACGTGTGTGGTCCTTTCTCAGTTGCTTCGACAGCAAAGCACAGGTATTATGTGATCTTTTTTGATGATTTCTCTCGAAAGTGCTGGATCTTCTTCATGCCGAAGAAGAGAGATACATTCGCGAAGTTCTGTGAGTTTAAAGCACTGGTCGAGAAGGAGTCGGGGAAGAAGGTGATTTCTCTAAGGAGTGATAACGGTGGTGAATTCATCTCGGTTGAATTCAAGGAGTTCTGCAGCGCAGAAGGGATTCGGAGAGAGCTCATCGCACCCCATAACCCACAGCAGAACGGGGTGGCTGAGCGGAAGAACAGAACGATCGTGGGTGCTGCACGGGCGATGTTGCATGATCAGGGCCTACCCCTTCACTTGTGGGCTGAGGCATGCAATACATCAGTGTATGTGCAGAACCGTTGTCCTCACAAGGTTCTTGGCATGAGTACACCGGAGGGGGCTTATTCTGGCAAGAGGCCTGATATTTCCCATTTGCAGATTTTTGGTTCTCCTGTCTACATGCATGTGACGAAGGATGCGAGAAGGAAGCTGGATCCAACTGCTGAGGTTGGAATATTTGTGGGGTACACTGATACACCTCACAACTACCGGGTATATTTGTCAGACAGTCAAAAGACTGTTGTGCGACGGGATATAAAATTTTAGGAGGAGAAAGCCATGCAGTGTTCGCTTGAGAGGGAGCTACACTTGCATGTAGATGAGGAGCTGTTAGTTCCTAAGGAGGAGCTTACGGATGTGGATCAGCCACAAGAGGAGGTTCAGGAGGTGGAAGAAACCACCCAGGCAGCGCCAACCATCAGAGGGCGCATGCGCACTACAGAAGCTGAGCGACTGGCTCGGGATGCAGAGAAGGTTGTAGGACCACCTACGGCACAGCGCAGACAGAGACAGTCACCGGATCGGTACACTGGATACATGGCTCTTGTGAGTCAATGTGTTGTGACAGAGCCATCCTCTTTTGAGGAAGCTGTGGAGGAACCCACATGGGTTGATGCCATGATCGAAGAATATGATTCGATCATCAGAAACAGTGCATGGGAGATTGTCCCAAGACCGGTTGGGAAATCAGTTGTAGGTTCGCGATGGATCTACAAGGTGAAGCAGGCGGCTGACGGGAGTGTGGGGAAGTACAAGGCGAGATTTGTCGCCCGTGGCTTCTCACAGATCGAGGGGATTGACTATGAGGAGACTTTTGCACCTGTCGCAAGGTACTCTTCCATACGGACGATCCTTGCTCTCTCAGCGCAGATGGGGTGGCACATTCATCGGATGGATGTGAAGACTGCGTTCCTCAATGGAGTTATTGAGGAGGAGGTGTACATAGAGCAGCCTGAAGGTTTTGAGATCTTCAGCAGTGAGTCGCATGTGTGCCGACTCAAGAGAGCACTGTACGGGCTGAAGCAAGCACCTCGTGCTTGGTACACTCGGATAGACGGCTACTTCACCGGGCTTGGATTCTCCAAGAGTGAGGCGGATCCAAACCTGTACCAGATTGTGGTGGAGGGGAAGCTGTTGATCATCGTACTGTATGTAGATGATCTGATTTTGACTGGCGACGAGCAGTTGATATTTTCATGCAAGGAGGATCTTGCACGAGAATTTGAGATGAAGGACCTGGGCATCCTTCATTATTTCCTGGGATTGGAGATTTGGCAGCGCAGTGGAGGACTGTTTGTTTCTCAGGGCAAGTATGCCCGGGAGATTCTGGAGAGGTTCAACATGCGAGGCTGCAAGCCTGTTGACACTCCTCTTCCTGGTGGTTGGAGGAAGGAGGATGCTACTTCAGCGGAGGTAGTGGATGCCACTGTCTATCGACAGTTGGTGGGGTCGCTTATGTATCTGGTCAATACACGACCCGATATATGCTATGCAGTTAACCAGCTTTCGCAAGCTATGGTTAAACCTACCAAGCTCTTTTGGAAGGCAGGCAAGCATGTATTGCGCTATATCAGAGGCACATTGGGATATGGTCTATGGTATAGACAGGAGGATGGAGCGAAGCTTTCTGGCTTCACTGATGCAGATTGGGCAGGGAGTCCAACGGACCGGAAGAGCACTTCTGGAGGAGTTTTCAGCATTGGGTCGACAGCAGTTTCCTGGTATAGCAGGAAGCAGAGATCCGTGGCACTTAGTTCAGCAGAGGCCGAGTACATGGCAGCTAGCTTGGCTGCATGCGAGGCTATTTGGATGAGGAAGATCCTCGCAGGATTGTTCAGGTTGCATTTGGAGTCTACAGTGATCTACTGTGATAACCAGAGTTTCATTAAACTCTCGGCCAATCCAGTATTTCATGATAGGTCCAAACACATCGACATCAGGTACCATCATATCAGAGATTTTGTTCAGCGGAGAATCATGATGCTTTCATATGTTCCCACAAAGGATCAGGATGCTGACATCCTGACGAAGGCGCTCACCAGGAGCAAGTTCGAATTCCACAGAGGCAGGATAGGGGTTGCAGATAATCCATATCTTGCTGAGAGGGAGTGTTGAAAATGCAGCAAGATGATGGAGCTTAGTGAAATAAAGTCGCCTTCACTAAGTGGGCCCGCAGGCAAATTCTGGCGCAAAATCTATTTTTAGACTATGTCTATTTTTAGACATATGGAGCATGGTTCGGGGATTCCAGTTTGAGATTCTTGAAGTATGTGTCATGTTAGTAAAAATAGATGAGACTCTATTTTTGAGGTCAAAGAGGTCGAAGTCTATTTTTAGACTGCCTCTCCTTAAAACAGGGAAGTCAAATATTATTTACCCTTAATAATATTTAGACTATAAACAGCAGTTTACTCTCTTGGAGCACTTCGGTTCGAGCTACAGAAGTGGCTCATGCATCTGACAGAGGAATCACGTGGTTCCCAAGGGTTTGATGGCATCATGCATGGTTGACTTCAGTTGGACTTCAGTGGCAGAAGTTTGGAGGAGTTAATGGGACAGATAGTGGAGTTGTGTTCTGTTTATTTTAGTTGAACTAGTTGAGATTAGTTTAACTAGCTAATAAATTAGTTATGAGTGGAGTGAATTAAATATTATTTAATTCATTAATTAGTAACTCATTATTCAGCTCAAGAACACATCAGTTCACTACAGTGCATGATCAGTTCAGTGGAGACCAGTGAAAGAGGTAGATGAAAGGGTGGAGTTAGCTATCAATTGTGACTATACTGTTGCTATTTGCAACACACAGATAGGTGGAGTAAGCCCATGAGGATTGCACATTTCAGGCTGGTGGTTTATATATATAAAGAGGCCATCCCATATTATTGAAACACGCAATAGAGGCAAGGCAATTGGCAGGGAGTTTTGAACCAGTAACCTGTTCAAAACTGAGCTAGATTGTGAGTAACTGTATGAGAAAGTACTGAGTACTTGTGAGGAGTATTGTACTGAGTTTGTTTCTTGATTTCTCCATTATAATATACACAATAGCTGCGGGGTTTTCAGCTATAAGCTTTCCCCATACATACTGTGTTAATGTGTATGATGATTTGATGTGTTATCGCTTGATTTTATTTCCACAGGTGTGATGATCTGAGTTGATTGAGTGGAAGAGATTATGTGTTGTGTATGAAGATCAAATAGTATGTGACCGGGATAGTCTCGGTGGATAATTATTTATTATTCAGCAAATTTCTACATGGTATCGGAGCTATTGAAGCAGAGATTGATCATCACAGTGATTACAAACTTATTTCGGTAGACAGAGTCTGCATGCGGGCCAGGTAGCCTCCGGATTCATCTTTCTTCGGAAAGTGAAAGGTATGGTAAATGCCCCTTGCAGTCAATCTCTGTGCTAGAAATAATTTGTTCTCACAGATCTAGAGCGGTTGAGCTTTGAGGTGGAATTCGAATTTTGCAGCAGTTTTGTTTTCTTGGTGCCGATGTTGAAAATGTCTTTCAACGGTTTGCGACTCGAATATGCTCTTGAAGGCAGTTCGAATTATGTTGCATGGAAGGATCGCATGGAGGCGGTATTAGAAGATAATGGTCTGAAGGAGTTCGTAGATACGGATGTCCAAAAGCCCACTGATCCTGCTGAAGTCGAAGCATGGCAAAAGAAGATGGCGAAGTGTCGAAGGATCCTGTTGGAGGGCGTCAAGGATCATATTGTATCCAGCCTGCATGGAAAAGCTACTCCATATTTAATGTGGAAAGCTTTGACGGATCTATTCCAGAGTAAGAGTGACCAAAGGAAGCTGGCACTCAAAGATAAGCTCAGGAACATCAAGATGGAGAAGGGCGACGGTATCGCCAAATACCTCACGAAGTTCACTCAATGCAGAGATGAGCTGGGAAGTGTGGGGGTTACTGTCGATGAAGAGGACATGGTCGACCTGGCTCTCCTTGGTCTTCCGAAGGCTTGGTACTCATATCAAGATAGTGTCAATGGTCGGGAGAAGCTGCCGGGATGGGAGTGCCTTTGGGCGGATCTCATGCAGGAGGAGATAAGGAGGACTACTCGAGATGGATCTTCATCAAAGGGAGCTGATGAAGAAAACTGCGCTTTGGTGGCCAAAGCAAAGAAGTGGAAGGGTAAGAAAACCTCTCATTCTGGTGCAAAGGGCAATAAGTAGGATATGGTGAAAGTGAAGTGTTTTCACTGCCATGATCACGGACATTATGCTACCAATTTTCCAAAGAAGAAGAAGAACAAGCAAGCGGGAAGATCTGCAGATGGAGAAGCTTTGGCTTCACAGTTCGAGCTTGACTTTTCACTGATCGCATGCTTGGTTTCAAGTGTGTTGGGATCGGTATGGTTCTTGGACAGCGGTGTGTCATTTCATATGACGGGAGATCGGGAGTTGTTCTCAGATCTGGAGGACAAAGATTTGGGTGTGCACATCGAGATGGGCGATGACGGTAGATACAGTGCGACTGGTATCGGTACCGTATCCTTTCAGAGGGAGTCTGGTAAACCCTTTGTCTTAAAGGATGTCATGCATGTACATGGATTGAAGAAGAACCTGATTTCAGTAGCGATGTTGGAGGATAAGGGTTATGATGTGGTCTTCAGCGAAGGAAAAGCTTTCCTGCGCAGTAAGACTACTGGAGAGACCCGGAAGATAGGGGTTCGAACTCAGAACCTTTATCAGTTGCAGGTAGATGACTGCGCAGCTATGGCATGCAAGGCTGGAGATGTGGTGAGCCGGGATGATGAGGGCGAGCTATGGCACAGGAGATTGGGCCATCTTCACCATGGAGCTTTGAAGATTCTGCAGCAGATTTCTACTGGACTTCCTAAGGGCACTCTTGCGCAGTCAGATGAGTGCAAGGGGTGTACTTTAGGGAAGTATGTGAAAGCCACCTTTCACGAGAAGGATAGTCGCGCCACGACGATCCTTGAGAGAGTTCACACAGACGTGTGTGGTCCTTTCTCAGTTGCTTCGACAGCAAAGCACAAGTATTATGTGATCTTTGTTGATTATTTCTCTCGAAAGTGCTGGATCTTCTTCATGCAGAAGAAGAGCGATACATTCGCGAAGTTCTATGAGTTTAAAGCACTGGTCGAGAAGGAGTCGGGGAAGAAGGTGATTGCTCTAAGGAGCGACAATGGTGGTGAATTCATCTCGGCTGAATTCAAGGAGTTCTGCAGCGCAGAAGGGATTCGGAGAGAGCTCATCGCACCCCATAACCCACGGCAGAACGGGGTGGCTGAGCGGAAGAACAGAACGATCGTGGGTGCTGCACGGGCGATGTTGCATGATCAGGGCCTACCCCTTCACTTGTGGGCTGAGGCATGCAATACAGCAGTGTATGTGCAGAACCGTTGTCCTCGCAAGGTTCTTGGCATGAGTACACCAGAGGAGGCTTATTCTGGCAAGAGGCCTGATATTTCCCATTTGCGGATTTTCGGATCTCCTGTCTACATGCATGTGACGAAGGATGCGAGAAAGAAGCTGGATCCAACTGCTGAAGTTGGAATATTTGTGGGGTACACTGATACACCTCACAACTATCGGGTGTATGTGCCAGACAGTCGCAAGACTGTTGTGCGACGGGATATAAAATTTCAGGAGGAGAAAGCCATGCGGTGTTCGCTTGAGAGGGAGCTACACTTGCATGCAGATGAGGAGCTGTTAGTTCCTAAGGAGGAGCTTCCGGATGTGGATCAGCCACAAGAGGAGGTTCGGGAGGTGGAAGAAACCACCCAGGCAGCGCCAACCATCAGAGGGCGCATGCGCACTACAGAAGCTGAGCGACTGGCTCGGGATGCAGAGAAGGTTGTAGGACCACCTGCAGCACAGCGCAGACAGAGACAGTCACCGGATCGGTACACTGGATACATGGCTCTTATGAGTCAATGTGTTGTGACAGAGCCATCCTCTTTTGAGGAAGCTGTGGAGGAACCCGCATGGGTTGATGCCATGATCGAAGAATATGATTCGATCATCAGGAACAGTGCATGGGAGATTGTCCCAGGACCGGTTGGGAAATCAGTTGTAGGTTCGCGATGGATCTACAAGGTGAAGCAGGCGGCTGACGGGAGTGTGGAGAAGTACAAGGCGAGATTTGTCGCCCGTGGCTTCTCACAGATCGAGGGGATTGACTATGAGGAAACTTTTGCACCTGTCGCAAGGTACTCTTCCATACGGACGATCCTTGCTCTCTCAGCGCAGATGGGGTGGCACATTCATCAGATGGATGTGAAGACTGCGTTCCTCAATGGATTTATTGAGGAAGAGGTGTACATAGAGCAGCCTGAAGGTTTTGAGATCTTCAGCAGTGAGTCGCATGTGTGCCGACTCAAGAGAGCACTGTACGGGCTGAAGAAAGCACCTCGTGCTTGGTACACTCGGATAGACAGCTACTTCACCGGGCTTGGATTCTCCAAGAGTGAGGCGGATCCAAACCTGTACCAGACTGTGGTGGAGGGGAAGCTGTTGATCATCGTACTATATGTAGATGATCTGATTTTGACTGGCGATGAGCAGTTGATACTTTCATGCAAGGAGGATCTTGCACGAGAGTTTGAGATGAAGGACTTGAGCATCCTTCATTATTTCTTGGGATTGGAGATTTGGCAGCGCAGCGGAGGATTGTTTGTTTCTCAGGGCAAGTATGCTCGGGAGATTCAGGAGAGGTTCAACATGCAAGGCTGCAAGCCTGTTGACACTCCTCTTCCTGGTGGTTGGAGGAAGGAGGATGCTACTTCAGCGGAGGTAGTGGATGCCACTGTCTATCGACAGTCGGTGGGGTCGCTTATGTATCTGGTCAATACACGACCCGATATATGCTATGCAGTTAACCAGCTTTCGCAAGCTATGGTTAAGCCTACCAAGCTCTTTTGGAAGGCAGGCGAGCATGTATTGCGCTATATCAGAGGCACATCGGGATATGGTCTATGGTACAGACAGGAGGATGGAGCGAAGCTTTCTGGCTTCACTGATGCAGATTGGGCAGGGAGTCCAACGGACCGGAAGAGCACTTCTGGAGGAGTTTTCAACATTGGGTCGACAGCAGTTTCCTGGTACAGCAGGAAGCAGAGATCCGTGGCACTCGGTTCAGCAGAGGCCGAGTACATGGCAGCTAGCTTGGCTGCATGCGAGGCTATTTGGATGAGGAAGATCCTCGCAGGTTTGTTCAGGTTGCATTTGGAGCCTACAGTGATCTACTGTGATAACCAAAGTTGCATTAAACTCTCGGCTAATCCAATATTTCATGATAGGTCCAAACACATCGACATCAGGTACCATCATATCAGAGATTGTGTTCAGCGGAGAATCATGATTCTTTCATATGTTCCCACGGAGGATTAGGATGTCGACATCCTGACGAAGGTGCTCACCAGGAGCAAGTTCGAATTCCACAGAGGCGGGATAGGGGTTGCAGATAATCCATATCTTGCTGAGAGGGAGTGTTGAGAATGCAGCAAGATGATGGAGCTTAGTGAAATGAAGTCGCCTTCACTAAGTGGGCCCGCAGGCAAATTCTGGCGCAAAATCTATTTTTAGACTATGTCTATTTTTAGGCATATGGAGCATGGTTCGGGGATTCCAGTTTGAGATTCTTGAAGTATGTGTCATGTTGGTAAAAAATAGATGAGACTCTATTTTTGAGGTCAAAGAGGTCGAAGTCTATTTTTAGACTGCCTCTCCTTAAAACAGGGAAGTCAAATATTATTTACCCTTAATAATATTTAGACTATAAGCAGCAGTTTACTCTCTTGGAGCACTTCAGTTCGAGCTACAGAAGTGGCTCATGCATCTGACAGAGGAATCACGTGGTTCCCAAGGGTTTGATGGCATCATGCATGGTTGACTTCAGTTGGACTTCAGTGGCAGAAGTTTGGAGGAGTTAATGAGACGGATAGTGGAGTTGTGTTCTGTTTATTTTAGTTGAACTAGTTGAGATTAGTTTAACTAGCTAATCAATTAGTTATGAGTGGAGTGAATTAAATATTATTTAATTCATTAATTAGTAACTCATTATTCAACTCAAGAACACATCGGTTCACTACAGTGCATGATCAGTTCAATGGAGACCAGTGAAAGAGGTAGATGAAAGGGTGGAGTTAGCTATCAGTTGTGACTATACTGTTGCTATTTGCAACACACAGATAGGTGGAGTAAGCCCATGAGGATTGCGCAGTTCAGGCTGGTAGTTTATCTATATAAAGAGGCCATCCCATAGCATTGAAACACGCAATAGAGGCAAGGCAATTGGCGATGAGTTTTGAACCAGTAACCTGTTCAAAACTGAGCTAGATTGTGAGTAACTGTATGAGAAAGTACTGAGTACTTGTGAGGAGTATTGTACTGAGTTTGTTACTTGATTTCTTCATTATAATATACACAATAGCTGCGGGGTTTTCAGCTATAAGCTTTCCCCATACATACTGTGTTAATGTGTATGATGATTTGATGTGTTATCGCTTGATTTTATTTCCGCATGTGTGATGATCTGAATTGAGTTGAGTGAAAGAGATTATGTGTTGTGTATGCAGTTCAAATAGTATATGACCAGGATAGTCTCGGTGGATAATTAATTATTATTCAGAAAATTTCTACAAGTTATGAAGGTTTGAAGTTTACAATATCCTTCAAAAACTGAGTTTGACCAAGGTTGACTACACTTTGGAAAATTATTAAAAAAATAATATTTCAGGAATATTCCTCGGAATATTCTAAGAATATTCCTTGGAATATTCCACAAAATATACCGTTTGGATCAATCAACATTTGACAAGTGGCAAGGGTCGATTGGTTTGTTGGTTGACTTTTGAAGTTTGGGTCCAATGAGAAGCTGCCACGTGGCAGGCCCGGAGGCCGCCACGTGGCCCCAAGTCACAATTAAATGGCATGTTAAAATTGTTTTTAAAGTCCGTGGGTTTGAACCCGGGACCTCCCGCCAGTGAACATCCGCGCTTTACCATTGGGCTACGTTTAGCTCTTGTTATGAATGGGGTTCAACGTGTATTTAAAGTTTGGGTTGAATCAATTCGACGGCAAAGGGGGAAAACCCCCACATCAACCATCCCATATAACCGTGCCCATGAACTTGGGGGCCTACAAACCAGCAGGATTATAACCGTTAACATAACCGTCCTCATGTGGTCACATTACAAACCTTTTATGCCACGGTTTACAAAAGATTCACAGTTTGTTAAACTGCTAACCCAACAGTTAATTCAACGGTTAATGCGGCCATGTGGCCAACACCACCCAACCATTAAATGCTAGCAGTTATATCTCCACTAATTTTGGGCGTGTGCCACAAAACTTGGATATTCCGCCTATTTTAGTGCGGTTAACTGAAGTTTCTCCACATTTAGTGGAGCTTGTTTAGGCCAAACTCGACAAAATTTGTTTTGGCCATATCTTTCACATGGGAGATCTTTTCTGAGCAATTTTTTTTTTAATTTTGGGTCTCTTCAACCTTCTGGACTCAATGGAGTAGGTCTGAATTCTAACAGAGGTCATATTCAGAGGTTTAAGTATCGAAGAAGTTGATGTGAAGTCATGGGCAGCCGAAGGAAAACCGTGGAGGAGAGCCATTTTTGGGGATTTTGTGCTTAATGTAAGCAATTTATCAGTTGTTATTGGATGTTTGATAATTATTGGATGCATCAGAAGTGGTTTTAGGAGCAGAAACAGAAATCTTAGGGAGTTTGTGTCATTTAGAAGCTCAAAGAAGCTTAGTGCACCGACAAAAATATGTGTGTCCATGGAAGCCTAAATTTGTTTGCAGGAATTGGACAGCCATTAAAATGATTTAAAATGGTATTCTCAGCCCTTTGAATCATTTTTTATTAATTGTGGTTAAGTGTGGAGCTTGTAAAATAATTTAATTATCTTAATCCCAAAGAGTCTAGTCATGTTGACGAAGCTCAAAGGATATGTAGCCCAAGAGTTGGGGTGAACTCCTATATTATATTTATGTTGTGTTTTTTTATTCTATGGCTGAATTATGTTGCTGATATACATGTTAATTTTCAGAAAAAACAAATAAACTTAAAACACATAAACTGAAGAAAAGACATACACCTCTTTCAAGCAAAAAATCCGCATAATGTCAAGTTTGAGTAAGGTCATTTTAATTAAGTCTGAGTGTTTACTTCTCTTATTTATTTAGGCAGAGTCTGTAAGAGGGCCAGGTAGCTTCTGGATTCATCGTTTCTTTGAAAGGTGACATATCTGGTAAATGTCCCTACAGTCTGTTAGCCCCCCTATGAAATTCTTGACAAGCAAGCTAGGGGCTAGATTGTTCTGGGGCCTCCAAGGAATGCCTTTCCCCTGAAAATTCATCCTCCTTGGAGTCCCTTTGTACTGTGCCTAACATATAGCCCCTCTGCTAATCCATTTCTCAAAAGGCCCACTATTGCCCCTTTATACCCCTGCAAATACCCCCATTTTACCCTCCCCTTTCCTTTGTCAAAACCCCTTTTCTTCCTTCTATCCCCGCCATCACCCTCTTAAATTCTCCAAAATCCCCTTAAACTCCCCCATCACCCTTTATTTCCCTAATTCTCCACCTCGCCTCCCTATCGTTCCTTCCCTTGGGCCAAAAAATGCTTTAAAATGTGCAAAAATCATATTTCGAGTCCTGGCCCCTTTCGCCATTAGCCTCCTCACCTTTTTCCATAAGACCCAGCGCCGTGACCGAAGCGTTTCCCCTGCGGGGGCCTTACTCCATCCGTAGAGTCAAACCATGGAGCCCCCATAGTTGACTCCTTGGGATGTGGGAAAACTCGATCGAACGACTATTATTCACTATGGGGGGTCGCTCCGAAATCTCATGGTCATACACCTTGGCCCCCCCGCAGTCCATCTCCGCTGTCCGTTAAACACCGGATCCAACGGCGCGATGCTCACCCGAAACAGTGGTCCCCACCCCGCCTGCACAGTTTCAGAAAACAGTCGTGGTTTTTTCCGCACCGCTGTTGGGCGCTGAGTGGTTTTCCCTGGACACCTAGCGATTCCACTCATCTCTTGCCGCGTGTCCGAGTGTACTATTTCGAAAACCGCCCATTTCACGCATTATCTCCCAGACGAAAGCCAGGCAGTGGAATTCACCTCGGCCGTCAGATCTTGGAGCCCTCATCCAACGGCGCTCATTCATCGAACCCGTACCCTGCTTAACCCCGCCCATCGTACCCGTGGGCCCTCCATTTTTCATCCTCTGCCGTTGATCTCTCAGCGATCAATGGTCCAGATTCTTTCCTCGCCGTTGACTATTTCACGGTCTCCCACTCCTGCCACGTCAGCATCCCACGCGCACGTGCCTTTCCATTGCATATATTGCTCCATTCTTCGCGATTTTTAATGTTTTTCACGTAATCTTCCGCTCCGCCGCATGCAACGTCTTCTGGTCCACTGTTCATGGATTTTCCACCATTTTTCGTGTTTTTTGCCCCCATTCTGTCCACTGCGGAATCATCTCATCCGTTCCCACCACTTATGTCTCCCCATCTGTGTTTTCTTGACGAAGTTTTCTATTCTTGTAGGGTTTTCGAGGAGAAAAGATTACCTTAGCACACAGTCTCTGTCACGATGTCAGAGAAATCGCAGATAACCATTGTGCTGCGGATTGAATTTATGGAAAAAGACCAGGGAAGGTGGAGACAGGGATTCCTATTAAATGAGCACACTTCAAACCCTGTAAGGAACTTTCCGGCACCATTTAGAGTGCAGTATGGCAAGGTCAGAGAAGAAGGAATGTTTCAGAATGAGGACAAGAGATTAGAGCACCAAAATGAAGGTTTCAGGCCTTAAATCAGCAGTTTGAAAGGCTAAGCCCGGTTCGAAGACCTCGAGAATCGATCGGAAGATCCAGAGCACAGTGAGCGTACCATCGGGGTTTTCTTCCGCCAGCAGCATGTTTTTCCTTATGAGGTACGGGTCATCCATATCGCCTTTACTCCACAAACGTACCCATGAGGAAACTGCCTTTCCAAGCCACAGTTCGAGCTCTCTGAGCATTGATGCAGCAGACTTCTCAGCAGTTGTTTGCCATTTGTTTATTCCCCACAAGTACAACTAGGTATGGCCACCAGAATACAGCTAAGTCATGTATGGAGTAAAGAAAAATATGAAGAAGATCATCCCTGCATATAAAGGTGACTGACATTAAAGACTCATTAATAATTATTCAAACAGAATGGGCCTCGGCCCTATTTCTCTACTCTGTTTTTAATGATACATTTAATTTTCACCTACCTTCTCAGTCGATTTTCTATCCACCATTTGCTATAAAGCACAAAAGGAAACATTTTAATGGTTGTTGATGAGATATCAGTGAAATGCAAGTATTCTCCTCTTGAGACAAGTTCTCTGTGTATATTATAAGATAGGCTGAGATTTGATGTATTCAGACTGAATGTTCAAGCTGTGGGCAATGTTGTACCTGATTGGTTTTGTTTTTAATATGACAAGCATGTTCCTTTGGATCCTGATCTAAAGCAGATGGTGATGTTCTCCTTTCTCTGTATTTGTGATTGACTTGCTTTCATTTCATTACATTTCTTCAGGCTTGCATCAGAAGTTTGGCATAAGATTTACCCTTGATAGGTACCTTATGCTGTTGTTCTCCCAGCCTTCTATGTTTTCTGCTTACAGGTGTATCTGAACATTGATTTCAATTGATTTAACCAGTATAGTGGATGTCATTGCCTGCTCTCTGATGTATGAATTAATGAAATCAGTATTTAGATGTTCTTGGTAGGATTTAGTTGAATGTGTTAAGAACCTGGGAGGTATAGAATCCTGTATCTGCCTCACTAGGAGCTTTCTATCCCAATTAAGCCTTTCCAAGATCCCTTTTTTTTCCTCTAATCCTGTCCAAGCAGGCCTGGAGTTAAATGACCTCTGGCCTGATCTATAGAAAGAGGTGGAGGGCTCCCCTTCACTCATCTTCAATCCTTAATGTCCCATCCCACCAATCATCCTTTAAGATCCAAATGCTCTAGATGACTAGCCCAATTGAAAGCTTGCACATTGACTACAAGTAAATCCTTTCTTGACCCCATAGCCCAATGGCTTTGATGTTCTTTGAGTTATCTGTCTTTGCCTAAGCTTCTCCTTTTCTCATCCTTGTCTTCTATTGGACCTTCTTTTCCTGATTCCCTCCAACCAAACCTAAACAATCAAACCAACAACCCTGAACCTCCAACTAACCTAAAATCATAACTTAGAGCTTCAAAGACATATCCTTTGAATTGTATAGAGAGATCCCTCTCTGAACCTAGGAGGGATAGATCCTAAGGTTCCAAAGTGGTTCTATGTTGTCTCATCTTTTGGTCTTGCCAACCTGGCCAAAACATGGGAACCCCAACATAATGGCGACTCCACTGGGGAATTCTGAGTACATTTCACCTTAAACATTCGTAAAAACCTCAGAAACTTAGAACTCTAGCTAGGTTGATAGTAAGCCACCCCTTTCTTGAATAAAACTCCATTATTGAATATCCACCATACTCTTAGACAGAGCCTGGAAAGGGCCAGGTAGCCTTCAGATCTCATCCTCTTTCAGAGGTGACATATCTGGTAAATGCCCTCCCAGTCAATCTCTGGTTGGAGCTTGTTACTTTAGAGGAGATTCCTGAAAGGTGATAGTGCCTGAGCACTGTGGTGGACAGTGTACCCCTTAGAAACATCCTAAACCCTCCACCTGGCGACTCCATTGTTCCTAAACTAAAAGACTCCACTGGTGATCAGTAGGCCTGCTGATTATCTTGGTTTCACAATCAGACTCCACTGGGAGACCAGTCCCTGAGACAACATTAACCACAGTAGAAATAACAAATAGGGTTAAGCTGCTTGGCTAGGAAACAACATTCTGGCTTTCAGAACTATTCACACAAGATCTTATCCCAACCCTGACCCACCGGAAATAGTTGATAATCCTGAGAAAATCCTCAAGAGAACACCTGTAAGTAGGAGATCAGCTATTTCCAGCAACATTCTTAGAGCTGATTCTGCACCAGAAAACCTAACAGCTCTAGCACATTTCCTCCCTGACCTAGACATACCTGATAGACTACCGAGAACTAGGTCATTCAATCATCTAGACCAGCAAGACCTCGAAGTTTACAATACACCATCTAACAGTGGTCAAAACACTAGGGACAGTGAAACCCCTCCTTCCACACCACCTGATTTTCACTTCCTTCAAAACTTGGGGCTCTCCCACCCTAGATCTGCTCAGCAGACTTCTGCTGGTCCTAATATCCCTGTCATCCAAATACCAGCCGCTCAAGCCAACCCTATACCTCATCAAAACATTAACATGGCAGCTTGGTATGCACCTTTTCTTTTACCTCAACCCCTGTTACCCTTGCCCAATGATTATCAGTCAAAAATCGCACACTTCACTGCTAAAGAGTCCATAACAGCTCAACAACATGTAGATAAAATGGAGGACTCTTTTGATTATATGGAAATTGATGATGAAACAATTAAAATGAGGATCTTTTCCCAAAGCTTAGGGGGCGAGGTCAAGAAATGGTTTAAAGGGTTGCCTCCTGGCAGTATTCAAGATCTCCCTGCATTATACCAGACCTTTATAAACAAATGGGAGGTTAGAGCAAACCCTCCCCAGCTCCTAGCAGAATACATGTCCCTTAAGAGGAACGCAGGAGAGAGTGTTCACGATTACACCACTAGATTCAACAGCATTTACAATGCTCTCCCTCCACACATGAAACCTCCACAAGGAATGGCCCTAGCTAAATACCCTGATGGATTTGATGCTGACATGGCCTACAAGCTCAGAGATAAAGAGTATACCACACTGGAAGACATGCAGAAAGGAGATATAACCATAGAAGAAAACTTAATGGAAAAAAGGGCAAGACTAAAAGCTGAAAAGAGGGTAACATATAGGGATGACAACATAGCTTCCACGTCTGATCCCAAATATGACAGACTTTCAAAAAATGTGGAAGAACTTCAAAAAATGATAAAGAGGATGGTTGTCCAAAACAACAACCAAAACAGAAACCAGAACCAAAACATTAGAAGAAACAATGCTGCTCCCAACAGACAAAGAGAGTCAGACCAACAAATTATTCCCCCATTTCAAGAAAACTTTTTAGATGAAGACGAGGGAATCATTGAAGAGACTGAAGGGAATACCATAAATATGTTTGAAGCAGAGGACTCAGTCCTTAACTACGATTCAGAAGAAGATCTGCCCTCATCTGCATATGGGGATGAGGAATGGTTAGAAACTAAGGATTACAGATTAGGATTTGAAAATTCCATGATGCAGGTCAAAGAACAATATGAACTTACGAGCAAAAAGAACCAAGCAGATCCCAAAACAAAGACTCTTGAGGTAACCATCAATAAAATACCTGATAAATCCTCTAAAGCATCTGCTGCAGACAACAAAACAGTAGCTGAAAGTTCTGGTAAACATAAGGAGAAGGACAACCAAAACAACAAAAAACAAAGTCAACCAACCAGAAGTACTAGCACTTCAGTTAGTACTCCTGATACAACTGTTCCAAACTTTGTACATAGTGAGAAATCACAATCTGATTCGGCTACTAAGGCAGTAGCTAATAAGACAGAGTTGAACATTCCAAAGGTCCAGTCCACTTTCAATCTAGAGAGTGAGATTGCAAAAATCAAAATCTTTGTACCATTATCTGAGCTGGCCACTCAGAACGTGTACAAAGGCCAAATTTTGAAAGCATTAGACCTAGGGGAAAACAACGATACTGTAAATTTAAATGATGATCAACTTGCCCTCCTCTTTGGTCCAAAAATTGAAGGAAAGTTTCAGGAAGGGGTAGTTCCACCTTTTTATATCAGTCTTAACATACATGACAAGATCCTTCATAATGCCATGCATGACTCTGGTGCATCACACAATCTAATGCCTAAGGTAGTGATGGAAAGGCTAGGCCTAGAAATTACCAGACCTTACAAAGACTTATACTCATTTGACTCTAGCAGAGTAAAATGCCTAGGACTGATCAAGGATTTATGTGTGAGTCTGACCCAGATTCCTGCCAAGTGTATGGTCATGGATGTTGTGGTGGCAGATGTGCCACCAAAGTATGGCATGCTATTGTCAAGATCATGGGGAGCCAAACTGCAAGGAACAATGCATATGGATGGCTCATATGCCACTATCCCCATATTTGGCCAACTTAGAAGACTGTATAGAGAATCTCAAATGAAATTCCTAGTCAGTAGCCCAGAAACCTAAAAAATCACCACTATACTCTGTACATACAGATCTGGACTCTTTCATTCTCTACAATGACCAACCCTTAGAAGAGCCAAGATCAGAAAATGGAGATACAAACGTAGAGCCCATGGATTTCAACATAATGGCTACTCTAGAAGAACACGATGAAGAAGACCATGGGAAAAATACTGAAAACATAACTCTGAATGGAACAGAAACAGAACAAAAACAGCCAGCTAGCCACCTCCTTGGTCTCCATGCCCATAATGAACCACAAAATGACCCCCCTCCTAGCACAAACCTCACAACTCCACATAATGGCGAATCCAGCTATAGGGGAGGGGATGAAGACGAAGTAAACAATGAACCCCTGTGGGAAATGAACTTTGATGGGTCCTGTACTAGGCAAAGTGTTGGAGCAGGAGTGTGGCTACATAACATAGGAGATGATCATGCAGAGAGCCACGCTGTGAACCTGCGTTTTAAATGCACGAATAACATTGCAGAATATGAGGCTCTCATTTTGGGCTTGAATCTGTTGAAGAAATTAGGAGCCCGTAGGATAGTTGTACAAGGAGACTCAGAGTTAGTTATAAAACAGGTGAATGGTGAGTATTTAGCAAAACATCCCAGACTAAGAGCATATAGGAATGACACTTTGGATCTGTTGAAAACATTCGTTGAATATAAGTTAGTATTCATTCCTATGGGGCAAAACGCAGTTGCAAATGGATTAGCTTGTCTAGCTAGCTCATATCCTAAGGCCCCAGTTGACCAACAAATTATCATTTAGACCAAATTCAGGCCTGCAGTGCCAGACAATGAAAAATATTGGCAGGTCTTTGAAGGAGACAAACAGATCGAAGATTTCCTGGTGGGCAGGAATGAGTTTGAATTTTCGGATTTAGAATCAACTTCTGATGATAGCTACCCAAGCGAGGATCCCCCAGATGAACAAGAAATACCTTGTAACATAGAAATAAATTCTTTTTCCGAGCAAACTGGAAATTTTAACGAAAATAGTGAAAACGCAGAAAATGAAGAGGTCGAAGTGCTGCAGGCCAAAGACAAGAATATACCCAGAGGCCTGGCACCCTTAGAGGACCTCTTTGATTTCGATGATGTAGCAAAGAATCCCACCATAGAACATGCAGAATCAGATATCGAAGAATGCAACATAGGCACTAAAGACAGACCCAAAATGATAAAATTGGCTAAGTCTATACCTGTAAACATGAAGAAAAAATACATTGACTTGTTTAAGGAATTCATCGACGTATTTGCATGGAGCTATGAAGACTTAAAGGCCTATGACACCAACATCATACAACACAAAATACCACTAAAGGAAAATCAGAAGCCTTTCAGACAAAAACTTCGCAGGATTAATCCAAAACAATTGCCTGCAGTAGAGAAAGAGATCAGGAAGATGTACGATGCAGGCATAATAGTTCCTGTAAGGTTTTCTGATTGGGTGTCAAACTTAGTGGTTGTAAGGAAGAAAACAGGGGAGATTAGACTTTTCATAGACTTCAGAAACCTCAATAGAGCCTCCCTAAAAGATAACTACCCTTTGCCTAGAATGGAGCACATCCTACATAAGGTAGTAGGCTCTAAAAGGATCTCCCTGCTTGATGGCTTTACAGGATATAATCAAGTTCTGGGAGTCCCAGAAGATCAACTCAAAACAGCCTTTACCACTCCATGGGGCACCTTCATGTATGTGAAAATGCCCTTTGGATTGATGAATGCTGGAGCTACCTTCCAGAGAGCAATGGATATTTCTTTCTGAGATGAGATTGGACACTTTATAGTTATCTACTTGGATGACTTGACTGTCTTTCCTAAAACTGAAGAATAACACTTGAAACATCTGAGGAAAGTCTTTGAAAAATGTAGAAGGTACAGCCTGTCCTTAAATCCTAAGAAGACTATTTTTGGGCTGCAAGAAGGTAAACTTCTGGGCCACATTATATCTGAGAAAGGGATCAGGATAGACCCACAGAGAGTTGAGGGAATACTTAAAATTACACATCCAAGAAACATCAAGGATTTGCAGTCCTTTATAGGGAAGATCAATTTCCTCAGGAGATTCATTCCTAATCTGGCAGAGCACCTTAGGAAAATGACTGAAATGCTAAGGAAAGGTGCAGGTATTAAGTGGACTGTTGAAGCCAAAAAATCCTTTGAGTCAATAAAACTTGCTCTCACTCAGGCCCCTGTACTTATCAGCCCTGACTTCTCAAAAGATTTTCGGATCTTTTCATTTGCTTCCCAACACACCATAGCCGCAGTTTTGCTGCAGAAAAATTCAAAAGGTAATGAACAACCTATAGCTTTCTTCAGCAAAGCCTTAAGAGATGCACCCTTAAAGTACAACATCATGGAAAAGTAGGCATATGCTCTGATTAAGGCCTTAAAAGACTTTAGGGTGTACATTCTGCATTCTCACACCATTGCCTATGTGCCAAATATAGTGGTTAAGGATATCTTATCCCAAGACCCTGATGGGAAAAGGGGCAAATGGATTGCTACCATCTTGGAAAACGACCTAGGAATAAAACCCACCAAGCTGATCAAAGGTTAAGGCCTGGCCCAATTAATGGCTGAACCAAACCTGCAGGCCCTTGAAATTAACATGATGAATGCCTTAGATGAGCAGGAAGGATTGCCCCATCCAACTGTGGAGGAGCAGTTTCAGAACTCTCCTTGGTATACTGATATCCTTTATGTGCTCACTAGTCTCAATGCCCCTCCAGAACTGTCCAAAACAAAGGCCAGATTCATAAAACTCAAAGCTCGAAATTACTGCATTATGAATGAAAGTCTATATTGGAAAAATCCATACGGCCTTTTACTAAAATGTTTGTCTGAAACTGAAGCTGAAAGAATCAAACAAGAATTCCATGCAGGGGAGTGTGGAGGCCACCTGAGTTGGAAAGCCACTGCAAACAAGATACTCAAGGCTGGTTACTATTGGCCTACACTCTTTAGTGATGTCCATAAAATGATTCTTGCCTGCCACAAATGCCAGATCTTTGAAGGCAAAAGAAAACTCCCCCCCCTCCCTTTACAACCTATCACCATAGAAGGTCCCTTCATGCAATGGGGCCTAGACTTTATAGGAGAGATTCATCCTGCCTTCTCTGGACAGCATAAATGGATCCTGACTGCCACAGATTACTTCACTAAATGGATAGAAGCTATACCCACTAGGAATGCCACCGACTCTGTCATCATTAGGTTCCTAGAAGACTTCATCTTATCACGTTTTGGCTGTCCAAGGAAAATAATCATTGACAATGCTGCTGCTTTCAGATCCAAAAGAATGGTTGATTTCTGTCACAGGTACGGAATAGCACTTGGACATTCAACTGCCTATTACCCCCAGGGTAATGTCCTAGCTGAATCATCAAATAAAAGCCTGGTTACAATCATCAAGAAGCTGCTGGAAGAGAACAAAAGGTCATGGCATAAAAAGTTGATACATGCCTTATGGGCAGACAGGCTCACTACAAAGAAATCCATTGGCATGTCACCCTTTCAGCTGGTTTATGGGACTGAAGGAGTGTTTCCTACTAGTCTTGGAGTTCCAGTAATCAATCTTGTCCAGGAGATCCAATCAGAGGAAAACAGTATGGTAACGAGAATCAATGAAACTATCCATCTGCAGCAAACAAGAGAGCAGGTTTATAGCAGAGCTGTCAGAGTACAGGAAGGCATAAAGAGACAGTTTGACAAAAGAACCAAAGCTTCAGATTTCAAGGTTGGAGATAAGGTTCTGAGATGGGATTCGAGAAGAGAGGACAAAGGCAAACATGGTAAGTTTGACAATTTGTGGCAAGGTCCATTTTTCATCCAGGCCACTGTGGGTCCTAATGCATTTTTCTTACAAGAACTTGATGGTACAGATTTGTTTGGGGGTCCTGTGAATGGCAGGATGCTCAAACACTATTTCTGCTAATTTTCATTTCCAGTTCCATTTACATTGTACATATCATTACAGTTTTACTTTCAGGAAATAGAAAAAATATTCCAAAAACAGAGTGAAAGGCCAGGTCCAGACATGCTCAAAACATGGACCTTTAAAGCGCAAAGAACAGATCCAGATAAGCCCATGCATTTTCAAGAGTAAGTGCATACTCTAGACCAAGTGAATAAGCAAGGCATGTTTGACAGTCTTGGTCTGGAGTTTGCTCTTGCTCAGAAAAATTCTCAAAATGAGGCTCACGAAGACTTCCTGCCTCAAGATTACTCCATACAAGAAGCAAAGAGTAGTTGGTCCTAATATGCTCAAAATCTGGACCAGCAGTGAAAAGAAGAACCAGCTCTAATATGCCCAAAACCAGAGCTGAAGCAAAGAAAAGAGGTGACTCAAATATGCTCAAAACCTCAGTCACAAGAAAGAAAGAAGAATGTTTCAAAGTTGCAGAATTCCATGCCTTCACGGTTTTGTCTTCTACAAGTTTCTGTCCAGCAAGTCAGACAGTCTAATCCTGGCTTGGCTGTGTTTAAATTTCCTGTCTTAGAACGTAGGTGAAGAAACCTGTTGGACAGTTTAATCCCAACAGGTAGTAGATTAGGTAGAGAATTGTATGAGGCCAACAGTCTAATCTGGCCTCATGGAGCAATAAGGATAGATTTAGAATAGGTTTGTTTTTGTTTTTCAAAAATGTAAAGGGTCTGCAAGCTCAAATGCACCCAAAGGGAACAGTTAGGACTACATTTGGGTAGGTAGTTTGGTTGGGAAATATTTCTGATGGTGGCAACTGAAATCAAAGAAGAAAGATGGCTCATGATAGTAGGAAACTGGCCTTTTCCAAAGATCATATCTGGTTTCTTGACTCCTCCAAGGAGAAGCCATCCCCATGTGGAGCCACTGTTAGCCCCCCTATGAAATTCTTGACAAGCAAGCTGGGGGCTAGATTGTTCTGGGGCCTCCAAGGAATGCCTTTCCCTTGAAAATTCATCCTCCTTGGAGTCCCTTTGTGTTGTGCCTAACATATAGCCCCTCTGCTGATCCATTTCTCAAAAGGCCCACTATTGCCCCTTTATACCCCTGCAAATACCCCCATTTTACCCTCCCCTTTCCTTTGTCAAAACCACTTTTCTTCTTTCTATCCCCGCCATCACCCTCTTAAATTCTCCAAAATCCTCTTAAACTCCCCCATCACCCTTTATTTCCCTAATTCTCCACCTCACCTCCCTATCCTTCCTTCCCTTGGGCCAAAAAATGCTTTAAAATGTGCAAAAATCATATTTCGGGTCCTGGCCCCTTTCGCCATTAGCCTCCTCACCTTTTTCCATAAGACCCAGCGCCGTGACCGAAGCGTTTCCCCTGCAGGGGCCTTACTCCATCCGTAGAGTCAAACCATGGAGCTCCCGTAGTTGACTCCTCGGGATGTGGGAAAACCCGATCGAACGACTGTTATTCACTACGGGGGGTCGCTCTGAAATCTCATGGCCGTACACCTTGGCCCCCCCGCAGTCCATCTCCACCGTCCGTTAAACACCGAATCCAACGGCGCGGTGCTCACCCAAAACAGTGGTCCCCACCCCACCTGCGCAGTTTCAGAAAACAACCGTGGTTTTTTCCGCACCACCGTTGGGCGCTGAGTGGTTTTCCCTGGACACCCAGCGATTCCACTCATCTCCTGTCGCGTGTCCGTGTGTACTATTTCGAAAACCACCCATTTCGCACATTATCTCCTGGACGAAAGCCAGGCAGCGGAATTCACCTCGGCCGTCAAATCTTGGAGCCCTCATCCAGCGACGCTCATTCATCGAACCCACACCCTGCTTAACCCCACCCATTGTACCCGCGGGCCCTCGATTGGTCATCCTCCGTTGTTGATCTCTCAGCGATCAACGGTCCAGATTCTTTCCCCGGCGTTGACTGTTTCACGGTCTCCCACTCCCACCACGTCAGCATCCCACGCGCACGTGCCTTTCCGTTGCATATATTGCTCCATTCTTCGCGATTTTTAATGTTTTTCACGTAATCTTTGTTTGGTCAATTTAGTGTGTCCTAAATTGCTGCATTTAATTTGTCAATCCGGGAATCGTAAGCTGATGAAGTGCGGCGCACTATATGTGCAAGATAACCTATTTCTTAACTTTTGTCGTTTTTGGTCTTTCTAAGGTGGAATGGAAATTCTAAAATGAAAACAAGTTTGGTTATATTTGTTCAAGGAAGTGATATCCCCTATAATGATTTACCAACTTGAAACTTTAAAAGCAAATTGAAAATTACAATGACAAGACTTGAAAGAAAATAAAAATGTACTGCTGAAATGAAAAGGTGTTGCTAATCTAATGAATCAAAACAGTAAACTAGTGAGCATGAAAACCAAACTATTCTTGCTGCCAACTAAACACAAAAGAAACTATGCTTAAGGAAATTCAAAATTGCAACAAAATAAATCTAAATCAGATTACATCAATTTATCTTCTGACCCTTCATCATTAGTCCAGCTATGATTTTCGGAAGTAATCATAAACAACTTGAGTAATTGATATTTAATTTGCAGAAAGTAAACTAATACTAAACCATACACTCATGATTCAATCCCTCACCATCAGTCCAGCTGTGGCTTTCGGAGGCAACCGAAGATGTCATGCATGATTTAATATATCTAAATTTGCAGAAAAGAAACTAATACTAAACTACACATTTCATAATGAAATCCCTCACCATCAGTCCAGCTGTGGCTTTCGGAGGCAACTGAAGATGCTATGAGCAGATTAGTATATCTAAATTTGCAGAAAAGAAACTAATACTAAACTACACATTTCATAATTCAATCCCTCACCATCAGTCCAGCTGTGGCTTTCGGAGGCAACTGAAGATGCTATGAGAAGATTAGTATATCTAAATTTTAACTACTGAAACAAATAAACAAAACTGAAATGAACAGAGCAATACTGAAGTTAAACAAAAGCTATGAAAAGCAAACTAGCAGCAGAACAATGTTAGTTTCATGTCATTAGTCAAAAAGCTATAAAAATGCCTGGGCTGCCCATCTAAAACCTGAAAAACATAAACACTGATCAGTGATTAACAATCATAAAGCATGAAAGACAGAAATGAAATGAAAATTATGGAAGTGTATAAACAGAAATGAAACAACTGCAAAGTATGAACATATGAATGGATTATGATACAATGATTTCTAAAGAAACAAAATGAGAAATATACACTAATACACAAAACCTTAGCTGAGCAGGGGCCCTCTACACAGCCTTGGTAATGGTCCTCAAACACGAATTAAGTTGAAAAACAGAGTCTTCTCATATTAAAAAGCAGTTCATTACAGAATGGTAATGTTACGGCACAAGTGCAGCGTAATCACTACAGAGCAGACTAAAAGATAACAGAGATTACATTCACTAACAACGACTAACTCATATGCGTATGCAAACGCAATATATATAACAACAAACTATAACTGTTTCCTACAGTTCATGCTAGTGGAGAGCATGTAGACCACTACGTCCACGGATATAGGAGTATGGCCGTGTTGGAAAGTAGATCTACGAGAGGTGGATGCTTGAATTCGAAAATAGATGTCAGCTGCGGAAACTGATGTCAGCTGCGGAAACTGACACAGCTATTACTTGGTTGAATGGAAATGAACAAATGACAAATGACCTGATGGAATTGGTCATGAAAAAGATTTTTATTGATGGAGTGGATGAAATGAAGTGGAATGGAGTAAAATGAAATGAAATGAAATGGAATGAAGTGGAATGAAATGGAGTGGGTGGTGAAATGAAATGAAATGAAAGACAGATTTTTTTTTTTGGAAAATATAGAGTGTCAGGTGTCCTTGATTTTCACCCTATATTTTCTGCATAATACTGCCAATCAATGATTGGTTTTCAGGCTTATACCATTTTTTTTTTTTTTAAACTGAAAAACAAAAGCTAGGCTGGTGGAGAAGAAGAATTCTTCTGTACCAGCCTGATTGCAGAACTTTCTTGAAACATCTTGACAAAATCCTCTTTAGAGAGTGGCTTATGATAAACTTTCAATCTATGGCCATTCACAATAAGAGGAGTTTGAAAATCATCAATGGTCTTGATTCTTACAGCTCCATTGCTAAAGATCTTGTCAATCTCATATGGCCCAAGCCAATGAGTCTGAAATTTCCCTTGAAAATCTTTAAACTTGGAGTCGAATAGCAATGCCCAATCTCCTTCTTGAAACTTCTTTTCTTTGATATATTTTTCATGCCACTTAGTTCTTTGATATTGAACTAGATCAGTTCTTAGAATTGCTTCTTGTTTGATCTCATCTAGCTCATTCAACTGCTCCATTCTATGCTTTTGGGCTTCTGATAAGTCCATCCCCAACTGAACTGCTATCTTGAAGGTCTTGACTTAGAACTCAATGGGGAGCAAGACTTCTTTCCCATAAACAAGTTCATAGGGAGAATGTCCCGTTGTATTCCTCCATGTAGTTCTGTAGGCCCACAAGGCTTCTGGAAGCCTTTCTGCCCAATCTCTTCTATGTAGATGAACAGTTTTGGTGATGATACTTTCAAGAACTTTGTTTTTGGACTCCACTTGACCATTTGCTTGTGGATGGTAAGGAGTAGATCTTTTGTGCTTGATTTTGTATTCTTCCATCAACTTTTCCACCAAATTGGATGTGAATTGGCTCCCCTGATCTGTCACAATTTCTCTTGGAACACCAAAGCGAGTAAAAATATCCTCATAAAGAAAATGAACAACCGAATTTTCAGTAGCAGATACTAATGCTTTAGCTTCTACCCATTTAGTAACATAATCAGTACAAACCAATATATACTTCTTTTGCTTAGATGGTGGATTAATAGGTCCAATGAAATCTAAAGTCCATTTTTCAAAGGGTTCAATGAGTACCTATGTTTGCAATGGCATTTCATTTGAAAGGGTAGGTTTCCCTACTCTTTGGCAGCTATCACACCTTTTGACATATTGTTTTGCATCTTTGAAGAGGGAAGGCCAATAATATCCCAAAGAAAGGATTTTATAGGCCGTCCTTTTTTCCGCAAAGTGTCCGCCGCATGGTTCATCATGACATGCCTTAAGAATATCAGGCATTTCATCTTCCCTGACACATCTTCTGATCACAAGATCTGGCCCTTTTTTAAACAATTCGTTAGAAATCCATGAATATTTTGAACTCTCCTGAATAATTTTTCGTTTTTCACTTGGAAATAAATGTGAAGGTAGTTTCCCTGTAACCAAATAGTTAGCAATATCTGCATACCAAGGGGTCTTAATAGTTACCGCAAACAAATATTCATCAGGAAACTTATCTTCTACAGGAGAATCTTCTTTAGTATTTTGAATTCTAGACAAGAAATCAGCTACTGTATTATGTTTTCCTGGTCTATCCAACACAGTAATATTGAATTTTTGCAAAAGTAAAAGCCATCTTGTCACTCTGCCATTAGTAACAGGTTTGTTCATTAAATATCTAATTGCAAAATGGTCAGTATGAATAAAAGTTTCATAGCCTGTTATGTAATGTCTAAACTTATTAATTGCATGAACAACAGCTAAGAATTCTTTTTCAGTCACAGTATAATTCAACTCTGTGGGAGTCAAATTTTTACTGGTGTAATAAATGGCATAAGGAATTAAATATTTTTGACCCAACACAGCTCCAAGAGCTGTATCTAAAGCATCTGTAGAAATATGGAAAGGAAGTTTCCAATTTGGTCCTCTCAAGATATGTGCTTCAGATATTCTTGTTTTCAAAGTTTCAAAAGCTGATTGACAATCAGGATCCCATTTAAATTCACAGTCTTTTGTAAGCAATTTGAAGAGTGGAGATGCTATTTTAGTGAAGTTTTCTATAAATCTTCTATAGTAACCATTAAATCCTAAAAAACTTCTAACATCTCTTTGACAATTTGGAATAGGCAACTTGGAGATGACTTCAACTTTTGATCTATCAACCTTAATCCCATCTCCTAAAATATGATGCCCCAAAACAATACCTTTAGTAAACATCATAAAGCATTTTTCATGGCTTAATGAAAGGTTTGTTTCTTTACATCTTATAAGGACTTTTTCCAAATTTTCTAATGCCTCTTCAAATGAATTACCATAAACTGTAAAATCATCCATATAAACCTCTACACAATCATGGATTAGATCAGAAAAAATTCCTAGTACGGCTCTTTGGAATGTTGCTGGTGCATTACATAACCCAAAAGGAAGCACTCGGTAGGCAAAAGTTCCCCATGGACAAGTAAATGTGGTCTTATATTGATCTTCAGGTGCTACCTGAATTTGATTATAGCCACTAAAACCATCCAAAAATGAAAAGTACTTTTTACCTGCTAATGTATCTAATACCTGATCAAAAAAAGGCAAAGGAAAGTGATCCTTCAAAGTTGCTTTGTTCAATTCCCTGTAATCAATGCATACTCTCCATTTACCATTCTTTTTAGGTACTATAACCAAAGGAGAAACCCATCGGCTATCCGAAATTGGATAAATGAAGTTTACATTGAGAAGTTTTTGGAGCTCTTCTTTCACTATCTCCCTAAGATTTGGATTCATCCTTCTTTGAGGTTGTTTGATTGGTCTACTGTTTTCCTCAATATAGATGTGATGGATGCAAGTCTTAGGATCAATACCTTTCATGTCAGTATACTCCCATGCAAATGCAATAGAATGTTTTTGCAAGATTTTGGTTAGTTCTTCTTGTTGTGACTTTTCCAAATGTTTGTTGATATTCAATGTTTTTCCTGGAAAAATCTCAATAGTAGAACTACCAAACTCTTCCATAGAGCAAAGAGACATTTGTCTTGATGATAAATATTCTATGTCAGATTCCAACTGAAATTGTGTGGGGTCATATTCTGAAGATGTCTCAAAATTTTCTAATGTGTTCAGAATTTGACTATCCTCACTGATTTCAGAAATGGTAAAGACAGGTTGTATAGTGTCCTCATCATCGACCCATTCATTGTCTCCTACTTCTGTGATTGCTCTTGCTGGAGGATACAAATTGAATTTCTTTGTCGAATTACCATTATAAATGTACATGTCTCCAGATCTACAACTAATAAAAGCATCAGTTGTGGCTAGCCAAGGTCTTCCTAAGATAATTGGATGTCCTCCTAGATTATTCTTGGGAGTCAAAATCATAAAATCTACTGGATATTCCCAAGAATCTAAGGAGACTGAAATATCTTCTAATACACCATCTAGTTTAATAACCGATCGATCTGCAAGTTGCAATAAAGTAGGTGTAAAAAGAAGGTTAGGAAGTTTTAACTGTTCCATAGTCTGTCTACTCATAATGTTGACAGCAGCCCCTAAGTCAATCAATGTGTTTGGAATTTCTATCCCATTTATATGTGTCTTGACAATTGGACTTCCTGGATCTACATACTTCTGCATGGTAATTTTTCCCATCATAATATCTGCAATCTTTCCTACCAGGTGGATTCTTCTTGTGTCTTTTAGTTTCCTTCCCGGTCTTTTGAAACTCAACTCCTTTATGGTTTTTGCTAGAATAGGAATTTCTCGAATGGCTTGTAGCAATGGAATCTTGATACAAACATTCTTCAATTCATCTAGAAAGTCATAGTTAGGCAACAAGATTTGTTTTTCCACCCCCTTATCAATTTGTAGTCTTTCCGGAAAAGGAGGTGTAGATGAAGATACAAGTTGCTCAACTATAGGAGTTGTGGATGTTAGCTTTTCTTTTTATTTTTGAATTTTTGAATTTTGAAGAGATTCTTCCTCAGAACCTTTATTGACTTGAAGAGAGTCCTCTTCAGAGGTATCTTGCTCTTGAATGTCTATAGAAGGTTTTTCTAAAACTCTACCAGATCTGAGTTGTACATCGTTGAGAGGAACAATCATATAGGTAGGAAATTGTTGTCCTTCTACCATATAAGCAGTTTGAGGATTCTTATTGTTAGGATTTGGCAATGGCTGAGCTGGAAGTTGATTTGTCTTCTGTTGGTATGGGAGCATGAGTTGAGGATTTGTATTTTGTTGAGAAGGTTGTTGTTGTGGAAATGGCAATGAAAGTTGTGGATTTGGGCTTGAAAGTTGTGGAGCTTGTTGATTTTGAAAAGATGGAGGATATTGATAAAATTGAGAAAATCTCCCATAAGGATTTTGCATCCCTTGTACCCATGGCTGATATGAATTTTGATGTTGGGGCCAAGGTTGTTGCCAAGGATTCCAATTTGGTGGGTTTTGAAGATTCATAGGGTTATTAAACCCTTGAGATTGTTGTCCCTGCCAAGGTCTCCTTGCGACAAAACAGAGAGATTCTACTGAATTTGGATCTTCTTGAAAAACAGCTTTGAGTCCAGGGATTGAAGGACAATCCTTGATCTCATGATTTTCCGAGAAAATCATACATGTTTCTACAACTTTTGCATCCAAGGGACATTCCCTTAAAGCATGTTTCTTCCTACATTTCGGACAAAAGATGGCTAAAGCATCTGTTTCTGCTTTCTGCTTGTTTTGCATTTTAAGGTTGTCTAGTTGTTCACTAAGGCTCCCTAAGATATCAGTTTTAAACTCATCAAGCATATTACCAATCTCCGCCCTACTTACTGATCCAGTTGCAGATTTGTTAGCCCTAATAAGAGAAGGATCCCTAGGCCCTTTTCCTGTTTTAGATTTTCCCCTTGAGAGATGGACACATAGTTCTGTTATATCATGAAGTGGAAGTTGAGAAATGTCTCCTTTCCCCATCATGTTTAAAATGTCTATCCATTCATCTCTAATGGCTTTTAATATGAGGGCTTTCAAGGTTTCATTATCTAAGTTTCTCATCTTTGCTCTTTTCAAGTTGTATTGGAATCTTTCAAGTAAGTCTTCCAAACTTTCATCTTCTTTTTGCATCATTTTGAATACCTCATCCTTGTGATTGGTGGGCATACAATAGTCCAAGTATCTATCCAAAAATGTTTGTTTCATTTCATTCCAAGTCCCGATAGATTGAGTGGCTAATCCCATGAACCATTTCAAAGCAGATCCCTTCAATGTTGAAGGAAACAGTTTGAGTTTTTGAGAATCTTCCATATAGTCATAAGTTCGGCACACAACTTCAAACTCAAACAAAAATGTTTCAGGATCCTCACTTCGTAATCCATAAAAGTTAGGGAGAACAGATGGTGAAATATTTTTCATTGTTGCATGAGTTTCCTCATCAGCTATAGGGAATCCCAACAAATCCCTATTTCTACCATTATTTCCTTCACCATTGTTATCTCCATTATCTCTTCCTCTTCTACCTCCACCTCTATTTATTACTTCCTCTGCCATGATAGTTTCTTTAGAGTCTTTATGGTCCTCTAGTTCTTCTACCAAGGAAGGATGAGAGAAAGTCTCTTTGTTTTCTAAGTGGGTTTTAGTAGGTGGTATAGGAGAATCCTCTAATTCAATTGTTCCTTGACTTCCAAAAATCTTAAGGCTAGGGGTAGATGGTGGTGAATCTGGTCTATGCCTTGAAGAAGATGGAGTTATGAAAATCGAACTCTTGGCTTTAGCTATAAACCTTCCCCTAGAATCTCTTGCTCTATGCATGTCATTTTTTTTATTTTTTAATTATTTGGGCTAATAATTCTCTTTCTGATCTTCCAGATCACACTAGGTGCAAGAAGAGAGCATACTTAAGGAATTACTAAACCAATAACTCTCTTTTCTGATCCTCCAGATCACACTAGGTGCCAGAGGAGAGCATACTTCAAGAAGTTATCAAGTTTTCCCTTCTTTTATGATTTTATGTTTTTTTTTTTTTAAGAAATTGGCTACCTAGTTACACTTCCCCGGCAACGGCGCAAAAATGTTTGGTCAATTTAGTGTGTCCTAAATTGCTGCATTTAATTTGTCAATCCGGGAATCGTAAGCTGATGAAGTGCGGCGCACTATATGTGCAAGATAACCTATTTCTTAACTTTTGTCGTTTTTGGTCTTTCTAAGGTGAAATGGAAATTCTAAGATGAAAACAAGTTTGGTTATGTTTGTTCAAGGAAGTGATATCCCCTATAATGATTTACCAACTTGAAACTTTAAAAGAAAATTGAAAATTACAATGACAAGACTTGAAAGAAAATAAAAATGTACTGCCGAAATGAAAAGGTGCTGCTAATCTAATAAATCAAAACAGTAAACTAGTGAGCATGAAAACCAAACTATTCTTGCTGCCAACTAAACACAAAAGAAACTATGCTTAAGGAAATTCAAAATTGCAACAAAATAAATCTAAATCAGATTACATCAATTTATCTTCTAACCCTTCATCATTAGTCCAGCTATGATTTTCGGAAGTAATCATAAACAACTTGAGTAACTGATATTTAATTTGCAGAAAGTAAACTAATACTAAACCATACACTCATGATTCAATCCCTCACCATCAGTCCAGCTGTGGCTTTCGGAGGCAACTGAAGATGTCATGCATGATTTAATATATCTAAATTTGCATAAAAGAAACTAATACTAAACTACACATTTCATAATGCAATCCCTCACCATCAGTCCAGCTGTGGCTTTCGGAGGCAACTGAAGATGCTATGAGCAGCTTAATATATCTAAATTTGCAGAAAAGAAAGTAATACTAAACTACACATTTCATAATGCAGTCCCTCACCATCAGTCCAGCTGTGGCTTTCGGAGGCAACTGAAGATGCTATGAGCAGCTTAATATATCTACATTTAACTACTAAAGCAGATAAGCAAAACTGAAATGTACAAAGCAAGACTGAAGTTAAACAAAAGCTATGAAAAGCAAACTAGCAGCAGAACAATGTTAGTTTCATGTCATTAGTCAAAAAGCTATAAAAATGCCTGGGCTGCCCATCTAAAACCTGAAAAACATAAATACTGATCAGTGATTAACAATCATAAAGCATGAAATACAGAAATGAAATGGAAATTATGGAAGTGTATAAACAGAAATGAAACAACTGCAAAGTATGAACATATGAATGGATTATGATACAATGATTTCTAAAGAAACAAAATGAGAAATATACACTAATACAAAAAACCTTAGCTGAGCAGGGGCCCTCTACACAGCCTTGGTAACGGTCCTCAAACACGAATTAAGTTGAAAAACAGAGTCTTCTCATATTAAAAAGCAGTTCATTACAGAATGGTAATGTTACGGCACAAGTGCAGCGTAATCACTACAGAGCAGACTAAAAGATAACAGAGTACATTCACTAACATCAACTAACTTTATGTGTGTATACAAACGCGCTATATATAACAACAAACTATAACTATTTCCTAATGTTCATGCTAGTGGAGAGCACGTAGACCACTACGTCCACGGATATAGGAGTATGGCCGTGTTGGAAAGTAGATCTACGAGAGGTGGATGCTTGAATTCGAATCTAGAACCCTGTACATATGTCGATTTAACCTCCGCAGGTTTAGAAATGGCCGTATGGATCTTTATGTGCCACGAAACAGAGTCCGGCCGACATGAAACTCCATAGTTGACTTCCATGTGGACGCCTTTGACCGCGGCTTCTTTGGACGAGTTTGCTTGAACCAATAGGACACGAACCATGTCCACGTCATTCCTAGCCTGCCCATGTGGCTCGTTTCCCTTGTAGACACCTGTAGCATATAGTTTCACAAAAATAGCTGCGGAAAGTTGCAGCAGCTGCGGAAAGTGGCAAGATTCCGCAGCTGAATGAACAAAATCTAGATCAAATAGCAAACACAAAAATATAATTAAAAACCATGTTAGATGCCCTTTTGCACATGATATTGACAATTTGGGAGGTTTAGGTGAGTGAAAAAGGTATGGAAAAGTGTATGGAAAAGATGCAAATTTGGGACTCAACAATCTTCCACTCTGCTGCATGCAACGTCTTCTGGTCCACTGTTCATGGATTTTCCACCATTTTTCGTGTTTTTTGCCCCCATTTCGTCCACTGCGCGATCATCTCATCCGTTCACACCACTTTTGTCTCCCCATCTGTGTTTTCTTGACGAAGTTTTCTGTTCTTGCAGGGTTTTCGAGGAGAAAAGATTACCTTAGCACACAGTCTCTCTCACGATGTCAGAGAAATCGCAGAGAACCATTGTGCTGCAGATTGAATTTATGGAAAAAGACCTGGGAAGGTGGAGACAGGGATTCCTATTAAATGAGCACACTTAAAACCCTGTAAGGAACTTTCCGGCACCATTTAGAGCGCAGTATGGCAAGGTCAAAGAAGAAGGAATGTTTCAAAACGAGGACAAGATATTAGAGCACAAAAATGAAGGTTTCGGGCCTTAAATCAGTAGTTTGAAAGGCTAAGCTTGGTTCGAAGACCCCGAGAATCGATCGGAAGATGCAGAGCACAATGAGCGTACCATCGGGGTTTTCTTCCACCAGCAGCATGTTTTTCCTTATGAGGTACAGGTCATCCATATCGCCTTTACTCCACAAACGTACCCATGAGGAAACTGCCTTTCCAAGCCACAGTTCGAGCTATCTGAGCATTGATGCAGCAGACTTCTCAGCAGTTGTTTGCCATTTGTTTATTCCCCACAAGTACAACTAGGTATGGCCACCAGAATACAGCTAAGTCATGTCTGGAGTAAAGAAAAATCTGAAGAAGATCATCCCTGCATATAAAGGTGACTGACATTAAAGACTCATTAATAATTGTTCAAACAGAATGGGCCTCGGCCCTATTTCTCTACTCTGTGTTTAATGATACATTTAATTTTCACCTACCTTCTCAGTCAATTTTCTATCCACCATTTTCTATAAAGCACAGAAGGAAACATTGTAATGGTTGTTGATGAGATATCAGTGAAATGCAAGTATTCTCCTCTTGAGACAAGTTCTCTGTGTATATTGTAAGATAGGCTGAGATTTGATGTATTCTGACTGAATGTTCAAGCTGTGGGCAATGTTGTACCTGATTGGTTTTGTTTTTAATATGACAAGCATGTTCCTTTGGATCCTGATCTAAAGCAGCTAGTGATGTTCTCCTTTCTCTGTATATGTGATTGAATTGCTTTCATTTCATTATATTTCTTCAGGCTTGCATCAGAAGTATGGCATAAGATTTACCCTTGATAGGTACCTTATGCTGCTGCTCTCCCAGCCTTCTATGTTTTCTGCTTACAGGTGTATATGAACGTTGATTTCAATTGATTTAACTAGTGTAGTGGATGTCATTTCCTGCTCTCTGATGTATGAAATAATGAAATCAGTATTTAGATGTTCTTGGTAGGATTTAGTTGAATGTGTTAAGAACCTGGGAGGTCTAGAATCCTGTATCTGCCTCACTGGGAGCTTTCTATCCCAATTAAACCTTTCCAAGATCCCTTATTTTTCCTCTAATCCTGTCCAAGCAATCCTGGAGTTAAATTACCTCTGGCCTCATCTATAGACAGAGGTGGAGGGCTCCCCTTCACTCATCTTAAATCTTTAATGTCCCATCCCACCATCATCCTTTAAGATCCAAATGCTCTAGATGACTAGCCCAATTGAAAGCTTGCACATTGACTACAAGTAAATCCTTTCTTGACCCCATAGCCCAATGGCTTTGATGTTCTTTGAGTTATATGTCTCTGCCTAAGCTTCTCCTTTGCTCATCCTTGTCTTCTATTGGACCTTCTTTTCCTGATTCCCTCCAACCAAACCTAAACAATCAAACCAACAACCCTGAACCTACAACTAGCCTAAAATCATAACTTAGAGCTTCAAAGACATATCCTTTGAATTGTATAGAGAGATCCCTCTCTGAACCCAGGAGGGCTAGATCCTGAGGTTCCAAAGTGGTTCTATGTTGTCTCATCTTTTGGTCTTGCCAACCTGGCCAAAACATGGGAACCCCAACACAGTCTATCTCTGTATTAGAAATAATAAGTTCTCACATTTTCAGATTTAAAATTTGGAGTATTTTCACTCATTTATATAAATGAAATGGATACCTTGCACTCCTTTCAAGTACATTCCATTTTCAGATCAGGTTGGTATCATAGCATTGGGTTGCTTGATTGACATGACAATAGCTTGATTGTATAGCTTAAAAGGTGTTGAAAGCAGTGTAAAAGATTGACTGCTTTAGTAGTTTGTAAACTACATGTTGTTTGAGTTTGTTGAAGTTTGGGGATAGCTACTGATTAGTAAGTCTTGTAGAAGACAAAAAGGAATAGAAGATATCTTCCTTACCCCAAAAAGGACCTCAAAACCACTCCAAGATTTTCACTTGAGTTGGTTTTTTGTTGGCTGCTTGAACAAGATTTTCACTCGATTTGTGTGTTGTTGGCTGCTTGAATATATGATGGCTGTAAATACATTTGGGTGAAAAAGATTTTTCCTTTTCTTTTAAAAGCTTTAAGAACATTGTTGAAGTAATTTTTTCATCGCCATCATAATGACAACTTCTTCAAGTGAAGTTTCCTCCTTCACAAGGTTCTTCGATGAAGATATGAAGCGCGAATTCATTATATTGAAGGATATGGTGCAGATCATGTTTGAGGATAGAAGAGAAAGCATGGAGCTTCGTGAGAAATTGTTGGCCATGAAGCAGGAGAAAGAAAAAATTATTCAAATATTGCATGATATGGAGTTGCAACTTCATCAAGCCCAAGAGGCTTTGACCAAGAACATGCATGAGGAAGAGATAATCCATTCTAATGTGTCTTCAGTTTCCTCTTTAGAAAGATGTTTTGGTTCTTTCGAAAAGCATACAAGAGGAGTAGGATCCAAGTTATTGTTTAAAATGGGTTATGAAGGCAAAGGATTAGGAAAGCATGCACAGGGCATGGTTGAACCCCTTTTTGTTGAGGAATGACCCAAGAATCTTGGTCTTGGTTATGTGCAATCTAATGGTGAAGAATCTAAATCCATGAAGGCATGTGAGGCTAATGAAAAGAGAACTTTTGTTCCAAGTTCCATAAAGCAAATATGTCAAATTTGTTTCAAAGATGAATGCCATTGCTTTAAGCCTTTGTTGTAGCAAGAAGATGGTAGATATGCAGCTTATGACAAGCATGCAATTTTAGGCAGTTTTCAAGACAAGAATGATGATGTTAGTCTGTAATTCAAAGTTGGAGCCTCTACTAGTTCATATCCTCATGGAGGCAAAAAGGATGAACATGTAAAGCAGCATAAGAGGTATAAATCTTCTCATGATCAATTTGATTTTGTTTCTGCAAGGCATGATAATTTTACATTCTTTAATGGAAGAAAGAATTCTTGTACATATTGTGGTTGATTTAACCATCATGTTTCGAAATGTTGGATAAGGAAGAAAGCACACAAGAAGCAAATGAAGAAAAGACTACCTTCAAATAAGGTGCATAATATTTTCACTTTTTGCCAAAAGAAGGGATATGTTGTCTCTTATTGTTGGACTTTGCATCCAACTCGTCGTCCCACACACATGCAACAAGAGGACAAGAAGCTTGGCGAAGGTGAATCCACAGATTCCATTATTGATGTGGAAATGGAAGTTTCACATGAGGAAAAGTTGCAGCAGCAAAAATCACCATGGAAGTGGCTTGGTGAGAAGTGGATGGACTTCTTGACACAGTAAGACGTACTCATTTTATACATATGCAAATTTCAGATGTATGTGTGTATTTTATGCTGTAATATATTGTTTGTTTTGAGCCACCTTAGATCATTGATCAAGGCAGCGTTTTACAGTTTCATTCTGTAAATTTCTCGCAAGAAAATTTCTGTGTGAGAGCAATAAAGACAGTTGTGGATAGGAGGACAGGCAATTCAGGAAGGGAAATGTCCATTTCTTTCCATTTGGGTTCAATTTCATTTTCCATGCAAATCAAATTTTTGAAGGGCTAAAGAGAAGAGGATGTTCATTCTCTCATTTTTTGTACTACAGATCAGTTCAGCATTTCAGTAAGCTTTTGGGGACCAAAAGCCTCTCATTTGGGAGGTGTGATCAGGAGCTCAAGACTGAGCTTGGGAAAAAGCTCAAAGTTTTAAGTGCTCAAAATAACTTGGAACCTAAGTGACCGGATAGGCCTCGGCGATACGATCCCAATGCCACGAATGACACTCTAATCTGACTTCGCATGAGAAATTTATGAAGGTTTGAAGTTTACAATAAAACTGAGTTTGACCAAGGTTGACTGCACTTTGGAAAATTATTAAAAAAAGAATATTTTGGGAATATTACTCAAAATATTCTAAGAATATTCCTTGAAATATTCCACAGAATATACCATTTGGATCAATCAACATTGACAAGTGGCAAGGTTCGATTGGTTTGTTGGTTGACTTTTGAAGTTTTGGTCCAATGAGAAGTTGCCACGTGGCAAGCCTGGAGGCCACCACATGGCCCCAGGTCACAATTAAATGGAGTGTTAAAATTTTTTTGAAAGTCCGCGGGTTTTAACCCAAGACCTCCCACTAGCGAACACTCGCGCTTTACCATTGGGCTACTTTTAGCTCTTGCTATGAATGGGGTTCAACATGTATTTAAAGTTTGGGTTGAATCAATTCGGCGGCAAAGGGGGCCAGCCCCTTAGGGCCAGCCCCCACATCAACCATCCCATATAACCATGCCCACGACCTTGGGGGCCTACAAACTGGCGGGTTTATAACCGTTAACATAACCGTCCTCATGCGGTCACATTACAAACCTTTTATGCCATGGTTTACAAAAGATTCGGAGTTTGTTAAACCGTTAACCCAACTGTTAGTTCAACGGTTAATGCGGCCATGTGGCCATCACCACCCAAACATTAAATGCTAGCAGTTATATCTCCACTAATTTTGGGTGCGTGCCACCAAACTTGGAGATTCTGCCTATTTTAGTTCGGTTAACTGAAGTTTCTCCACATTTAGTGGAGCTTGTTTAGGCCAAACTGGACAAAATTTGTTTTGGCAATATCTTTCACATGGGAGATCCTTTCTGAGCAAATTGTTTTTTTTTATTTTGGGTCTCTTCGACCTTCTGGACTCAATGAAGTAGGTCTAAAATATAACAGAGGTCATCTTCATAGGTTTAAGCATTGAAGAAGTTGATGTGAAGTCGTGGGCAGCCCTGGGAAAACCGTGGAGGAGAGCCATTTTTGGGGATGATGTGCTTAATGTAAGCAATTTATCAATTTTTATTGGGTGTATTATCATTATTGGATACAACAAAAGTGGTTTCAGGAGCAGAAATAGAAATCTAAGGGAGTTTGTGCCATTTAGAAGCTCAGAGAAGCTTAGTGCACCAACAGAAGGATGTGTGTCCATGGAATCCTAAAGCTATTTTCAGGAATTGGACAGCCATTAAAGGGATTTAAAATGGTATTCTTATCCCTTTGAATCATTTTTTATTCATTTTGGTTAAGTTTGGAGCTTGTAAAATAATTCAATTATCTTAATCCCAAACAGTCTAGTCATGTTGACGAAGCTCAAAGGAGATGTAGCCCGAGAGTTGCGATGAACTCCTATATTATATTGATGATGTGTTTTGTTATTATATGGCTGAATTATGTTGTTGATATGCATGTTAAGTTTCAGCAAAAACAAATAAACTTAAAACACATAAACAGAAGAAAAGACATACACCCATTTCAAGCAAAAATTCCACATAATGTCAAGTTTGAGTAAGGTCATTTTAATTAAGTCTAGGTGTTTACTTCTATTATTTCTTTAGGCAGAGTCTATAAGAGGGCCAGGTAGCTTCTGGATTCATCCTTTCTTTGAAAGGTGACATATCCGGTAAATGCCCCTACAGTCTATCTCTGTATTAGAAATAAGAAGTTCTCACATTTTCATATTTAAAATTTGGAGTATTTGCACTCATTTATATAAACGAAATGGATACCTTGCACTATTTTCAAGTACATTCCATTTTCAGATCAAAGGTTGAAGCCCATGTAGGAGCCCCTAAGCCTAGTTTAATGATATTTCATAAAACAAGAAAAGAAATTAGATAGAGATTTTGCAGAAAATGGAGAATTTAAGACTATTGGTCTTAGGTTCTTAACACTTCAATTAGAGAAGTTCCATCCCCAGATGGAGCCACTGTTAAGGTCTTATAAATTATAGGATCTCAAGGTGATTGAGTATTTCATAAGTTTCAATTTCATTTTGAATATGATTTTCAATATTTAAATTATTTCCAAAAAATATATATGAAAAAGAAATGAAAAGAGGGTATATTGAAAAAAGAAAACAGAAAAGAAAAAGAAAGAAAACCACAAAAAGAATATTATTGAAAGTGTTGCAAATAAAAATGCCACTGATGATTAGATTATTTTGTTCAATCATGCAATCTAAGCATGATTGAATAATTTTAAATTTCTGTTGGATAGGTTAGAAAATAAGGATTTTCCAAACAGTTTAATCTTGGCAGATCAGTAGTTAGGTAGAAATAAAATTGACTCAACAGTTTAAACTGAGTCAATGGAAGGCCCATAAGGGATAGAGTAGGTAAGAGTTTCATAAAAGAAAAAGTGATTTGGGTCTGCAAGCCTAAATGCACGCTGCAAAATAATGAAAAAATGTTAGAATAGTGAAATGGGTAGGAAGAAGTGAAAGAAGAAAGTATGGAGGAAACATGAAATTTATTCCAAAGTTCATCCTAAGGATTTCATGTATTTTCTGGTTAAAGAGAAAAAATAAAACAATAGGAGTTCTAACCTAAGTTTCAGGATTAAATGTTTTATCAAAACATTTTCCATATTTCATGTCTTATCCTAAATATCCTATGTCCCAAAACTATACCCCCGCTCTTCATTTACTCACCTGACCCCACCATCCACTCACACCACATCACCGTTTAACCTCCCATCACCTTCCACCTCATCTCTGCTCCCTCCATCTCATCTGATGGCTCACGATCATTTCCGACCCCCCCTCATCCTCTGAAAAACAACGTCTGGGGGGGGGGGGGGTCTGAAATGGGAAGTTTTTGAAACCATCCCATTTTCTACATGTCAGGCACTAGTAATTTCGCACCCCCCCCTCTCCATTCCACTTATCGGCCTACACCCCCTGTGAAAAGATTTTTTCCTTCATTGCTAAACCGCGTCGTTGACCGTTATATCCTCGCCATTACCGTTGTGCCATGACAACCACTCCTGTCACCTCCATCCAATCAACTACGCTCCCGCCTAAAGCTCGTTAAACATTTAATGGCTGAGGCCGTTGCCCAATGGACCTGTGACATGTCAACGGTAACTTTTTCACCCTACATAATCAATCTCCCTCACCTATTTCAAGGTTTATAATTGCTTATGGATTCTATTGCTACAGGTGATTACATTCAAGGCTTTACAGATCAAAGAAAAGCACATAAAATATTTAAATGTCTGCAGATAAACCAGAGTCCTTCTTTGGTCACCTTTTTCTTCCATTTCCCATTCTGATCAGTAGAGCTCCCCTTCTTTATTCCCCTCTTCTTCAAATCCCCTTTTGTGCACCTGCAATAAAAACATTGTCAGTATATTTTTCAGTGAACATCAATGCCTCCAAACAAGGAGAAACAACCATTTAACCCAATGGTTTACCCTTAGGTGGACCTGGATCATGTGGCCCTGGCTAATACAGACTTCAAAATACATGAGATTGATTCAGAGTTTGACCTTTTTTATGTATAATGTTGGCTAGAAGACAAGCTCATCGATGAATTCTATGATATAGGGCTTTGGGAGACTAAATTACCCTATTACATATTCCCAAAAACCCACAGTTTCCCTGAGTTTGTCACAAAATATCATGCATGTTATGATATAAACCAGAGAGCAGTTGTAGACCCCACAAGAGAAGTCCTTTTTACCATCAATGCCCAGTCCATCATGCAAATGATGCAAGCTCCCATTGTTGAAGAAACCATTCCTTTTTCATATAAGACCCTCAGAGAACTATACCAAAAGTTATATTTTTCCAGCAGAGCCAAAACACTGGAGTTATTCATGGCTATAGACACTTCATTACCAAATAATAATCCTCCATACTATTAGCCACCTATAAATTCTGATATGCTAAAGGGTGGCTAAATTTGTGTTAAAGCCTTCAAGCGATTTATTTCCTTTGAAATCTATCACCCTTGAAGCCTTATGTTATTCCTATCTTAGAGGCTCATCTTCACTGCTATTTCCATCTTAAATCCATGCTGATTCACCAAAGAAATTTGTTCCACAGGCCACTGAAACTGCCCATTTCCACTTATTTCCCTTCATTTTCATAAAGCCTTCTTTCCATCTTTTAACCCTCCATTTAGCCTCCAAAGGCCTCAAATCCCCTTCAAGCCTTGTGAAATCCATTTATGAGGTTTAAAACCCCATCTTTACCCCTATCAGAACCTCCATTTTCCTCAAAAAACCCTTTGAAATCCTTGAAAATCTTCATTTTTACGCTAAGGCCTTAAGCCCCTTTCGGCCTTGGCCCTAGCCCCTTTTTCCACATGTAACCTGGAGCCATAACCAGGCATTGGCCCTTACTACTAATCGCAATCGGAGCTTTATTTTCCTGATTTTTCCTTTGTTCTTCCAAAAATCTCCCAATGCGATGACCCCTTCTCCTCCGATCGTCGATTTAATCCTGATTGTTGAATCCACAAGAACCAACGGCCAGGATTCAATCGCGCTTCACATGTTCCTTTCCCTTTTGCGTTTTTCCGCTGGTTGCTGATCAAATCTCCACCGTCGATATTTTCAGATCCAACGGCCAGTGCTCCATCGTGTCGCTCCATTGATTCTTCGTTTCACTCATAACTCTGATCCTCCGATTTAATCCCGACCGTTGAATCCACAAGAACCAACGGTCGAGATTCAATCGTGCTCCGCCCATAGTCCTCTGTCATTACACCCTCTGATTCAATCCTGACCGTTGATCTCTCATCTAATCCGAAGGCCAACACTTAATCGCACATCGCAAATCCAAAGTCTTGTTCGCTTTTTCACCTCCGATGTGCGATCCCCAATTAGATCCCAGCCGTTCATTCCGCCAAATCCAATGGTCAGCGTTTCATCACATCGCGCCCTTATATCACATAAGCCTCCACCATCCCGACCTCTAATCAAATCTCCATTTTTGATCTCTATCATGATCCGACGACCCACATTTAACCTGCCGATCTTTCCTCCATACTCCCGGTCCCACCACCAATGCCCCCGCTTCCTCTCATTTTCCCCTTTTTCCTTTGTATTTGCCCATGCATAAGTTTTTGCACTTTAACACTAAAGGTCATTTTCTCTGACTATTATGTTTAAACCTTTATATTATGTCATGAAGCCTTCTCCACCATGGGCCCTGCATACATTTCACCCCGCAGCTCTTCATCCATCGCGTTCAACCCGTACCGTTGGATCTGGAGCCTCCAATCCAACGGTCAACGATCATTTTCGCGTAATTTTTGAGTCCTTCCCATAGTGCACAAATTTTACACGATAAAAGTGGTTCCAGAAATCCACATGTCGAACGCTTACCTATATCACATTCCAAAAGTTAAAACCACCTCCCCCCATTTCATTTTGCGAAAACCACTGTCGATTTTCCACCAACCACCTACCTTTCTCCACAGCGTCATTTTCACTTTAAATCACAGCTGTAGATCATTCTGATCTAACGGTTCATGTTATATCGTTGTTTCATTCACCTACCATTTCACCAATCTCCCAAATGACTTCATTAACCAATCTCCATCGTTGATCATCCTAATCTAACGGTCCACGTTTATCCTCACGCCCAAAACTCCAAAGCACCTGGTTAGCTGCTCTGCCAGGTTTTTCATCCATTTTCTACTACAATCACATTCTTCCTCACTGCTCCTCCGCCACCCCAGAGGCTTTGCAAGCAGTCTAACCAAGCCCGCATGGATTTCTTAACATGTTTATCATATGTCTGCAGGTTTTTAATGGCCGATGAAGGAATTAAAATTTTATAGTCCCAAAGGTGACACAAAGGTTCAGATGGAAATCTCTGCGCCAAAAAAAAATGTCAAAGGGTATCAGTACAGAAGCGGATCAAGAAATCAAGCAAAGTTAAAACATAAATAGAGTTAAAATAGGTTGAAGTACAAAGAGACAGAGCAGTTATTAGTGCATAACATTGACTGACACAGACGTAGCCCATCTCCACACTCAAAGGCCTGCCAAGCAGTTATTTCACCAGGGAAGCCACTACAAACTGTCAGAAATATTTATTTAGAAGTATGGGCGTCCTCATAGCCCATTCTTCACTTAACCCACACCAAGAAGATTCCAGATGGTTTTTCCTCTCAAGGACACCCTGTGGGTGATTTCTATCATATCAAAATGGTCTCAACAAGCTACAAAGTTATTTATCCTGTGTAAAATTGAATGTTATGTTTATGACATAGCATGGAGCATTTGAATGCCCTCTCCTATCTCTGAATGATCATTTAAAACTTTCCTCACCTAATTTTACTCATTTTCCTATAAATACTCTTCAAAGTATCATTGTAAAAGGTTGGAATTTTTGTGAATTCTAAAGTAATACATATTGCTGCTTTGAAGAAGCTTTGGTGTTCTGAAAGAGTGTGGAAGTCTCTGTGTTTTCTGTTGATGAAGGAGGTCGGACCATTGGATCCCTGAGCCTGGTTATGGTGAGGTAATCTCTATTGTTAATGTTATTTCCCTTTTATCACTCTGTTCCGTTATGCTTTGACCTATAGTAGGATAAAAAGTTTAGGCAGAGAAATGTATCTTAGAAGCACCTCTAACATGTTTACCCTTCACTGTTCATATGTTTTCTACTACTGAATATGACAAGGTAGTCTAATATCTCTCTTGAATGTTCAGTTTGTTTTATTTCATAAATGGTTAATTTGGTTGTGCTAAAGAATGTTTAGGCGTTCCCTCTCTCTTTACCACTGAATATTGTATCTGAAATCTCCCTTTAATTATTAATGCTTGCAGTTCGACAAAGGAACTTGTTTCAATCATACCCTCTGTTGGTGTCCCGTGTTTTGATAGTTTGGAAAATCAAAAGACAAGGCAACATCAGAACCAATCTTTAGAGTTATAGGATCTAGTCCTCCTGTTCTCAGAGAGGGATCTCTCAAAAGTTTGTTTTGCAAAGGTTTATCTTGTGTGCTTTTAGTATTGGTTTTAGACTAGTTATTAAGTGCAGGTATTTGTTTGTTTGGTTGGGTTGAATTGATACAGCAGAACATAAAAGGGCTAGGAAAGATATATAGGATAGTAAAATATATGTTTCATTAGGTAATGGAGTCAAAAAGAGGTTATAACACACTTATCAAAGGATATGGGATATCAAAGGGAAAATCTAACTTGGCCACAGGATCCTTTTGTTTTTGGAATGGAATGAACATTAATGATTTGGAAAGAGAGTTTTAATTCTAAACAAAGGGAATTTGAAAGCATAATTTGAAACAATAAAGAGTTCTTTGATAGACAGGGCTAACCATAAATTCTACAAATCACACCTTTAAGCAAACAATGATTTCAAAACAACTTTCAAAGTAAAATCTAGGATTCAGGGAACACCCTATTTCCTCAAAGATTTTATTCTAAAGGACTTTAGAAAACATATAATATTTACTGATAATCACAGTCATAGAAGAGGGAACACCTAAAAACATCTATGATCATAATTATAATGACATTTAAGCCAACTGTTTAAGTGAGAACAAAGGGCAAGATCAAAACAGACCTCTCTGATTCACTATAAGCAAAGAACTTCCAAGGGAGACTTCAATAACAGTTTTTAAGTGGCAACAGATAAGTAGGGAGAACCATAAATCATGCTGAAACCAACTGTTCAAACTATTAAGGAAATAAACAAGCATGAAGACTAAAGAGAAAGATTAAAGCCTCTAAAATACTTCAGCAGAAGAAAACATAAAAAAGTGAAGGATGAACAGGTCTAAGGTGCTTCCAGGAGTCATTTCGTAGCCTAATACTTTCTATCCTACTGTAGTGAGAAATTATGGAACATAATGAAAACAGGGAAAAAACATGAAACAGTTCAGAATACTTCACCAACAGCCAAGCTCATGAATCCAATGATAGAGCCTTCTCAGGAACAAACATGCAACAACATCATCAAGATCTCCAAGACTTCAATTTGTTCTTCAACTTCAAAGGACTATGTATTGATTTCAGAGAGTTTCAATATTACAGCTTGTGATCAAACAACAACCAACCCCTCACTCATCTTCTGTTGTAGTATATATAGAAGAATGAGGAGGTGAGATCTGATAAAATATCTCAATTTACAATTAATACATACTTAATGACTTCTTGGCCTTTGAGGGGCTCAATGAAGAAACTGTACAAGTGTTTCACTGTATTAATTGATTTGCACTTATGAATTAAGCTCGGTGGGAGCTTCTGTTGAACTTGGAGGCTTTATGTGATGCTAGGGTTATTCCACAGATATATTTTGCATTAATATTCCCTGTAGAAGTAACTACCTGGCTGTGCTGAAGGAGAATATCTGATTTCATGCAATAACATCGGCCTGTATTTGATTTCTTTGAGGCACAGGTGTCTTTGTGATAGCTGAGAAGAATTGACTCGCTTTAACTAAGGCGGTGGAGCTTTCTATCAGATAAAACACTCTGATATTTCCATAAAATTGTGTTTAAATCCAGAGTTTATGCTTTTGATAGACATCTTAGATATAGTCCCCACAAATCTAACTCTTAATCCTATGTTCTGGTGCATTCTGTTCTTCGACGCTGATACTCTTTGTCTGTGCCCGATTTGCTGTGTTTTTTGCCGTTGTGCAGGGCTACGCAGGGTTCATAAGGCATCCATGCCTGAGGAAACACTGAGGAAACGTGCATTTCCACCCTGTGGATGATTTCCTTTGACGAATCGAAGACGAGAGGGTCGTCACCCTTCGCCTCTGAATCTTCTTTGAAAATTGCGAGAAAATGATAAAAACCCTGCAAAATACGAAAACTATTAAAAAATCCTTCTTTTATTGGTTGACTGCATCGGAGGGCGTGTGAGGAGATCGGAGCTGTTGGATGGCATCATCCAACGGTCAAGATTGATTGGGAGCAATCGTGGAATGGGTGAAAGAAGGATCAAATCTGAGTTGTTGATCGTGCAGAGATCGACGGTCGAGATTGAACGAGGCGGCCAGAGGAGAAGGATGAATCTGAGCTGTCGATCGCGCAGAGATCGACGGCTGGGATTGGGCAATGGAAAGTCAAACGAAGAGATTAGGCGATGAATTGTGGGTCGTCGATCTGCAGATCAGATCGACGGCAGAGATTGATTTGCCGCTGTATGATGGCCCGGCTATCGTGCGCGCACCTTCATTAACCATCGAGCAACTTTTGCGAGCGATCACCGTTGGATCAGTGAGCCTAGATCAAACGGTCCACAGCGATATCGCTGGGCATCCAGGTCCGAATGTTAATGCGCAATGGACGGTGGTTTCGCAAAAAGTACAAGGGACGCGTGTCAAGCGATATATGGAATCGCTGGCCATCGGGGAAAAACTGCCCTTGCCCGAAAGGCGGTGCGATGGATACCATGAGGTTTCTTGCAGCGGTGAGTGATGTACAGCTGGTGGGGACCACTGGATGGATAGATTTTGCACCGTCGATCTGCAGATCAGATCGACGGTGGAGGGGGCTCGAGAACTCGGACCGGCAGAAGCTATAGAAAATAAAAATAAAATAAAACCCAATGTTTTGGAAAATATCAAAGTTTTATACTTTGGGCGGAGAGATATGATTAAAAACGGATAAGCGCCCAACTGGCTCAGTGCTCAGTTCTAGCACCAGGGCGTATGGATGGAAAGGGTTAGAGACTTAACCCGAGAGGGCTTAAGTCCCCAAAACACACAAATCATGCATTTTAACGGTTTCTCAAGGATTTTCAAGTGCTTTTGAGGGTTTCGATAAGGCCAAGAGTGAGTCTTAAACCTTATAAAGGGGATTTTGATGAGGGGAAAAGGTAGAAATGTGAAAATGAGGGATTTTTGTGGGAAATAGGGGGATAGAAAGATGAGGTTAATTTGGGAAGAAGGGAAAAGAGAAAATGGTGTTTGCAGCAATATTTTGGCTTTGGAAATCAGCAGGATTTCAGTCTTTTGGGATGAAAACAAAAGTATAGGATCTGGACAGAGGCAGGAGGCCTTTAAGAGTCTTCAAGAGCCAACAATTTTTAGTAAGAGAATTTGTTCCTTGAAGGCTCAAACAGTATTAGCCACCTTTTTCTATAACAAATATTATAGGTGGCTAATAGTGGCTCCACTTGGGGATGGTGCCTTCTTGAAGGCATCAAGAACTTCAGACTTGCTTTCTTTGGGAGGCTAACCTGTGCCTTATTCATTGGGCTGCTCTGCTTTTACTGGGATGATCTTTCTTTGAAAAACATATTAGCAACCATAAAGTAATGGATCTTCATCAATACAACTTCTACCTACCCAACCCTACAGATCTAACATCTTTTCTTCTTCAGAGTGCACTTGGATTGGCAAACTCTTTGCAACATTTTATTCTTTTGAAAGCAGTAAATCTAATCTAATTCTACTCCTTATGTCTCCCTGAACTCATATTTAACAGTTGAGTTCAGATGATTCTCTACCTAATCTACTATCTGTTGGGATTAAACTGTCCAACAGATTTTCATTCACTAAATTTCTAAAACGAAAATTTAAAAAACAGTCAAGTCAAAATTAAGTTGTTTGACTTGCTGTGATCTATGGCATAAAGACAAGCTGCACATAGACATTTATTTTGCAGAAAATTAAATCAACAACGGAAGGCTTAAGATCTGAAATTTTAAAACACTTCCTTCCTATTTTCTACAACTCTGATTTGACTCTTATTTAGTTGTCTTTCCTTTTCTTCTGGTTCAGATTTTGAGCTGATTAGAACCAGATTTTTACATCTTTTTGAATCAGAAAATAAAACATATTTGAGTGATCTCTCTTTGGAAATCGAGGTTCAGGTTTTGAACATGTTTGAACCTTTCATTTCTATCCTAATCTATCTACTGATAAGCCAAGATTAAACAGTTTGGCAGATCGAATTCACTATCCTATCAGCAGGAAATTCAAAACTAATTAGTCAAGATTAGGCTATTTGACTAACTAGAAGTGTGTTTTGTAGGAGTGGAAGTTGAGCTTGCACACTTTCAAATTTGTTTCTCTTTTTTGGTATGGGGTTGTACCTTTATTGTTTTTACAATATTCCCTCTTTTATTTCTTTCTTTGTTTTTGTATTTTTGATTTTTCTAACTTTGAATGCAATGGTTAGACTATGGTATTTACAATGAAAAAATAAAAAGCTTTGAAACTTAAGATTCTTGGCAGAAGTAATGCTTGAGCATCCTACCATTGACAAGACCTCCATATAGGTATTCTCCATTCAGTTCTTTCAAGAAAAATGCATTGTGACCCCTCTCAGCATGAATAATATAGGGCCCTTTCCACAAGTTCTCAAATTTGCCATGTTTTCCCTTCTCTTCTTTTCTTGATTCCCACTTAAGAACAACATTTCCATCCTGGAAATTGTTTGCCTTAGTCCTCTTATCAAATAGCTTCTTCATATTTTCTTGGACTAACTGTGTTCTTTCATAGATTTCCTCTCTGGTCTGCTGTAAATGGATTGTTTGGTTGATCCTTCTCTGCATATCATTTTCTTCACTCTGCACTTCTTGAAGGAGCTTCATGACCGGCACTCCCAATGAAGTGGGAAAGACTGCATCCATACCATATACTAGCTGATAGGGGGACATGTTTATTGATTTCTTTGTAGTTAGCCTATCAGCCCATAAAGCATGAACCAGTTTACTGTGCCACGATTTCTGATTTTGTTCCAACAATTTTTTAATGATATTGATGAGGCTCTTGTTGGAAGATTCAGCTAATCCGTTTCCTTGGGGATAGTAAGCAATGGAATGGCCCAAGGTTATGTGGTATTTGTAACAGAAATCAACCATCTTCTTAGATTTAAAAGCAGTAGCATTGTATGTTATAATTTTTCTAGGACAACCAAATCTGGATAGGACATTTTTTTCAAGGAACTTGATAATGACAGAGTCATTAGCATTTCTGGAAGGTATAGCTTCTATCCATTTGGTAAAGAAATCAGTGGCTGTGAGGATCCACTTATGTTGAGCTGAGGAGGATGGATGAATTTCGCCAATGAAGTCCAGCCCCCATTGTTGAAAAGGCGCCTCAACTCTGATAGGATGTAAAGGTAAGGGAAGGAGTTTTCTTTTGCCATCAAAGATTTGACACTTATGGCAAGACATGACCAGCTTTTGAGTGTCTGGGAAAAGGGTATGCCAATAGTAGCCAGACCTAAGAATTTTGTTTGTTGTGGCCCTCCAATAGAGGTGTCCTCCACATTCTCCGTCATGCAATTCATGCATGATTTTTCGTGCATCATCTTCAAGTAAACATTTAAGCAAAATTCCAACAGCATTTTTCCAATATAATACTCCATTCAATATGCAAAAACTCAAAGCCTTTTGTTTCAAGAATATAGCTTTAGTTTTAGACAAAGAAGGAGGGGCATTTAGATATAAAAGCACATAAATAATGTCATTATACCAAGGAGAATTCAAAAAATTTTCTTCAATGAAAGGAGCATCAGATTCTTCTATTTCTTCCAACACATCTGCCATATTTATGTCCAGTGCTTGAAAGTTAGACTCAGCCATAAGTTTTGATAATCCCTATCCCTTAACTAGTTTGGTGGGCCTGATTTCTAAGTCATATTCAAGAATAGTTGCAATCCATTTTCCCCTTTTACCATCGGGATCTTGACTTAGAATGTTCTTGACAACAGTATGTGGAACAAAAGAAATTATGTGAGAGTGTAAAATATAGACCATAAAGTCTTTTAATGCTTTCACTAATGTTAAGGCTTTCTTCTCCGTGATGTTATATTTGAGAGGAGCATCTCTCAAGGCCCTACTAAAGAAAGATATTGGTTTTTCTTTCCCCAAATCATTCTTTTGAAGTAAAACTGCAGCTATTGTATGTTCAGATGCAAAGGAAAAGATATAGAAATCTTTGGTAAAATCTGGACTAATAAGGACTAGTGTTTGAGTAAGAGCTTGTTTGACCAGTTCGAATGATTTTTTAGCTGGTAAGTCCATCTTACACCTACATCTTTCTTAAGCATGTTTGTAATGTTTTTTAATAGCTCAACAAGATTAGGAATAAACCTCCTTAGAAAATTAATCTTTCCGATGAAAGATTGTACTTCTTTAAGTCTCCTCGGATGGCTGATTTGCAATATGCCATCTATCCTTGTAGGGTCTATTTTGATTCCCTCTTCCGAAATTATGTGGCCAAGAAGTTTACCTTCTTGGATCCCAAAGAGTGTTTTCTTGGGATTCAATGACAAGCCAAATTTCCTACACTTCTCGAAAACTTTTCTTTGGTGGATCAAATGTTCTTCATCAGTTTTTGAGAAAACAGTTATGTCGTCGATGTAAATGATTATGAAATAGCCAATGTCTTCAGAAAAGGCTATATCCATGGCCCTTTGGAAGGTGGCACCTGCATTCATTAACCCAAAAGGCATTTTGACATACATAAAGGTGCCCCAAGGTGTTGTAAAAGCAGTTTTGATTTGATCACTTGGGAGCACTAGAACCTGGTTGTAACCCGAGAACCCATCTAAGAGGGAAATTATTTTTGACCCAACTACCTTCTGAAGTATATGGTCCATTTTGGGTAAGGGGTAGCTGTCTTTTAAGGAGGCTCTATTTAAATTTCTGAAGTCGATACAGAGCCTGATCTCCCCTATCTTTTTCCTAACAGAAACTAAGTTTGATACCCATTTTGAAAACCAAACAGGTACTATAATGCCAGCATCATGCATCTTTTCAATTTCGGCTTTAACTAATGGTAATAAAAGTGGTTTTATTCTCCTTAGTTTTTGTTTGAAGGGCTTTTGATTTTCCTTCAGGGGAATCTTGTGCTGGATGATGCTAGTATCATAAGATTTCAGATCTGTGTATGCCCAGGCAAAAACATCTTTAAACTCCTTAAACAGATCAATGTATCGAGATTTCATATGAGTTGAAAGAGTGTTGGACAATTTAATCATTTTGAGTTCTGTTGGGGAACCTATGTTGTGTTCTTCTACATTTGTTTCTACAGGCTCCATTTTTTGTTCTTTGGCTACATCATTAAAGTCGAAAAGGTGTTCCAAAGGCAAGAGTCCTCTTGGAATTGAACTGTCCTTACATTCTAAAACTTCTAGGTCACTTTGGTCCATGTTGTCAATTGACTCTGCTTCAAACGTATTCTCATAATGACTTATATCAGCAAAGTGTGTTATTTTAGCTTCTGGGATTTCTTCAATATATGGGCAGTTCTGATTACGGCTAGATTCTGATGTTGGTATGGTAAAATCATTTTCTGTCTTTAAGAAATCATCTATGTGTTTTTCAGAGTCAAACACCTACCAGTGATCTTTGTTATCAGGCACAGCCGGTCTGTGTTTTACCTTTACACTAAGTTGTTGATTTATTTTAGGTGTTTGACAATTGTTGGCATTGAAAGCGAGTTTATTTGCTAGATGATTCAATTCTCTTGGAATGAAAATAAGTTCATATTTTTCAAAGTTTTTCAATAGATCAAGGGCAGCATTTCGATATTCTCTAATTCTTGGATTTTTAGCTGAGTATTCTCCTTTGATTTGTTTTATGATAAGTTCAGAATCTCCTAAGATTGATATCCGCTAGGCTTTTAACTGTTTAAGCAGTTGTAAGCCTAGGAGAAGTGCTTCATACTCAGCCACATTGTTAGTGCATGGGAAATCCAATTGATATGAAAATCTCTGTTTTGTATTTTGAATCCACACACCTGCTCCTGCACTTGTTTTATTACAACATCCATCAAAATTTATTTTCCAAAGCATGTTATCTTTATTTTCATTTTCTTGTTGCTATTGATTGTCAATGTTTTGAATTTGATCAAAGGGAAGATTGGATTGTTGTGGTGAACTGATTGGGTCCATGTTTTCTTTATCTTGTTGGATAATGTCATCTTCGTTATATAAGATAAAGGAATCTAAACTTGATTGAATAGAATAGATTGGAGAATTTTTTGGTCTGTCCATGTTGCTCACCATGTACTTCATGTGAGATTCTCTGTAGTCTTCTGTTTTGGTTGAAAACAGGGATGGTGGCATAATACATGTCCATTTGAAGACTTCCTTGAAGTTTGGCTCCCCATGATCTTGATAAGAGCATGCCATACTTAGGGGGAATGTCAGCTACAACTATATCCATAACTAGACTCTTAGTAGGGATCTGAGCTAAAGTAACACATAAATCTTTGATTAAACCCAAACATTTGACTCGACTTGAGTCAAAATAATACAAATATTTGTATGGTTTAGTAATCTCTAAGCCTAAGCTCTCCATTACCACCTTGGGCATTATATTGTGTGAAGCTCCTAAATCTAACATGGCATTGTGTAAAATTTTCTCATGTATGTTCAAGCTAACACAGAAGGGAGGGATAGCCCCTTCTTGATATTTTCCTTCAACTTCTGGACCAAACAACAGCTCAGGTTTATCATCTGTCAATTTTAAAGTGTCTGTATCACTTCCTAAGTTCAAAGCTTTCAAAACTTGGTTTTTGTACACCTCTTGGGTTACTAGTTCAACTAGGGGGATGGTGAATTTTATTTTGGCAATCTCTCCCTCAAGGCTGAAAGGAATAATTGACTTGTTTGTATTTACATCTATTTTTTCAATTGAATTCTTTTCAGCAACTTTGATTTGTTGAACCTTGTTTGGAATGGTAATTGGGATAATTTTATTAGGACCATTAGCTGAAGTGCTAGGGGTACTCTATTCAACATTTGTCTAGACACCTTTGTCTTTTTTTGAATCTGGTTTTTTAGTCAAAATGTTGGTTTTCTCTACCGTCTTTTTGGGCTGTTTTTCTACGTTTTTCTTGACAGCGGTGCTAGTGTTCTTATCTTTTGAGTTATCTATATTTCCCTTGCTTCTAAGATCATACTGTTTGTGTATCTCCATGATTTCATTTTCAAAACCTAATCTATAGTCATCAGAATCTTCATAGGTATTTGTATTTTGATCAGAAGAGAAAAAACCTTGTTCTTCCTCAGTGAGGAACACATCATCTCCACTATCTGACCCAATAAAGTTTACATGGGATTCTTCCAACCTTTCCAACTCCATATCTTCATCATATTGATCTACATAGTTTTGTTGGAAGGGAGGTCTAATCTGTTGGTCATTTTCGTTCTGTTTTTCTTGATTGTTTTCTCTTCTATAATTTTGATTTCTATTTCGAGGAGCAGCTTGGTTTTGATTTGCTTGTGCTTTCTTAATTATACTCATCTCTTTCATCATTTCTTCCAACATCCTCTCCATTTTTGAGCTTGAAGTAGGAGCGGACTCTTCTCTAAAAGACAATCTCTTCTCAGTTTTCATCCTTGCTCTCTTCTCCATCAAGTTGACTTCCACAGAAAGAGCACCCTATTGCATATCTTCCAGAGTTGCAAAATTTATTTCTCTCAGCTGATAGGTCATGTCAGAGTCAAACCCTTCAGGAAATTTATTCAAATCTGAGCCCTGTGGAGGTTTTAGTTCTGGGGAAAGTGCATTATACACACTATTAAACCTAGTGCAGTAAGCTTGAACACTTTCTCCAGTGTTTCTATGGAGGTTTTTGTAGTCAAAAAGGACTTGAAGAGGGTTTTTCTTTACTTCCCATTTGTTTAGGAATGTTTGATGGAAGCCTTGGAGATCATTAATACTGCGGGGGGCTAGACCTTTGAACCATTTTCTTACTTCTCCCCCTAAACTCTGAGCAAATAACCTAAACTTGACAGAATCATCATCGATTTCATTTCTGTCAAAGTAGTCATTCATTTTATCTACATGTTGTGATGCGGTTGTAGCATTGTTAGCATCATACAATGGAATTTTGGACTGATAGTCATGTGGAAGATAGACTAGTGGCATAGGAAGGACTAAGGGAGCATACCATGCTGCCATGATATGTGGTGGGGATGGATTCACAAGAGGGGGAGTGGGTTGAAGTGGAGTGGTTTGAACAGTGGATGAAGGGTGGTCAGAAATGGATGGACCAGGAATAGATTGTTGAGCTAATCGTGGATGAGAGACACCTAAGTTGTGAAGGAAATGCAACTCAGGAGGTGTGGTTTCTCTATTACCAGGATGCTCACTTGTTTCAGGGGATGAGAGTGAAAATTCAGAGTCTAGCTGAGTTATATCATCAAATGACCTAGTTCTAAATGGATTTACTAAGTCAGATTGTGATTGTTGTAGAGCTGCAAGATTTTCGGGAACTGAATTAGCTCTCAAGGGTGATCTGAGAACAGTTGATAATTTAACCCTAGGAGACTTCCAAAGGATTTTTTCTGGGTTATCAACTATCTCAGGTGGATGTGGGTCGGGATGGGCTCTAGTGTAAACCTTTTTAGGAGCCACTATGCTATGTTTTTTAGACCTGGTTAGAAAGAGAGTTTATCCGAATATGACAATCTTTAAAAGGCTAACTGATCTTTTCAGAAGAAGGAAGATTTCAATCTTAAAACCTTCTAGCTGAGTTTATATGATGCTCATCAAGACTTGGGGTCTTCCCAGTGGAGTCTTAAGGTCTGTTTTTTAGGACTGTGGAGTCGCCAGGTGGGAATTTTTTAGCTCTTTTGGAGGTAAAAGGTTTTATGGTCCACTACCAAGTTTGTTATGAAGCCAAACTGAAATGTTTTGGGTTTTTCTGAGTTTTATGATTTTACAGGTTATGAGAGTGTCCTAAATTTGTCTTAACACTTAGCTAGGGTGTCAAAACGTCTAGAGTTCACTCTTATGGCTTGGTAACTGAATCCTTCAAGGTTTGACAAGGCTTTACAAGAATCGTAAGGGTTAATTAGTATGTCACTGATTCAAAAGGTCCTATCATGATTACCATTAAGTTTGGTAGTGCTTGAAGAAGGTCACTTATGTTATGCTAGATAGTGAGTGTTTTTATTTTGCGGATTTTACTCAGGGTCCCACCGTGATCGCCATTATGTTGGTGTCCAGTGTTTTGATAGTTTGGAAAATCAAAAGACAAGGCAACATCAGAACCAATCTTTAGAGTTACAGGATCTAGTCCTCCTGCTCTCACAGAGGGATCTCTCAAATTTTGTTTGCAAAGGTTTATCTTGTGTGCTTAGAGTATTGGTTTTAGAATAGTTATTAAGCGCAGGTATTTGTTTGTTTGGTTGGATTGAATTGATACAGCAGAACATAAAAGGTCTAGGAAAATATATATGACAATAAAATATCTGTTTCATTGGGAAATGGAGTCGAAAAGAGGTCATAACACACTTATCAAAGGATATGGGATATCAAAGGGAAAATATAACTTGGCCATAGGATCCTTTTGTTTTTGGGATGGAATGAACATTAATGATTTGGAAAGAGAGTTTTAATTCTCAACAAAGGGAATTTGAAAGCATAATTTGAAACAATAAAGAGTTCTTTGATAGACAGGGCTAACCATAAATTCTACAAATCACACCTTTAAGAAAACAATGATTTCAAAACAACTTTCAAAGTAAAATCTAAGATTCAGGGAACACCCTATTTCCTCAAAGATTTTATTCTAAAGGACTTTAGAAAACATATAATATTTACTGATAATCACAGTCATAGAAGAGGGAACACCTAAAAACATCTATGATCGTAATTATAATGGCCTTTAAGCCAACTGTTTAAGTGAAGACAAAGGGCAAGATCAAAACAAACCTCTTTGATTCACTATAAGCAAAGAACTTCAAAGGGAGACTTCAATAACAGTTTTTAAGTGGCAGCAGACAAGTAGGGAGAACCATAAATCATGCTGAAACCAACTGTTCAAACTATTAAGGAAATAAACAAGCATGAAGACTAAAGAGAAAGATTAAAGCCTCTAAAATACTTCAGCAGAAGAAAACATAAAATAGTGAAGGATGAACAGGTCTAAGGTGCTTCCAGGAGTCATTTCTTAGCCTAATACTTTCTATCCTATTGTAGTGAGAAATTATGGAACATAATGAAAACAGGGAAAAAACATGAAACAGTTCAGAATACTTCACCAACAGCCAAGCTCATGAATCCAATGATAGAGCCTTCTCAGGAACAAACATGCAACAACATCATCAAGACCTCCAAGACTTTAATTTGTTCTTCAACTTCAAAGGACTATGTATTGATTTCAGATAGTTTCAATATTAAAGCTTGTGATCAAACAACAACCAACCCCTCACTCATCTTCTGCTATAGTATATATAGAAGAATGAGGAGGTGATATCTGATAAAAGATCTCAATTTACAATTAATACAGACTTAATGACTTCTTGGCCTTTGAGGGGCTCAATGAAGAAACTGTACAGGTGTTTCACTATATTAATTGATTTACACTTATGAATTAAGCTCGGTGGGAGCTTCTGTTGACCTTGGAGGCTTTGTGTGATGCTAGGGTTATTCCGTAGATATCTTTTGCATTAATACTCCCTGTAGAAGTAACTACCTAGCTGTGCTGAAGGCGAATATCTGATTTCATGCAATAACTTTGGCCTGTATTTGATTTCTTTGAGGAACAGGTGTCTTTGTGATAGCTAAGAAGAATTGACTCGCTTTAACTAAGGCGGTGGAGCTTTCTGTCAGATAAAACACTCTGATCTTTCCTTAAAATTGTGTTTAAATCTAGAGTTTAGGCTTTTGATAGACATCTTAGATATAATCCCCACAAATCTAACTCTTAATCCTCTGTTCTGGTGCATTCTGGTCTTCGACACTGATACTCTTTGTATGTGCCCGATTTTATGTGTTCTTTTCCATTGTGCAGGGCTGCGCAGGGTTCATAAGGCATCCATGCCTGAGGAAACACTGAGGAAACGTGCATTTCCACCCTGTGGATGATTTCCTTTGACGAATCGAAGACGGGAGGGTCGTCACCCTCTGCCTCTGAATCTTCTTTGAAAATTGCGATAAAATCATAAAAACCCTGCAAAATACGAAAACTATTAAAAAATCCTGCTTTTATTGGTTGACTGCATCGGAGGGCGTGCAAGGATATCGGAGCCGTTGGATCGAATCATCCAACGGTCAGGATTGATCGGGAGCGATCGTGGAATGGGTGAAAGAAGGATCAAATTCGAGCCGTCGATCTTGCAGAGATCGACGGTCGAGATTGAACGAGGCGGTTAGAGGAGAAGGATGAATCTGAGTCGTCGATCGCGCAGAGATCGACGGCTGGGATTGGGCAATGGAAAGTCAAATGGAGAGATCGAGCGATGAATTGTGGGTCGTCGATCTGCAGATCAGATCGACGAAGGAGATTGATTTTCTGCTGTACGATGGCCCGACTATCGTGCGCGCACCTTCGTTAACCATCGAGCAACTTTGTCGAGCGATCACCGTTGGATCAGTGGGCCCAAATCAAACGGTCCACAGCAATATCGCTGGGCGTCCAGGTCCGAATGTTAATGCGCGATGGATGGTGGTTTCGCAAAAAGTAAAAGGGACGCGTGTTAAGCGATGTATGGAATCGCTGGCCATCGAGGAAAAGCCGCCCTTGCCTGAAAGGCGGTGCGATGGATACCATGTGGTTTCTTGCAGCGGTGAGTGATGTACCGCTGGTGGGGAACACCGAATGGATAGATTCCACACCGTCGATCTGCAGATCAGATCGACGGTGGAGGGGGCTCGAGAACTCGGACCAGCGGAAACTTTAGAAAATAAAAATAAAATAAAACCCAATGTTTTGGAAAATATCAAAGGTTTTATACTTTGGGCGGAGAGATATGCTTAAAAACAGATAAGTGCCCAACTGGCTCAGCGCCCAGTTTTGGCGCCAAGGTGTATGGACGGAAAGGTTTAGAGACTTAAACCGAGAGGGCTTAAGTCCCCAAAACACACAAAGCATGCATTTTAATGGTTTCTCAAGGATTTTCAAGTTGTTTTGAGGGTTTTGATAAGGCCAAGAGTGAATCTTAAACCTTATAAAGGGGATTTTGATGAGGGGAAAAGGCAGAAATGTGAAAATGAGGGATTTTTGTGGGAAATAGGGGGATAGAAAGATGAGATTAATTTGGGAAGAAGGGAAAAGAGAAAATGGTGTTTGCAGCAATATTTTGGCTTTGGAAATCAGCAGGATTTCAAAGTCTTTTGGGATGAAAACAAAAGTATAGGATCTGGACAGAGGCAGGAGGCCTTTAAGAGTCTTCAAGAGCCAACAATTTTTAGTAATAGAACTTGTTCCTTGAAGGCTCAAACAGTCTTAGCCACCTTTTGCTATAACAAATATTATAGGTGGCTAACACCCTCTATTTGTTATTGCGATTGTTGTGTTAAAGGTCCCTATAATTGCAGTCCCAGATGTCTAAGGCATTCCCTCTTCTTTGAATGAAATTGTATGTTGTGTTGATTGAGCCTTCAGTAGTAGAATTGTAGGAGGAAATAGGGCGTTCCTCGAATCCTATAATTTATTAAAGAGGGTTTACTCTGCATTTCTCCTTCCTTTGAGTGTTTATATTGATTAAGTCCAAATCAGTGAGCTTACTAGAGGAAATAGGGCATTCCATGAATCTTTTAAGCCATCGTGAAAGGGTTTAGCTTGTTTTCACTCTTAGTCCTTAATTTTCATCCCATTTCACCTATATTATTCAACAGATCCTTGACCAAGTTAGATTTTCCCTCTGGTTTCCCTTCCTTCTCAGTCAGAACTATTTGGACTTTCACATGACTCCATTGTCCAATGGCTTGTAGATTCCCATGCTCTATCTATACCACATGAAACACATTTTTCCAACCAAACAAACAAAACAAACCCTTGTACTCTATAACTAGCCTAAGACCTTAAATTTAACTTTAACGATACATTTTTCTTTACCTTTATAGAGAGATCCCTCTCTGGATCTAGGAGGGCTAGATCCTGAGATCCCAAAGCGTTTTTGATGTTGTCTTGTCTTTTGGTTAGCCAATCTACCAAAACACAGGAACCCCAACATAATGGCGATCACGGTGGGACCTATTGAATCTATGATAGCCTAGCAAACTATTATAAACTCTTTAGTCCTACAAATCTCTAAGAAAATCAGTTAGTAAGCCATAGAGGAGACTCTGTTTGTTTGAGCACCTTAGCTAAGTGTAAGATTAGACATAGGACACTCTCATAACCATAAAATGTTAAAAATCCAAAAATATCTCAGATTGGCTTCATAATAAACATGGTGGTGGAACCATAAAACAATTTTACCTTCACAAAAAGCTAAAAATTTTCCACCTGGCAACTCCATTAGCCCCAGTAGGCCTATTACCCATCTAGGTCTCTAGACCTCTTTCGGACTGTGTTAACCAGCCTTGAATAAGTTGAGAAGCCTAGTCCCATATTAGATGAGACATTAAGAGAGGAAAAAATTTCAAACAATCCCTACAAACTTCAGCCTCTCTCATTTTTTAAAGCAGTTTAGCTTCACATAGGATCCACACTAGATCCCATCCAGATCCTAATCCTCCTACAATAGTTGACAATCCAGAGAGAATTCTGTGGCAGACTTCTAGAGCTGGAAAGTTAGCTGCTGACAGGAACATTCCAAGAACAAAATCTCTCCCTAAAAACCTTGTTGTCTTGGAAGATTTACACTTTGGCTTACATCATAATAAAAACATATTTAGAACCAGATCTCAAAGTTATCTAAACCAAACTGATCTTAAAACTGCAGGATTGAAACAGAGCTTTAGTAGGGAAGCTTCACCCTCTACTCCTCCCGATTCACAGCTTCTCCACCACTTTAGCCTTTTTCATAACCAATCTGCTCAAAACCAGTTTGTCGGCCCAAGTGTTTCTTCCACTCCAATCTATACTACCAGTACCCAAAACACTCCATTGCAACCCACTTTCCCTCTTGTAAATACACCAACTGTAAATCCACCTTTCTTTTCAGCCATGGCAACATGGTATGCCCCATTAGTTTTACCACAACCTATGGCTCCTTTGCCAAATGACTATCAGTCTAAAATTCCCAATTTCACTAGAAAATAATCTACCACAGCTCAAAAACATGTAGATAGGATGGAAGATGCTTTTGATATGGAAATAGAATATGAGAGCGTCAAGATGAGGATCTTTGCTCAAATTTTAGGAGGAGAAGTAAAGAAGTGGTTTAAAGGCCTAACCCCTAATAGCATCAACGATCTTCCCGCCTTGCACCAAAATTTCATAAACAAATGGGAAATCAAAAGCAACCTGCTCCATATATTAGCAGAATATAAAGGTCTCAAAAGAAATTAGGGGGAGAGCGTTCATGATTACTCCACCAGGTTTAACAATGTCTACAATGCCCTTCCACCTCACATGAAACCTCCCCAAAGCATGGCCTTGGTAAAATATCCTGAAGGCTTCGATGCTGATATGGCCTACCAGCTGAGGGAGCGAGATTATGCAACTATAGAAGACATGCAGAAGGGAGCAGTGAGTGTAGAAGCAAACTTAATTGAAAAAAGAGCTAGGCTAGGATCAGAGAAGAGGGTAACTTACAAAGATGATTATGCACCCTCAACCTCATCCTTTGATACCAAGATTGACAACCTAGTGAAGGTAATGGAGAGAATGCTTGAGAAGATAAACTTGAATGATAGAGTGCCACCAAGAGAACCTCAAAACAACATCCAAAATAGAAACATAAACCAAAACTTTAGAAGAGAAAACAATCAAGATAGGCAAAGAGATAATGATCAGCAAGTTATACCTCCCTTCCAACAAAAATATGTAGATCAAGAGGAAGAAAGGGAGATTTAAAGTTTAGAAGAAAACCATGTAAAATTGATTGGATCAGACAGTGGGGATGATGTTTTCCTCACTGCAGAAGAACAAGGTTTCTTCTCCTCATAACCAAAGGAAGATACATATGAGGAGTCTAAGGATTATAGATTGGGGTTTGAGAATGCAATCATGGAAATGCACAAACATTATGATATAAGAAGCAAAGGTAACATATATAATCCAAATGACAAAAACGCTAGCTCTGCTGTTAGGAAAAACACAGAAAATCAGCCTAAGAAAACAGCAGAAAAAACCCGCATTTTGACTAAAAATATAGATTTAAACAAAGAGAAAAGCAGCCAGCCAAATGCTGAAGAAATTTGCCCTAGTACCCCTGCTAGTGGCCCTGTTAAAACAGCTCAGGTAGACAGTCCTAATAAAACTCAGCACGCCAAAATCTCTGAAAGAAACATAAACGAGAAAACAGATGTAAATACAGCAAAATCAACAATTCCTTTCAGCCTCGAGGGAGAGATTGCAAAGATTAAAATTAACATACCTTTGGATGAATTAGTAACCCTGGAAGTGTACAGAGACCAGGTCCTAAAAGCTCTTAATATACATGTTGATACGGCTACTTTGAACTCGACAGATGACAAGCCAGAACTGTTGTTTGGTCCTAAAGTTGAAGGAAAATATGAAGAAGGGGATGTGCCTCCCTTCTATGTCAGTCTAAACATACATGACAATTTTTTACACAATGCCATGCTGGATTTAGGAGCAACACACAACCTTTTTCCTAAAGCAGTAATGGAACGCTTAGGCTTAGAGATTACTAGACCCTACAAAGACTTATACTCCTTTGATTCTAGAAAGGTCAAATGCTTGGGATTAATTAAATATTTGTGTGTTAATTTGTCTCAAATTCCTACCAAGAATCTTGTAATGGATGTGGTAGTAGCTGACATTCCCCTAAAGCATGGCATGTTGTTGTCTAGATCATGGGGAGCTAAGATTCAGGGCACCCTTCAAATGGATATGTCTTATGCCACCATATCGGTTTTTGGTCAAACCAGAGGATTGTATAGGGAAACCCTCATGAAATACATGGTGAGCAGCAAGGACAAACCTCACAACACTCCTGTTTATTCCACCCATTTAGATCTAGATTCCTTTATTTTATACAATGAAGATGAAGTCACCCAAACAAAGGAAGAAAATGAGTAGGACATTAGTGCACCAGAGCATTTAGAATTTTCTTCCTCTCAACCTCTAGATATCTCAACTTCCAGTAGCCTAGAGCAACACAAAACTGTTGTGTAACCAACTCCAAAAATAGAAGAAAAGAGATATCAACACCTTAGAAATAAGCCACTTCGAGGGGGAAACCTCCAATACGTTACATAAATGAACAATTCTTGGATGATACAATTTACAAAACCTCCTTTCTATATATAGGAGTCCATGGGGCCATAATGTAATCCTAGTGAGCCACAATGTAATCCTAGCCGACCTAACAATAATAATTTAAGGGCACAATAATAACAAATTGGGGTTACAAGGGTACAATAATAACAATAAGGGGGTTACACTAACAACAATAAGGGACTATACTAGTAATATAGGGACCTAACATGCCCCTCTCCTTGAAAAAAGTGTTGTCCTCAACACTTGAGTAGCTCTAGGTGCTTTTGTATAAAATTCTCATCCTCCCATGTAGAATATTCAATGGATAAGTTCTTCCACTTGATGAGATACTTTGAAATTGATCGATTCCGTAGTTGTCGAGTTCTTGTTTCCGTGACTGCTTCAGGTTCCAATATGATTTTTCCTTCCTCATCAAGTTCTGGTAATATTGTTTGAACTGGAAGATTTTCACTGATAACCTTCTTCAAGCATGAAACATGGAAAATTGGATGTACTCGCGAAAAAGCAGGAAGCTCCAATTTGTATGCCATACTACCAATATTTTGCAACACCTTGTAAGGGCCATAGTACTTTGGCGATAATTTATTATCCTTCTTTGCTTGCTTGAGGGACATTTGTTTGTATGGTTGTAGCCGTAAAAATACCCAATCTCCTACATCAAAACTTCTCTCGCTGCGATGTTGATCTGCCTGTTGTTTCATTCGATTTTGTGCCAAATTCGGGTTATCCTTTAAGAGTTGGAGAACTTCTTGTTGATGCTCGATGTGATCTTCCACTGCTTGAACCTTTGAATTTTCTCTTAAAGATGATGTGATGGATGGTGGATGATATCCATAAAGTGCCATAAATGGGGTCATTTTTGCTGCGGTATGGAAGGAAGTGTTATACCACCATTCAGCGAGAGGTAACCACTTGACCCATTGTGTTTGTTTATCGGATACAAAACAACGAAGATATCCTTCCAAACATTTATTTACTATCTCAGTTTGACCATCAGATTGAGGATGATAAGATGAGCTATGAGCTAATTGAGTACCCAAACAAGAAAATAACTCCGTCCAAAAATTTCCGGTAAAAATGGGATCTCTGTCGCTCACAATAACCCTTGGGATTCCATGTAGCTTTTGAATTTTGTCCATAAATGTAGTAGCAACTGTACTTGCTTTAAATGGATGAGATAATGCACAAAAGTGTGCATACTTGGTAAGTCTATCAACTACCACCATGATGACACTCTTTCCTTCGGACTTAGGTAAACCTGTGATAAAATCCATTGAAATCTCCCCCCAACGTTGACTTGGAATGGATAAAGGTTGTAGAAGTCCTGGGGTCTTAATTGTTTCCACTTTATTCTGCTGGCAAACCAAACATTCCGCCACAAACTTTTGAATATCGGATTTAAGGCCATCCCAAAAAAATTCTTTCTTCACCCTGTGGTAAGTTTTTAAAAATCCTGAGTGTCCTCCTAAAGGAGAAGTGTGCAATTCCAGAAGAATCTTTTGTTTTAGTTGGTAATTCTTACAAAGATATAAGCGATCTTTGTACCATAAGGAATCATTTTTCCAACTAAATGTATCAGATGTACTAGGATCTTGCTGCAACTTTTGAATGAGTGTCCATACAACTTTGTCCTTCTTCCATTCATCTCTTGCTTCGGTTATCCAATCTGGTTGGATAATAGAAATGGCACAAAGCAATGTTTCCACCTCTTCATTCTTTCTTGAGAGTGCATCTGCAACAACGTTAAGCTTTCCTTTTTTGTAGATTATTTCAAAGTCATAACCCAACATCTTTGTGACCCATTTTTGCTGCTCTTCTGAAGATAGTCTTTGTTCCAAAAAGTGTTTAAGACTATCATGATCAGTTTTTACCTTGAAGTGTCTTCCCATTAGGTAAGTTCGCCATTTCTTTAGTGCATGCGGTATTGCTAACATTTCCTTCTCATAAATAGGTTTTTGTAAATACTTTCCTTTGATTGGACGACTTTCAAAAGCAATGGGTCTTCCTTCTTGCATTAAAACAACACCAATTCCATTTCCTGAGGCATCACGTTCCACAATAAAGGTTTTTGTGAAGTCTGGCGTAGCTAAGACCGGTGCTAGGCACATTTCCTCTTTAAGATGTTCAAAGGCCTTAGTTGCTTCAGGAGTCCATGAAAATGCATCTTTCTTCAATAATGATGTTAGAGGTGCTGCTATTCTCCCATAATTCTTAACAAACTTGCGATAATACCCTGTTAACCCGAGAAATCCTCGCAACTTCTTTATGGTTGTGGGGACTTTCCATTCCTTAATGGCTTTAATTTTGTTAGGGTCTACTTTAACACCCTCGTGAGATACAATATGACCCGGATATTCCACCTCTTGTACTCCAAAGAAACATTTGGATGTTTTTGCATATAATTGTTTCTCCTGCAATAGTTTGAGCACCCTGTCAACATGTTCAACATGATCCTTCCAAGACCTGTTGTAGATTAGTATATCATCAAAAAATACTAGCACAAATTTTCTAAGGAAGGGTTGAAAATGGAATTCATCAACCCTTGAAATGTAGAAGGTGCATTGGTAAGGCCAAAAGGCATGACCAAAAATTCATAATGACCCTCATGAGTTCGAAATGCTTTTTTTGGAATATCTTCGGTCTTCATTCTAATTTGATGATATCCTGAACGAAGATCCAACTTGGTAAAATAAATTGCTCCATGTAATTCATCCAATAATTCATCAATCACAGGAATGGGAAATTTGTCTTTAATGGTGAGCTTATTGAGCTCCCTATAATCCGGACACATTCGCCATGATCCATCCTTCTTGTGTACCAATACTACATGAGCAGAGAAAGAACTTTGAGGTTGAATTATACCTGCCTCTAACATTTCTGCAATCATACGTTCAATTTCTCTCTTTTGGAAGTAAGGATATCTATAAGGCCTGATGTTTGGAGGAACACTTCCTGGAATCAAATGAATAGCATGATAATTATCACGAATAGGTGGGAGTCCTTTGGGAGTTTCAAACACCTTGGAATGATTGTCCAACACTTGTTGGTGATCTGCAGAAATAGATGATTTTGATGTCGGAACTTCTAGTGAGCATAATTGTGCAATTACGCCTCGTTGTTCTTTCTTTAGAAGCTTTGTCATGACATTAGAGCTTATTATCCTTCCCGACTTCCCTTAAATACCTCGTAATTCGACTTCCTTTCCTTCTGAAAAAAATTTCAAGAAAATTTCTTGAAAATTAAAAGCTACCGTCCCCAAAGATTGTAACCATTGTACTCCTAGTACCACATCAGCACCTCCCATAGGAATGGAAAGCATTGGACTAGTCAATACATATTCCCCCCTGGTTAGCTTGGTATTATGGCATTTTCCAGAGAAATTTATAGTTCCTCCATTTGCAACCATCACTTGACATTATGGTGCTGGGTATAGGAAACAATTTAATTCCTTGGCTACCTTACAATGAATAAAATTATGGGTGCTACCAGAATCAATCAACACTATTACCTTTTTATTCTTGATTTTTCCTTCTATCTTGAGATTTTGAGGAGTGGTAATTCCTCCCAGTGCATTACACGATATGGTCGGATTCATTTCTTCCTCTTCTAGGGTTGGTTTCTGGTGTATATCCTCTTCTTGTTCATTTTCTTCTTCCTCTTCACAATCTATGTAAAATAATTTCTTCTCAGCACACTTATGACCTTTAGTGTATTTGCTATCACAACTGTAGCAAAGCCCTTTTGCTCTTTTTTCTTCCAATTTTTGTGGTGTCAACCTTGTAGGTTGTGGAAGTCTAGGAGTAGAAACACTTCCTTCTTTATAGAATTGAGTGGTAGGCTTCCTTGTAGCCATAATTTTACATTCAACTTTTCTTGCCAACCTGAATGCCTTCTCCAATGAATCAGGTTCCAAAACGCGAACTTCATGTTGGATGTTATCCTTTAAAGTGCCTATGAAGAGATCAATCCTGTGTTCCTCTGGAATATCGGTTACCCTTATATTCAATTTTTGGAAGTCCTCAATGTGCTGCCCCACTAAACCCTTTTGTTTGAGATTTATCAATTGGCTAAAGAAGGTGTTGCTCTTTGTATCCTCATAATGTGCTATCATTTCCTCCGTAAAAATTGACCAAGTGACAATTTTTATACGGGAGCAAAGCCATCGATACCATACAAATGTATTTTGTTCTAAATGTAAAGTTGCAATGCATACCTTTTGTGTGTTTTGCACATTATGGAGATCAAAATATTGCTCCATCTGTAGTATCCATGTTACAGGATCCTTCCCATCAAACTTCGTCATATACATTTTTGGAATATGGTGGTTCTTCCCGCCAACATTAGAGTTTATGAAATCGCGATTAACATTTATTTTGTTCTCATCATGAGGTTCTTCTACTATATTTTCACCATTAGGAAACATTTCTTGTATCAACTTGGTCAAACCTTCGATGTCTACTTTTAGATCATTCTTCATGTTTTTCATGTTGTTTTCCATGTTGTCTTTCATGTCATCCATCTTAGCTTCCATGCCAGCCTCCATGCCATCCATCTTAGCTTCCACGCCTTTCTTCAAACCATCCATCTTCTCTTCCATGCCTTTCTTCAAAACTTCCATTTCATTTTTTGTTTCTCTTTGCAAGAGTGAAATTTGTTGCACTTGCTCTTGTAATTTTGATAGATCATGTTGCAATTCTTCTTCTTCATGAGTCATAGTAGACCCTTCTGAAGGCTTAATGGGCGCTGAATTATTTTTACGGAGCATATTTTAGAACCCAATACTGATATCTATTCTACAATATGCCCTTGGAATCAATTCAAATTGATTCTTGAAACAAGACTTATGCAATTCGGAAAAAAAAAATACACACCTTTTTCTTGCTTTTGAGGAGCTCGATATTGAAATTGGATTATCTCTATGATTGTAGTGCTTGAATATCTGAATTTAGGTAACGACGTATCCCTCTGAATTATCTTTTGAATGCCACAGGTCTGACCTGATTTGGATTCTCCAAGACAAAGTTGTGTCCAATCTCCCACAATGACCTAATTATAGACTGGTTCAGTAGAGAGAACTTGTACGACTTGCCACGTGTCCCTGTTTTGTCCTTTGTCTCTGAAATTGATAGCCAAGAAACCAAAGTCTATGTACTTGTGACCAATTTTTACGGCACTCCAATCCGATGCCCAGAGAGAGATTTATTGAAATTTTCCCACGATCACCTCTTTGAGATGAAATTTAGGAGCCTGAAACAGCACTACCTTCCACAAATCATATCTCCAAAAATATTGCGAACCAAGCTCTGAAATTTTTTGAAAAATTTCCTCAGGATTTCAGCTTCGCACCATACGAATTTCAGATTCTTAACCTTCGTAGAAAAAAATTTATAGCGCAAATTCCACGATGACCTGTTTAGGAGCCTGAAAAAAGACCTAACTTCCACAGATCATATCTCTGAAATTATTGCGAACCAAGCTCTGAAATTTTTAGAAAATATTCCTCAATATTTCGGCTTCGCACCCTAAAAATTTCAACTTTTGAAACTTTGTAGAAAAAAATTTATAGCGAAAGTTCCACGATGACCTGTTTGGAGCAGCGAAACCCTAGAATCCAAAGCTCTGATACCAAATGTTGTGTAACCAGCTCCAAAAATAGAAGAAAAGAGATATCAACACCTTAGAAATAAGCCACTTCGAGGGGGAAACCTCCAATACATTAATCGCACATCGCACCTCCAATATCAAAACAGCCAGCACTTAATCGCACATCGCAAATCCAATTTCTCGTTCGCTTTTTCACCTCCGATGTGCGATCCCTGATTAGATCCTAGCCATTCATTCCGCCAGATCCAACGGTCAGCGTTTCATCGCATTGCGCCCTTCTATCACATAGGCCTCCACCGTCCTGATCTCTGATCAAATCTCCACTGTTGATCTCTATCATGATCCGACGGCCCACATTTAACCCATCGATTTTTCTCCGTACTCCCGGTCCCACCACCAACGCCCCCGCTTCCTCTCATTTTCCCCTTTTTCCTTTGTATTTTCCCATGCATAAGTTTTTGCACTTTAGCAAAAAAATAAATTTTCTCCACCTATTATGTTTAAACCTTGATATTACGTCATGAATCCTTCTCCACTATGGGCCCCACATACATTTCACCCCACAGCTCTTCATCCATCGCATTCAACCCGTACCGTTGGATCTGGAGCCTCCAATCCAACGGTCGACGATCATTTTCGCATAATTTTTGAGTCCTTCCCATAGTGCGCAACTTTTACGCGATAAAAGTGGTTCCAGAAATCCACGTGTCGAACGCTTACCTATATCGCGTTCCAAAAGTTAAAACTGCTTCCCCCCATTTCATTTTGCGAAAAACGTTGTCGGTTTTCCGCCATACCACCTACCCTTCTCCGCAGCGTCATTTTCACTTTAAATCATAGCCGTAGATCATCCTAATCTAACGGTTCATGTTATATCACCATTTCATTCACCTACCATTTCACCAATCTCCCAAATGACTTCATTAACCAATCTCCACCGTTGATCATCTTGATCTAACGGTCCACATTTATCCTCGCGCCCAAAACTCCAAAGCACCTGGTTAGCTGCTCTACCAGGTTTTTCATCCATTTTCTGCTACAATCACATTCTTCCTCACTACTCCTCTGCCACCTTAGAGCCTCTGTAAGCAGTCTAACCAAGCCCGCATGTATTTCTTATCATTTTTATCGTATGTCTGCAGGTTTTTAACGGCCAATGAAGGAATTAACGTTTTACAGTCACAAAGGTGACACAAAGGTTTAGATGGAAATCTCAGGGCCACAAAACAATGTCTAAGGGTATCAGTACAGAAGCGGATCAAGCAATCAAGCAAAGTTAAAACATAAACAATGTTAAAACAGGTTGAAGTACAAAGAGACAGAGCAGTTATTAGTGTAGAACGTTGACTGACACAGACGTAGCCCATCTCCACACTCAAAGGCCTTCCAAGCAGTTATTTCACCAGGGAAGCTACTACAAACTGTCAGAAGAAGTTATTTAGAAGTATGGGCATCCTCATAGCCCATTCTTCACACCAAGAAGATAACAATACCATTCCATATGGCTTTTCCTCTCAAGGACACCTTGTGGGTGATTTCTATCATATCAAAGTGGTCTCAACTACAAAGTTATTGATCCTGTGTACAATTTAATGTTATGTTTATGACACAGCATGGAGCATTCAAATTCCCTCTCCTATCTCTCAATGATCATTTAAAACTCTCCTCACCTACTTTTCCTCATTTTCCTATAAAGACTCTTCGAAGTCTCATTGTAAAAGGTTGGCATTTTTGTGAATTCTAAAGTAATACATATTGTTGCTTTGAAGAAGCTTTGGTGTTCTGAAAGAGTGTGGAAGTCTCTATGTTTTCTATTGATGAAGGAGGCCAGACCATTGGATCCATGATCCTGGTTATGGTGAAGTAATATTTATTGTTAATGTTATTTCCCGTTTATCACTCTGTTCAGTTATGCTTTGACTTACAATAGGATAAAAAGTTTAGGCAGAGAAATGTATCTTAGAAGCACCTTTGACCTATTTACCCTTCACTGTTTATATGTTTTCTGGTACTGAATATGACAGGGTAGTCTAACAGCTCTCTTGAATGTTCAGTTTTTTTTATTTCAGAAATGTTTAATTCGGTTGTGCTAAATAATGTTTAGGCATTCCCTCTTTCTTTACCACTGAATATTGTATCTGAAGTCTCTCTTTAATTATTAATGCTTGCAGTTCGACAGAGGAACTTGTTTCAATCATACCCTCTGTTTGTTATTGTGATTGTTGTGTTAAAGGTCCCTATAATTGTAGTCCTAGATGTCTAAGGCATTCCCTCTTCTTTGAATGCAATTTTATGTTGTGTTGATTGAGCCTTCAGAAGTAGAATTGTAGGAGGAAATAGGGCGTTCCTCGAATCCTATAGTTTATTAAAGAGGTTTTACTCTGCATTTCTCCTTCCTTTGAGTGTTTATATTGATTAAGTCCAAAGCAGTGAGCTTATTGGAGGAAATAGTGCGTTCCCCGAATATTTTAAGCCATTGTGAAAGGGTTTAGCTTGTTTTCACTCTTAGTCCTTAATGTTCATCCCATTTCACCTATATTATTCAACAGATCCTTGACCAAGTTAGATTTTCCCTCTGGTTTCCCTTCCTTATCAGTCATAACTATTTGGAATTTCACATGACTCCATTGCCCAATGGCTTGTAGATTCCCATGCTCTATCTATACCACATGAAACACATTTTTCCAACCAAACAAACAAAACAAACCCTTGTGCTCTATAACTAGCCTAGGACCTTAAATTGAACTTCAACGATACATTTTTCTTTACCTTTATATAGAGATCCCTCTCTAGATCCAGGAGGGCTAGATCCTGAGATCCCAAAGCAGTTTTGATGTTTTCTTGTCTTTTGGTTAGCCAATCTACCAAAACACAGGAAGCCCAACACATATCTCTCATATACTTCCCCTGATAGGACCCAGCACATTTTCACTATCCTTTCATACTTTTTAGGGTGTCATTTAGATCAGTGGATAGATGAAGCAATGATATGTTTCTTTTCCATACTTTCATCAGAATCCAAGCCTTCCATTATGTTTAACTTCCGTAAATTCTTGGCAGATGCCATTCACAACCAGTTTCTCAAGTTTCACACAGAGGAAGTGTTTAAATACACTTCAGTCTTAGTTTACATGTTTATCTATTTTTAGACCAACAGATTCTAGTTTACAATGAGGAAGGTTAATGAATACTCTCAACCTCAATCATTCATCTTTTGGGCAACCATGCTAAACAAGGAATAGAAGGACATCCAGTAATGAGCATCTTCAGCAACATAGTGGAACCAAGGATTAATGAAGATATTAAGAAGATCATGTAGTTATCAGACCAAGTAAGAACTGGAGACTGGTACTTGTACCAGAACTACACAGAGCTCAAAATTTATGGGTGTTAGTTGGCTCCTTACAAGTTGCCAAAGTTCCTCCCCATGAGGATATTTTCCCTAGAGTACATTAGGCAGATGATCAATGCAGATGAGGTACACTTTGTATCTGCCAAAAATAAGTCTCAATTTAGGATCAAGTCCCAAATTGGTCCTTTCATTTGCAATAGCAAAGAAACAGGAGAGGAGGTTGACAAAATGCTGAGGGAGATGAATTTTAATCATAGTTTCACTTGGTATTATGACCCATTGGGAATCATCTCAAAGAAAAGGGTGGAAAACAAATCAACTCCATGTATCCACACCCACAGGCCTGAAATTGAGCAGTTCATGAACCAGATAGAGTGGGTAGAAAATACATTGCAAGAGGTTGAAGAGAAGGTTATTTCATCCTCAAGAATATAGACCCCTACTCCACAAGAAAATCAGATTATAGAAGACAAGGGAAAATATCAAGAAAAAGAGGCAACAGGAAAAAGGCCTAGAGATGATCAGTTTACTATGGAGACTGATACCTCCAGCATGGAATTCAAAATGAAGTACAGAAAGAGAGCAAGAATCCATATGGACATAGACCAGAGTAAGGAAACAGAGCAACAAACAGTTATAACCATTAGGGATTCTCCTTACTCTTCTCCAACATGTGGCCAAACTATATTTTCCACATCTTCATCCACAATTCCATTTCAGCAAAAAAATCTACAAACACCTACATCTATTGTTGCTACAAGGGAAAAGGAGTAAAATATTTATAACACCTTCAGAGAAATTAAAAGGAAGAACGAGATATTGAAAACCAGCATTTACAACCAGTTTTGGAAGCAGACCAGTAGTTCACAAATGAGTCTTTTATCAGCCTTTGACTCAAAGAAAGGAAAGATGAGAATGGCTTTCTTGGAAGCCCAAATTTCCCAGCCTAAATCACCTACAGATTTCAAGTATGCTACTTTCAAATTCAATGTCAAGGACATCCATTCAATAGACCAGATGAAGATGCACAAGCAGACTGGAGAGATGATCTCCTCCACACTGACAAGCACTGCCATGAACCTATCTAAATTGTAGATATCACTGGCTAACATTCAATCTCAACTCAAAATGGAGAAGATTTCTTCTCTTTCCAAGGATACTAGAATCAAATCCCTGGAGGATTTAGTTGTGAATATTGGATATGATCCAACAAATGTATAAGTAGTGGAAGAGGTACCGAAGAAGAAAAAAACTGACATAGAAACCCTTAGAAAACAACTTAAAATGTTAGCTACTGAATTCCCTCTAACAAAATACATAGAGGAGAATGAAGCACAAAAATCAGAGATGATGAAGCTAATAATGGAGCAGTCAGCACAGCTGAAGCAAATGGAGACAGAAATGGAGAAATTGGTCAAGGAAAAAGAAAAAGCAGTAGAAATGGCCATTGTTCCTTTGGACGTTGTTCCTATTGCAGTCATCCCTACAGCTACTCCAGCAAATACAAGCACATTAGGTGGTACAGAATAGCTGGACAAAGCCATGGAGAATATGACTATACAATCAGAGGAGATCAAAAAGCTAGAACCAAAAATCAATACCTTGAAGGATCTGAAAACAAGGTCTAACAATGCCCATGGAATGGAAATAAAGACAGCACAAAAGAAAATTGAAAGATTGATAAAGGCAAAAAGTGAAGCTTCCATTAGTCAGACCATTGGCCAAGCAAAAGAGATTATTTGGACCAGCATAATAGATTCCATGAATAAAATATGGCCTTCTATTCAAATCATATTTGAACAAAAAGAGCTAATTGAACAAGTAAATGATGCTATAGAGAAATCAACCAAGGAGCTTGTAGGGATTCCTGATACAACAAATAACATTATCATATTCTTGAATTCCAAGAACAGGTTCAAATTAGAGGCACTTTGGGTTGAGGACAGAACAGCAACAATTCTTGAAATCAAGAAGGTGCTTAATAAGAAAAGTTTGGTCACACAATTAGAGGAAAAGTGCCACAATTTAGAAGTTGGTGTTAGTATATTCTTTAACAGAACCAAGCCACTGACAAAAAGAGGGTTACCATCACTATTTGTAATAAATTATAAGCTTATGTCTAGGCAAGACTACATGAAGAAGCTGAAAAAGGTTGCCAAAGACACCACTAAGTTTGTAGGGATTAAAGGATCAATGACTAGAAGAGATTTCCTTGAAGACATGGATAATGATTTATTCATACAGCATGAAATCAAACACATTTTTGTGTTAAGGCTGACTTTTGTGAAATTTAGAGAGATAGATGAGATATACAGAAAGTTGATCAGGATCAAAATCCCAAATGAGCAGTAGTGGGAAAATTTGTGTGACTACCAAGAAGGGTGAAAGCCAGCGCATCAACAAATCAGCATAGCCAGCGTATCTGTCAACTTAGCATATCATCATCAGATCATCCAATTCTTCCAGCACATACCAATTCAAAGCACACAGCAATGGCCTTCTAGAGAATAGGGCCAGATGTCAAAATTATTCCATTGTCTCCACTTCGTGATCACACTAGTCAAATTTTAATTATTATTATTATTAACAGATTTCCCATGTAGATACAGAAATCACTATAGAATCATTTAAATACTTCATCCCTTCTCAGTATCATGGGTTGGACCCTAGATTGTAAAACTTTTCTATTGGAGCATTGTATTTTTGGAGCTGGAGCATCAATAATAAAAGACCATTTTGTAAGATTCTTGAGCTATGTTTATCTGGTGATGTCATTTATTTCTGTGTTAATGTTTTCCATCGTTTTTCTGTAAATTCATTACTTAAATCTAATTGTAAAATAGAAATCTGAAGATTAAGATTTGATGTAGAACACCTTATTTCCGGCTATATTTACAATATAGATGTTTTTCTTTTGAATTCTGGTTAAGAAATACTTAATTTCTTTTTAACCACTACTGAATTCACTCTTTCTTTCATCTCACAATTCATTATGTTTTAAAGATCTAGTAAGTGTAGTTGTCTTTCCTTGCAAATTATCTTGAAAATTTGATGCAACAAGCTAGCCTGTTATGACTCCATAGCCCAATGGAATTAGTTTAAGTAGATATTCTAATCCATCCAAACAATCAATAAAAAATCAACCCCTACAAGCAATATAACTAGCCTAATATCATAATCATAAAACAAAGGTAAATCTAAAAGAGAGATCCCTCTCTGAGTCTAGGAGAGCTAGATCCTAGGCTCCAAAGTGGTTTTTATGTTGTCCTATATAATTATTTTTGCCAATATTAAAATTATAGAATGAATATAACTTCAACTTTTCATCATCACAAACCCAACTAAGAGGATAAGGTTTCTTGTGAGGTGTCATTTCTAATCCCAACCTCTTAACAATTACCTCAGATATTAACTTGGGAACTAATGTCAAAAAGGTTGTCTACTTTCATATGATTAATAATCACCCTTACATGAAAAAGCTCACTTCTTTTGCTTTCAACACTAGGATATGATATAGAAGAACTAGAAATAGCATGACAAAATGCTTTACCTTGTACTCCAACAATTGTGACATGAGTTTCATCCCCTGAATCATATCCCAAATCTTGTTGCGTTGTCGCAACAATCTTTTTTTTTCTTTACCTCAAAACCTTTTAGGCCTTTGTTCAGGATGCAACTTCCAATATGTTTTTTTTCCACGATACTAGAGTCTAGGCTAGAATCTTACAATCATTGACACTACCAAACCAAGTATCACAACAAAATACTTTTCACAACAGAACAATATACAGCAGTGAATCTACTAGTGCACAAAATATACACAATTTTTTACAGTTTACAATAACCCAAATTTGTTATATTAATCAAATTGTTAATACAACATTCTGGGGCTCTCGTACTAGGGATAATGGACCTCATACATCCACTAGTACAAGAATACAAGAACAATATACTCTAATGATCTATATGATGTAGTTGAAAATTACAACTCCTCTTGGCATACCCTTAACACACTACAGGTCCTTCGCTTTCGTTCTACAGCTTTGCCTCTATCAATGTACCAACTCCTTTAGGCCACTGAACTCGGCTCTCTAATATTCCCTCTAGTTGATCATAATTCCATCTATAAACAACACATAGGGTCTTCATTCTCGCTATTTTCTCCTTATTCCTTCAAGGCTACAACACTTTGAGTCTTCTTTCCCACTGCTACTCCTTAGCTACTTAGGGACTTCTTCCCACTATTGTCTTCTTGCACTGCTCCAAAGAAGATAAACTTAGGGCAAGAGGGCTACCACCTATCACTATAAAACATCCTTCTTTGCACAATGAATTTGGGTTGGTAACTCTACTCTTCTCGACTAATCAGACCTTGATCTCTTCTCTTTTCTGCGTCTCCTAACATCTAGTCCTTCAAGGTGTTGTACTTCGGTCACACTTGGTCCACTATCTAACTGCCCTCCAATACTCCACAAGTTTCCAATACAAATTTTTCCACCCTGGACCACCATCCACTAGCATAAAAAACAACTTAACCACATCATCAACATACCTTTTGACTCTTTCTTGGTTGTTGTAGACTGTTGTAGCTTCAGTTGACTAGTTAGGGATACTAACTGTTATCACTCTCAATTGTTCAAATTTGTTTGATAGGGTCATCATAAGCTTCACCTTGTCTCATTAGGTTAGATCATTCATTTGAGGAAAAATTCACTTAATCATGTTTATCTTATGTCAAAAAACCATTATGAGTCATGTCATTTTAGTCAAATCCATTTTATATCATTTATTTTTCTAACCCATGCCTTAAAATCAAGAAATGAGCCACTTGTCTAGTTTTTCACAGTTTCGTAGCAAATACAGTGGCAGAATAGTAGATTTCCCTACGAAACAACCAAAAATTTTCATAGAAAATCTGCCAAAATAAAATCATTGAATTTTCATTTGCTATTAGTTTTGGGGAAAGGTGAGATCACCTAGTAGGTTATGACAGTTATCCAACATTTGAAATCATGAGTGCTTGTCATCATTACACTTTCATCCCTCCACTTGTCATTTTCCCTCTCATATTTGAATTTCATATTTTTAAACAAATCACCCAAGCTCCTCTTTTTCATTAACCCTTCAGCCTTTTCATGTATCAGTCATTTTTCACCTTAGAAAAGTTTAGCTTTGTGGCAAGCATCTTGTTGTCCAATTTGTTATTTACAGGTGTCACATTTTTAAGAAGGCAGCTTGGTCATAAAGGGAGATGGCCATGAAGAAGAAAGCATACAAGGAAGGATTTGTGCTTACATAGGAGCCCATGGACCTCAAGCTATTCATGGAGGACCCTAGCTTTGTTGAAGCATTCACCAATTCAGGTTGCTTGAATTTCTGCTGGAGCTACAAGGGTATTTGTTGTGTTTTTGGACTGTGTGAGCAATCAATTTCAAGAGAATATTATGGGTGAACATAGATGAATTCTAAAATACTGAGAGAGGTTGTTTTCAAGCACAGAAAAATTAACAATAACCTCTTTCATGTTTTTCACAGGTGCTACCAATTTTGAGATTCGAAGAGGTATTTGGGACCTATTTTCAGAATTCGAAATTTTCTTGTTTTAAACACGTTTTTCTAATGCGTATTCCTGACAGCTGGAGATGGTTTTCAGAAAACCAAGAGAGGTTTTTATTCAATATGAACTTATTTACAATAAATCCTCCCATTTTGCAACATCTATCAAGGATAGGGAGATAGGATCTCATCTCTTAACCCTATTTTTTCAGAAAAAACAGAGTCATTTTATTGGTAAATAAACTTGCTAAAGGTGAAGATGATGCTTTTTGAAGAGGGTAAGAGGATTTTTGAACCAAGGTTGTCTTATCATCCTTCATCATATCAATTTTCAGACCTATAGGTGAAATTTTGAAGAAAAAAGGGGGAAATTTGAATTTTTCTGCAAAGTCAGGTAGTTTCGTAGCGAGCTCCAGGCTTGAGGGCTAAAATTCACTACGAAATTTTTGAAGAATGATTTTTATTTAAAAAATCAGTTTTATGGAGATCCAGGGAGGGAAATCAATGTTATTTAGTTATTTTGACCTGATAAACACTTTTTTATTAGCATAGTTGGCAGAAGAAAAGGTTAAAAGGCAGAAATGGGCACGCTACGAAATTTCACTACAAAACTGCCTAAAAACACTCTATTTTGCAGCGAAATATTTTTTAAGAGTTTCTGAAGGTTTGAATTGCATATGGAAAGACAACCAGCCACCTGGAGACATCCAAGCAGACAGTGGGCCATCCCAGCAGAGATCCATCACTTGGCAGATGTGTCACTCACCCAAAATAACATGAAGACAAAGTTATAAATAATGTTTATATTTTCCTAAAAAATAGGATAGTTGTTTCTTAAATATTGAGGGTACATTCATGTCTTAGTGATGGAGAATGTCACTCGAGCATATCATATTTATCCATGTAATTTTCCCACTACTAGAGAAGTGGATGAAATAAATGTAAAGTACAGTCCTATTAGGAAAGTAAGTCTTTAATGACTAGGTGTTTTTTTATGTTCCATAAATATGGTTTTTAATTATGATTAGGTGTCAAAGTCATGGTTCGATGATCTACCTAGCTAGGCAGATCCTATGTAATGCAAAAAGGTCTATTTATAGGCATAAAATCGAATGATAAAGGGTTGGAAGATGTGATTCGAGACTACTACGATTGCAATCTTTTGTTGATCAGTAATATACAATGGTTGTGAGTTTTCTTCTTTCACTTGAGATTCATATGAGGTTTTTATGAGTATTTTCCTATGTATTTTTCTATTTTTCTTTCAGTATCTTAATGTTTAATTACTCGGAATTCATGTACACCATTCTCTAACTTCCTTTAAGCATTAAGTTATTGTATATCTGTGTGCCTTGTCCTTTTCATCAAAACATTTACATGCCTCATCTTCCATAAGGAGAACCATGTCACTGAGTTTCTTAGCATTGAATCCATAATCCCCAATGGTAGTAAACCCTATACATTTTCACCTGCATACAAACATATTCAAAATACTATTACAGAGTTAGCCATCTGCTTTCAATTTATTCGTTGAATATCCTTTATCCTTTTGACAGAGCCCTCTCAGGTTGGAATGGCTAATTTCCAACTGCAAGTGGTTTGAAATAGTTACTCCAAGCTTACCATTGAAGCAACCCATCAGGACTCAATTTGGTTATAACACTAACATTACATGTTTAGCCCTCTCATATGCCCAACTAGCCTTCTAACAACTGTGACCTCCCTTCCATCTCAAATTTGGGTTGTCTGATCCTCAAAGCAGTGGTCATGACCCTCTTTTGGCTTCCCTAAAAGGGCTTGGACTCCCGGAAACTAAACAAAACTTTTTTGACTCTCTAATAGAGATCATATCAACCCCGAATTTACATCAAAAAATCCTATAAATCCTCCTTGAAGTTTCGTCTTGCTCTGTTGGTACTTGGCCCTCCCAAACAATCCTAGAAAAGATGCAAAACAACTCCTCTCCTCCTTCACTTTGGCTACTAATCTCCATGGGAACTTCAGATGATGAGATTTTATGTTTTGATGTACTTTTGGATGTGTGAAAATGTCCTCAGCACAACCTTATGCATTCTTTGGGCTCCAACGAACTTGTCAAGAGGGTTATTCTAACCCTAGACAACTTGAACTTTTCTCTAACGTATGTGTTGCGGTCTTTAATTTGTCCTTATTTAATCCATCCTTCGTTTTTTGCTTCTCTAACTCTGTCCTTCGTTTGCAGTTCAAGAAATATGATGTTGCTTCTACTACTACCATTGTTCCAAATACACGTTGTCCCTGCATTCACCCATTCACATATATACATATATAATGTGCAGGTTCTAACAAAAAAAAAAAACCATACCAGACCAACCCAAATTACATTACTAACGCATGGACTGAATAATTCATTGATTTTCCTTTGCATTTTCAATTTACACACTGGAAAACTTCTCTCTCTGTTGTTTTAATCCCTATTTCCCCTTTATTTATGCTTGAAATATGAAATTGTTCCTCTTAGAATAGGTTTCTTCTCGAATTTTCTCAACAAATCAATACCTTCCTATTTTTAAGTGCTTATCCCTATGTTGGCTCTATATCCACGCAGGGAAATAAACTAATTCCTAATTTTATTCTTAATTGATTAAAAATACAAAAAAAACAAACTATTCTCATAATAAATAACAATAATAATAATAATTAAAAATAATAAATAAATTTTAGAAAAAAAAATACTACTACTAATGGTTGTTTCTTTGGATTAGCCACAACATGTGAACAGAACATTGTTGGCTAAGTCCCTGATGCTCCTGCATCAGACTCCCGAGGAAGAAAATTGATCTTGTAATGCTTCAGAATCTACTCCTAACTTCAGTAATTCTGCTGCAGTCATCTAGCTGGCATCTTCCACTGGCTTCCCTTTCCACTTGACTAAACACTGATAATATGTTTGGCTCTTGGTTTTATTTGACACTCTCTTCTCCAAAATGGCTTCGACTTCCCTCTTCCCTGCTTTGGGCATCTGCTCTTCTCAATTTACCATCAGGTTTTCTTCTATTGTGGTGTCCCCTTGTGGTTCTTCTTCTGGTTCTCGGTATAAATACAAATCTGGAATATTAAATATTGGCGAAATTACAAATTATTGTTGGCAATTTAACTTCATATGCATTTGAAGAAAATTTCCTTACAATTTTACATGGCCATATCTTCTTCAGTTTTAATTTGTTATAAGTTTTGATAGGAAATCTTTATTTTCTTAAATATACCATAACCAAATCACCCACTTGGAATTCCTTTTCTCACCTCCTCATATATTCTCTTTGCTTGTATTTTCTACTCCTTTCCTGCAATCTGCTTTTGACATCTTCTTGTAGTCCTGCATCTGTTCTGCAAATTATTTAACATTTTCACTCCTTACCTCCTGTTTTCCCAGATCTCTGAGTTCATACACACCTCTTGAATGCATTCCAAAAAGAATTTGGAATGTACTCATGCCAGTACTTCGATTTGGAGTGTCGTTGTAAGAAAACTTAGCCTGAGCAAGGGCTAAATCTCATTGTTTAGGATTTTTATATACCAAGCTTCTCAATATGTTTCCCAGACTTCTATTCATGACCTCGGTTAGTCCATCTGTTTGAGGATGATATGTTGAATTGAAACTAAGGTTGGTACCTAGTTTCTTCCACATAGTTCTCTTGAAATGTCCCACAAACCTGGTATCACTATCAAACACAATGCTTACATGTAATCCATGCAATCTTACAACTTATGAAAAAAAACAGATTATCAATATGTGTTGCATCAATTGTTTTCTTGCATGTAATAAAATGTGTCATTTTAGAAAATATATCCACAACAACATAAATGGAATCATTTCCCCTTTGAGTTTTTGGCAAACCCAAAACAAAATCCATACTGACTGCATCCCATGGTCGGTCGATTATTGGTAATGGCTGATACAATCCTGTATTCTGACTTTTCCCCTTAGCATGCTGACAAATCCTGCATTTTTCCACAAACCGTTTAACATCAGTTTGCATGTTCGGCCAGTAATAAAAGTATTTACCTAAGCAAAAGTTTTGTCTTGTCCAAAATGTTCGGATAGACCTCCAATATGCTTCTCCTTGATTATGGTTTCCCTCATAGAACATTTAGTATTACATAACTTATTACTTTTGAATAGTAATCCCCCTTGGATTAGATAATCCAACCACTAGCTTCTGTTATGGATTGCTGGATTTTCTACAACTGTGTAAATTTCTTTAAACTCTGCATCATATTTATACATGTCAAACATCTCCTCGAACCCTACAACACCAACTTGTAACTCCTGCATAATGAAGTTCACTCGGCTCAAAGCATCAATAACTTTGTTCAATTTACCACTTGTATGTTTGATTACAAAAGTGAAACTTTGCAAATATTCTACCCATTTGGCATGTTTCTGAATTAACTTTGGTTGATTGTTTATAAACTGTAATGCATGATTATCAGAATATAACACAAATTCTTTTGGAAACAAACAATGTCTCCATTTTTTTAAGGCTTGTACAACAGCATAAAGTTTCTTGTCATAATATGGATATTTCTTCTTTGCTTCATTTAGTTTTTCACTGAAGTATGCTATTGGTTTCTGATCTTGGCTTAGAATTGCTCCAATCGCAATTCCACTAGCATCAGTTTCAACCTGAAAAACTTTCTCAAAATTTGGTAAAGTCAAGACCAGTTTTTTAATAATCTTTTTCTTTAGCAATTTAAAGTTTCGATCTACTGCTTCTTTCCATTTGAATGGCTGATTAGTTTCTCTGATTATTTCTATAATGGGTGCACAAATATGACTAAAAATTCGAATAAATTTTCGGTAGAAACTTGCAAGACCATGGAAGCTTCTTACCTCAAATATGCTTCTAGGAGTTGGCCAATTCACAATTTCTTGGATTTTCTCCAGATCCATTTTCAACCCTTCCATAGATACTACAAACCCCAAATAAATTAGTTCTTCCTTCATAAAGCTGCACTTCTTAAAATTTATCAGTAGTTTTTCTTTTTGCAAAGTCTTTAGAACTAATTTAGGGTGTTCTAGATGCTCCTATTTACTTCGATTGAAAATGAGAATATCATCAAGATAAACAATTACAAATTTACCTCCATGTTCTTTCAAAACTTCATTCATTAACCTCATGAAAGTACTAGGTGCATTAGTAAGTCCAAAAGGCATTACTAACCATTCATATAAACCATTGTTTGTTTTAAATGCGGTTTTCCACTCATACCCTTCTCGAATCCTTATCTAATGATACCCACTCTTCAAATCTATCTTAGAAAAATAATTCGACTCGCTCAAAAAATCCATTAAATCATCCATTCATGGTAAAGGAAAATGATACCTGATGGTGATTTTATTTATGGCTCGAGAATCTGTGCACATGCACCATTCACCTCCTTTCTTTGGACTGAGTATTGTTAGTACATCACATGGATTGAGGCTTTCTCTGATTAATCCTTTATCCATCAAATCTTGCACTTGTCTTCCAACTTCAGCATTTTCCTGCGGCGTTAACCTGTAAGCTGCTTTATTCGGAAAACTGGCTCTAGGGATTAGATCAATGTGGTGACTAATACTCCTGATGGGTGGTAACTCATTTGGAAAATCATCCACAACAATATCAGCAAAATCATTCAACAGATTTAATTTCTTCAGGTAAAACTTCTAAATTTGTAGAAGTTAAAATTACCTTGGGTCTCCCAACAATAGCAAAATGCATCTCCTCGCCCTTCTCGACTTCTTGCAATAGGGTTTTTCCACTCATCAACATAACGTTGTTTCCAGGTGCTTCCTCATCAGTTTCATCTTTCAATGGCAGCAGCGTATGCTTTTTCCCATCTTTCTCAAGAGTATAAGTGTTTCTTCTGCCATCATGTATGGCTTTTTGGTCAAACTTCTAGGGCCTTCCTAGAAATATGTGACATACATCCATCAGCATTACATCACATAAAATAACATCCTTATAAGTTCCAATCTGAATTTCGACTTTACATTGTCCAATTACAATAATTTGATGGCCTTATTGGAGCCACGATGTTTTATAAGAAGTGGGGTGTATTGTTTTCTCCAACTTCAATTTGTCCACCATCTCTATAGAAACAAGGTTATCAATACTACTGCTATCAATTACCAATTTGCAACACTTACCCTTTGACTTACATACAGTTCTGAACATATTATTTCTCTAAGTTGGTTCTCTAATTTCCTTAGCTACTATAAGTAATATCCTTTTCAACAACAAGGATTCTCCAGCTTCAGGTGGTTCCTCTTTGGCTCCAGTCTGAGGAATTTCTTCCTTTGTTTCAGCAACGTTCACATTTCGCTGGGTTGCTGGTTTATTGTGAGGACAATCCCATTGCACATGTCCCCACTCACCACATGCAAAGCACCGAACATCTCTTCCTTTGCCTCTACCTCTGGGCACAAACCTTCCGCGACCAGAATCTCCTCTTTGTGGTGATATATTACTCGAACTCCCTGCCTCATTATGGGAGTGTTGAAATCTAGATTTAAATGTTCCCCTTCCTTTTTCCGGACTCTTGCCTCTATTTCTCTGATTTTTTTTGCGCAACATCTTTTCTTCCGCCCTCAAAGCTGCTTGATAGGCATCTTCAATCATCCTCAGATTTAATAAGTTGATCTCATCTTGTACTTAATATCTCAAACCATTTATATATCTAGTTACCTTTTCTATGTCATCTTCAATATGACCTGCTCTAATACTCATCTTATAAAATTCTTCAGTGTATTCTTTGATAGTCATGCCCTTTTGCTTTAAGTTTTGCAATTGTCTAAAAAGATTTAATTGATAATATTTCGGCATGAAATTACCTTTCAGTTTACTCACCATCTTATCCCACTGCTTGATTTTGGGTTTCCCTTTTCGTTCCCTGGACAATTTCAATTCATCCCACTACAGGGCTGCATGATATTTCAATCTTGTGGTTGAAAACTTCACTTTCTTCTTGTCATCGACTTCTTCATAGTCAAAATATATGTCTAATGAACTGATCCAGTCCATTAGTACCTCCACACTAAGATTACCATCATATAAAGGTACTTCTACCTTAGGTATGCTACTGGCCTTTGCTAGCATCTTCATAACTTTAGTTGCCTTGCTTTCTTCCTCCACTTCTTCTTCAGTGGTCTCTTCTTCATCAGCACTAGCAACGCCATCATCTGTCACCCTCCTCTGAGTAGTTTCCATTGTAGCCATCCTTGTACGCAAGTGCCAGATTTCTTCTAGCAAAATTGTGTTTATTGTAGGTCTCCCCTAACCTATCCCAGCTTGGCATACTCCAGCTACTCTTTTGGGCGGCATTCTCTTCAATGCTCAAGAACAACTCAACGGCTTTGATACCAAAATGATGTAGAAAAAAACAATTTCCACTCTACAATTTAGTATAGCAAAATTTTTAATTTTCTAAGATCCAGATTTATTCTCTAACTTGATGGACTTGATTCCTTATTCACCACTTAATGTGAAATTCCAATTTCCACTCTAATTAACACATATAACAATGAGGCTTATCGCATCTTTTATGCAAACTTCATTCCACAACCACTGACAGAATCCTTTAGGGACCATTGTTATACATACAACAATATCAAAACATTGTATTACCAAGCATTGAATCCATTTTGTTTTAAAAAAACAAACAAAAACTCAACGAAATATTTATTCTTGAACCCATATTTTATATAAACCAACACAGCTATCACAAGATGTAGGCAAGCAACATCGACCGGCACAATTTCTATCCCACTTTGAATGTTACGCAGTCCAAAAACGCAATCGTTGTTGTAGATGGGGTGCTAACACAAGGAAAATACATCATATATATAAAATCTAATGTAACTTAAACCATTACTTTGCATTTCTGGAAGTGTTGCCATTAAGTCATCAGGAATGCTTCTCTGCATTGCGGTCAAGGCCACTGGATGTTGGCAATCCCTCTGTATATGCCAACTCATATGCCTAATACATCGTTGGTAGGGTGTTGACGCTGCGTTAATGTCCTCGATCCCTCGTTTCCTTTATGCATGTGTTCAACTACTTGCAGCGTCTCTAACGTACGTGTTGCGATCTTTAATTCTTCCTTCTTTAATCCGTCCTTCGTTTGCTGCTTCTCTAATTCCGTCATTCGTTTGCAGTTCAAGAAATCTGAGGTTTCTTCTGCTACTAGCGTTGTTCCAAATACACATTGTCCCTACATTCACCCATTCACATATATACATATATAATGTGCAGGTTCTAACAATAAAAAAAACATACCAGACCAACCCAAATTACATTACTAACGCATGGACTGAATAATTCATTGATTGTCCTTTGCGTTTGCAATTTACACACTAGAAAACTTCTCTCTCTGTAGTTTTCCTCCCTATTTCCCCATTATTTATACTTGAAATATGAAATTGTTCCTCTTAGAATAGGTTTCTTCTCGAATTTTCTCAACAAATCAATACCTTCCTATTTTTAAGTGTTTATCCCTATGTTGGCTCTATATCCACGCAAGGAAAGAAACCAATTCCTAATTTTATTCCTAATTGATTAAAAATACAAAACAAACTAATTGTTCTCATAATAAATAGCAATAATAATAATAATAAAATAAAATACTACTACTAATGTTTATTTCTTCTGATTAGCCACAACATGTGAGCAAAACATCACATTGCTGGCTGAGCCCCCGATGCTTCTGCATTATTTCCCTTCATTCTTGCTGCAAGTTCCACGTCATCATTTGAAGCCTTCTTATTCAGATGAAGATCCTCATCTTGTAGCTCTTCTTGAATGAATTGATCCCACAAATTGTTCCAGTCTGGCAACTTGTCCCTGGAAACGATCCCCTTAATTAAAGGCTTTCACTATGGAATAAACCCCTTCAAGGTAATCCTTACCATGTTAGAATTTGAAACAGTCTCACCGATGGCGGCAAGATAATCTTGAACCTAAGACAACCTCATTAAATACGAAGTCACCCCGTCACCCTGCATCATCTTGGTGGCCTTCAACTTATCCTGTAATACCAACACCCAGCTCTCATTCTTAATCTCGAACAAATTTTGAAGAGCCTCCCACATCTCATGGCAAGTGTTCTTCCCAGACATATGAGTTACTAAGGAATCTATAACACCATCTAGGATGATCAACTTCGCTTTCGTATCCAACTCTTCATACACTTCTAGCTCCTTAGGGTCTTTTGGCTTCTTGATTTCTTTCTTAGAAAAATATGAGATCTTGTTGACCATCAAAACCAACTTGATCCTTTCCTTCCATGGACTATAGTTGTACAAGTCTTCTAACCTATCCTCATTACGAAGACCAACCTACAACTTCGACATAGTTGTGAACCCTTCACCAACAATGTGACCAACTCCCTCTTAAGTTGTACTTCGTTGTGCACACTCATTTCACTGGCCCTTCAAAATAGCTCTGATACCACGTTGTTTTTCCACAATACTTGAGTCTAGGTTAGAATCTTACAATCACTGATGCTTCAATCCAAGTCTCACAGCAAACTAATTCGCACAACAGAAAAATATACCACAGTTAATCTAATAGTACACAAAATATACACATATTCTTACAATTTTAAAATAACCAACTTTGTTATATTAACCAAATGGTTAATACAATTATTTAGGGCTCCCGTACCAGGGATAATGGCCCTCATACTCCACTAGTACAAAAATGCAAGAACAAGATACTCTGACGATCTACCTAATGTAATCTACAATCACATCTCCTCTTTTCGTTCCCTGAACACACTGCAGGTTATTAGCTTCCGTTCTGCATATCTACCTCTATCAATGTACCAAATCCTTTAGGCCACTGAACTCGACTCGCTAATCTACCTCTAGTTGATCATAAGTGTATCTATAGCCAACACACAGGGTCTGCACGCTCACTAGTTGCTCCTTATTCCTTCAAGCCCACAACACTTCGAGTCTTCTTGCCCACTTTTTCTCCTCATCTACTTAGGGACTTCTTCCCACTATTATCTTCCTGCACTACTCCAAAGAAGGAAAACTTAGGGCAAGAGGGCTACCGCCTATCCCTGTCAAATGTCCTTATTTGCATAATGAACTTGGGATGGTAACTCTAATCTTCCTAGATGATTAGACCTTGAGATCTACAATCACATCTCCTCTTGCCATTCCTTGAACACACTACAGGTCCTTCACTTCCGTTCTACATCTCTACCTCTATCAATGTACCAAATCCTTTAGGTCACTGAACTTGACTCTCTAATCTACCCTCTAGTTGATCATAATTCTATCTATAGCTAACACACAGGGTCTACACGCTCATTAGTTGCTCCTTGGTCCTTCAAGGCCACAACACTTCAAGTCTTCTTGCCCAATTTTTCTCCTCATCTAATTAGGGAATTCTTCCCATTATTATCTTCCTACACTGCTCCAATAAAGACAAACTTAGGGCAAGAGGGCTGCCACTTATCCCTGTCAAACGTCCTTATTTTCATAATGAACTTGGGATGGTAACTCTACTCTTCCTAGCTAATTAGACCTTGATATCTTCTCTTCTCTGCCTCTCCTAACAACCACCTTGGTCCTTAAAGGTGTTGTACTTAGTGCACACTAGTTCCACTTTCTCACTTCCCTCCAACACTCCACAAATGTCCAACACAAATCTGTCCACCCTGGACCATCATCCACTAGCATAAAAAACAACTTAATCACATCATCAACATACCTTTTGACTCTTTCTTGGCTATTGTAGAATTTTGTAGCTTTGGTTGACTGGTTAGGGCTACTAATAGTCCATGTTTAGCCCTCTCATATGCCCAACTATCCCTCTAACAATGGGGGCCTCCCTTCTCAAATATGGGCAATTTTCTCCTTAAAACAATGGTCAGGACCCTCTTTTGGGTGCCCTAAAAGGGCTTGGCCTCCCTGCAACTGAACAAAATTCTACAGCCCTATAAAAAATATTAGATCAACCCCAAAACTACACCAAAATAGCCTAGAAGTTCTCCTTGAAGCCTCGTTTTTCTCCACCGGTAGTTGGCCCTCCCAAACAGTCTACGAAAAGATGAAAAACAACTCCTCTTCTCCTTTGCTTAGGCTCCTAAGCTCTGCATGGACTTCAAATGATGAGATTATATGTTTTGATGCACTTTTAGATGTGTGAAAATGTCCTCAACACAACCTTGTATTTATATGCATTCTTTGGGCTCCAACGAATTTGTCGAGAGGGTCGTACTAACCCTAGTTGACCTAAACTTTTCCTTGTGCAACCCACCAGCATACAAATAAATTAATAAATCCATTTGTAGATCTCGTAGTTGAGTGCTTGAAGTTGCCCCTTGCTCCTCTAGGGGTCCTCTATCACCTCCAAGCATTAAATCACTCAAACACCTTGTAGTTTCACACCCACAAGCTTGGGTGCAAAGCCCACACCTTGGGTTCTAAGCCCGCAAACCACTTTTGTGGAGCCCCTTCCTCCAAACCCCGAACCCTAGGGCTTGGAGTACCTCTCAAGCTACCAAATCTCAACACAATATTGAGTGTCATCATGTCCTTCCTTCTTACAATGAGAGCATGTCAACTTTGCATCTTCTTTCTTCATTGTCATAGCTTTCTTGCTTTTCCTCTTTCCTTTAGATTTGCCTTCAGCGAACTTGGATGGTTGTTTCTTCGTAAAATAATTTTTCACACTCTTTCCCATTGACTCAATAGGAGTAGCTTGGACACATACTTCATCCAAATTATTGGGATTAAATAAAAGATGGGTATGATGAAGATAACTATTCATTGCACCAACATATTTCAAAAGCGCCTCTAGAGAATCTAATGGACTATTCAAAGCTAATGCTTTCTTCCTAAATTCTTCAGTAAAAATTTGCATGCTTTTTCCTTTTCCTTGTCTCAAATTTATCATTCCATAATTTCTTTCTGAGTATAAGTTAACATATAAAACTGTTTCTTTAATGCATTAGTTAATTCTGACCATAAAGAAATGATTTGATCATTCTTTTTGTTGCCTTCTCGAAGTTTAGTTTCCCACCAAACTAGTGTTGTACCTTCAAGATGAAGAGAGGCCAATTTTATCTTTAGCTCTTCTTCAACAATTTGTTGAATGCGATAATAAAATTCTATCTGGTGAATCCAATTATCCAATCATTTTGCATTAAGCTCTCCATTATATAATGGTAAGTCAAACTTAACATCCAAATTCAACAATGGCTTCCTTGAAGCAATCTTCTTATGAGGATATGGCAACAACGACGGAGGAGGCGAAGAATGAGGGGGAGACGAAGGTATCGAAGGAGGAGGAAACCAAGGAAGAGGGAGTTGTTCACCTTCATCCTTTACTTGACTGGTGCCTTCTCCTTTCTGAAGATTTTTTTCCTTATAGAGCTCTTCCACCTTTGACTGCAACGTACCAAATACCTTGAGAAAATAAAACTAATATTTAAAAGAATTCTCTCGTCATGGTGAAGCCATCTCTCCTCTTTGAGTGAAGCTCCTCGAACCAACTTCGGGATTATAAGCTTCAAGTTCACCTTCTCCATTCTTATGCTTAGACTTCATAATCATTCACACTAAAAAACCAAAATCAAACTAGCTCAACATGCTCTGATACCAAACTTGATCGATATCTTTGATTGCGAGCCTATGATTTATCAGACTTAAGTCAAATGCGAAATACCAAACTTGACAAAAAAATATTTTAAAAATACATTAAACTAAATAATCAACTACATATAAGATAAAAGAACACAAACGATATTGATAACGAATTTCACCTAGTGCATACTATGTCTTTAGGTCCGCCTCTAATGGAGTGGCAAGTTTCGATTATAATGCAAAAATAACTCCAATTACATTAACTCCCCAATCTCTAAAGCTTTCTCTTTACTCTGCAGCTTTACAAAATGTCTCTAAGAACTCCTCGCAAAAGCTCTCCTATCAAATATCTCCAAAAGGGCATAAACTCTATGATTTATCACAATATTAATGATAATCTCACTACAAATTCAAAGGAGATCGACCTTCCTTTGGCACCATAACCCTTACAAGCCTATCTCTCCCTTTGCTACAATTTAAAAGGGCTAATATTATATTCACAGTACAGAATAGGCCTTCAAATAACAAGAGTTTGACCTTAGTATACAAATCACACTTGTGGTGAAATGGAATAAATGTTTTATATATATATATATATATATATATATATATATATATGTCATTTCCCAACATATTATCTATTCATGTAATATTTTTTGCATAGTTTTAAAACTCAAACTCAGATTCAGAACCGGTCGAGGTGTTAGGGTCCTATAATAATAGGATTCATAATTTTGAATTGACTTTGTTAAAATCTTGTAATATCTTACATCCCTTTGCTTTTTGCAAATGTTTTTGCATATTTAAAAAATGAAAAGAGGGTAAATTCATAAAAGAACAATCAAAGACCAAAAGAAACAAGAAAAAAAATAATATCGAGTATGAACCCCACAAAAAAAAAATAATAAGATCATGAGAGTGTTGCACATTCAAAATGCCACTTCTTTAGTTTACTTTATGCAAATAAATTTGTGTGCAGCTTGTCTAAAATGCTAGAATTCATGAAGATCAAACAATTTAATCTTGATCATTCATGTTTTAAATTTCACGTTGATAGTTAGAGAATAAATATCTAGCCAAATTGTTTAACCTTGGCAGATCATTAGTTAGGTAGAGAATAAATGATCTCATTAGTTTAATCTGAGTCGTTGGACGTCATAAGGTTACAAGTAGTTAGTTTACTTATTAAAATAAAATAAAAGGGTTAGCAAGCTTAAATGTGCCCATAAAAGAAATAAAAATGTTATAGTAAAGAAGATTAGGTAAACTACATTCACAGGCACTGGAAAGCATCAAATTGGGTTGCTTCTTATTACTAATACCCTACTAATTGTCCCTTCTTAAAATCCAGAAAACCCCTTCCCTATTCATTTTCCCCCTGCCAATATCCCTTTTATCTTTTGGAAATCATTCCCTTGTAAAAACCCTTTTCCCTAAACTAACTCTGCCCTTTTCCCTAGCTAAAACCCCTTTCTCTAGCTTAAAATCCCATTTCTATTAATAATATTCATTCTCCTTTACTAATTTCCCTTTCCTAATAAAACACCCAAACCCCACTTTCCCATAGTTTAAAAGTGCTAAATATGTATTGGGCCCCAACTTCCCTTTTTTATTTAAATTCCATGCCCAATACAATACCCCCTTATAATATATTAGATTATATTTTATATTTAAATCCCACTCATATCACTCCCTAACCCTTTGCTTATTACATAATCTGACCACCATTATATATACCCCCATCCCTTCATATATTAAAACCCATTCATATATAGGTTATATATTTTAACCATCACAATATATAAAACCCCAACATCTTACATACCCATTCGCATATATTCAGTTCCTGGTCCCACCTTATAAACTCACCATTAATGACGTATGTATGATTTTCTTAGATCGGATCCAACAGCCCTTACACCATTTCGCACCGTCGATGGCTCGATGTTTAATAGGATGAGAAGATTGTGAAATATGTGGTTTTCGCACTCCACTCCCCTCCCACGTGGCACCCTCATGTGCTATCGTGTTCCCTAATCCTAAACAGTAAATTATCTACATCTATCCATCTGAACCAGTGATTCAACCACCAAACCAAACCCAAAATCAAAACCCAATCATTCTTACATAACTATCCTAAACTCAACTAAAATCAACAAAGTTAAATCATATAGAGAGCGCCCTCTCTGAGCATTAGAAAGGCTAGATCCTAAAACTTAAAAGTGGGTTTGTGGTTACCTTGGTGAGTTATTTATTTAACCTTAAGAAATTAACGAGTGATAACATACTCGCGACCATACTGGGGACTGTTATCAATCTACTCCAAAAAAATTATACAAGAATCAGATCTTATCTATGATGGTGGACAGTGATCAGACACACAAATATTAAAATCATCCACCTGGCGATTCCTACTCCAAATCAATTTCAAATTCAAGACTCCACTAGATAAATGAACCTAGAAGAACATCATGGGAATATCAGGTTTTCAACTTGGATTTTAATCCAAGACATTATGTTCTTTCTTATCAAGAAGGTTTTTCAATGTATATTGTATTTTAGTAATGATCTTAGACTAATATTTGATTATTTTCTTTGAAGATTGTAAATATAATTTCTTCTTTTGAGCAGCTTTCTTCAAAAAATTATGATAATTTTCTTTCGATTGAGAAACCTCAAGTAATTAAGACTGATCTTACAATCCCTGTACATATTCATGTACCTAGTAAAGTTCCTGATAGATATAAGCCCCTCATTTTACCTCCTATACTCCATAATTTCCCTCATAATTATTACACATATCTCCCCAAATTTGATGGAGAAAATAGTAACTTCACCACAGAAAAACATATTCAAGGTTTTGAGAATTATCTGGATCTATTTGAGATTGATGAAGATGATGTTAGAATCAAATTTTTTCTCTTTCTTTGTAGAGTAAAGTAAAAAGTTGGTTCAAGAATCTGCCTATTGCAAGCATCTCAACTTTCAAGCAGTTTGTGATAGAAGAATATAATCAGTTGAAAAGATAGCCAAATGAGACAATACATCAAATTTTTGCAGATTTAATCAATTTTATTATTCAATGCCATCAAATATCAAACCTCCTCCTAATTCAGCTCTCTTGCATTATCCAAAAGCATTTGATCCAGAAATAGAATTTCATTTAAGAGAAAGAAATCCCTCAACACTTGAACAAATGCAGTACATTGCAATAGATGTAGAATTTCATCTGCTAATTAGAAGGGAAAAGTTGAAAGCAAAAAAAGAGAAGAAAAACATTGCTGAAGTAAAACTCAACATTTTGATAATAAAAATAGAAGAAATGATATAGATCACCATGAAAGATGAATTTTTTATTCAATATCACCATGACCCACTTATTGTAAGAAAAGAAAAGGTTGTTGGTCATAAATACTTCCCTGTTAATCATAACTACCATAGATCAGAAAATGGATTTACATATCAATAAGTAGAAGAGCAGTCTGTTGATCTAATGTGTATGTTGGATGACATTCCTTCTTTTAATGATTTTCCTTAGTATGATTAGTATGATGATAATTATGTTCTTCAACTTCAAGTTAACTTTACAAAGAAATTAGTAGCTTGTTTGGGAAATGAGGAAATGCAGTTTCAGCAGCTTGAATACAATGATCAACCAATACAAATCAGTTATGAGAGTGAAAAAGAAAGTGCAGAAAATAAGGAAATAAGTGAAGAATCTTTGCCTCTTTTTTTTGCTTCTTTTCAGTTCATCAGAGAAAATTTTAAAGCAATAAAAAAAGAGCAGTTTTTAGGTATTGTTATTGACAACAAATAAGAAAATGAAACTCTTGATCAGGATTCTTTAGTGTCACAATTGCAGTTATCAAATTCCATCGAAACACATGATCAAGTAACACAGAAAATTTGTTAATTTATGTAGATGTTCTATGCTTGATGTAACTTTACTTTTCACTACAGCAATCACATAAACAATCAAGTAAAATGTTGATAGAACATACCAGTGGATATACAGAAGAAAAACCAGAAACAGAAAAAATGTGGTGGTGCATTACGGCGGTCAATAGGATGCTTCAACCAACCAAGTCTCCTTGGTCATGCAACCCAGCATGTGTCACAATAGCGCTCAAAACAGCCACACGTTCAACTCAAAGTCAACCCCATAAAAGTCAATGTTGCCCAAAAAAGTCACGGCAGCAATAGTAGCAACAGCAGCACCACCAGCAGCAACGACAGCAATAGTAACACCACTAGCAGCAATAGCAGAAGAAACAAGTAAAAGTCAACGTAGCACGGTCTACATTCAACCTTTGACCTCGGTTCTTGTGCCAAAATGTACAGCCTTCCAAAATCAAAGTCTCCACCAAAAATAAGATCCTTTGGACCATGCATTGACCAAAGTCAACGTTGGTCAAACTTGCGTGGAAGCCCTACCTACAGCAGCTTCCTCTTCGTCCTTCTTTCCCACGTGTGAACTAAAACTGCCTCCAAGGAGCTTGAACCAATCAGAAGAGGAGAGATGATGTGTGAGGATGAGATGATGAAATTTCCTCCAATGTTGACTCTATTTATATCAATTACTGTGGTGTGTGACACATTTGTTGGGGGTGTAAAACCTTAAGGCCAACCTGCACATATTTTGAAATTATTAAAAATAAATTTAAAATAAATGTTTTGCTCATGAGATCAAGATGATATTTAGATCAATATTGCACCTCTTCGAAAGAGGATCCCAATAAAAATATTGGTGTCTTCATCTGAGCAACACAACATGGAGTTTGGACCTAGTTGTCTAATTTTAACACTCCCTCTCAACTAGGGAGAACTCCATCCACCTGTGAAATCAAACATCATGCGTCATCCAACCGTAACTTGCTTTGCTGGCCTCTTTATTTTAGAACAAAAGTGGGTCAGTCACAAAGACATCATTCCCGGCTGACAGATTCAGCCTAGAGGTCCGAAACCTCTATAGGACTCACAAAGAGTCTCATACCAACTCGAAGTTGGTTTATCTGACCCAAAGTCAGTAGGAGGTCCTAAACCTCAATAGGACTCAAGAGAGATATACTAACCCGAAGTTAGTTTCACTAACCTGAAGGCAGGTGGAGGTCTGAAACCTCACTAGGACTCAAGAGAGCCATATATTAACCCGAAGTTAGTTTCACTGACCTGAATTCAGTTGGAGGTTCGAAACCTCTCTAGACTTGATCCCAAATCAAGTGGTTGGACTGTGCCATCCTAGATAGAGAGTATGGAAATATCTGATGTGTCCATAAGTCTTTGCTACTAGTCTCTAGCTTTTCCCACCTCATTGGCCAAATGAGAGGTACTTCCCATGAGTCCGGAACTCAAATGGGTAGGATGCATACGGGGCACAGATCATGAGAGGCGAACGAACTCAATCATCTTAACGGTAAGGCAGAAGCACCACAAGGTTTGGAAAGCCTAACCTCGTGTGTGCTTATAGCTCTGAGGAACCATCCCAGCCTCTTGAAGCTCCACAGAGTCTCAGCTGCCCACGATCCCTGGTGAGAGATGTTCACGATCTGGTAAGATTCTCACGGAAGGTTAGGAACATGACCTTCCCCAAGGGAATTGTGAGAATATATGTGACCTGCTCATTAATTCCTATATGATCGAGCCTTATGGCGCCTCGCTATACCATATCCGAGATAAAGTGGCACCAGCCATCAACATGCTTGGATTGTTCGTGGAACACGGGATTCTATGACAAACGAATCCCCCTCAGGTTATCACAAAGGATAACGATGGCATCTAGCACTTGCTCAAACAGCTCACTGAAGAGCTTTCACAACCACGTGACTTCACAATAGGCCATACATGTTATAATGTATTCTGCCTCAGCGGTGCTCAAGGCCACTGACTTCAATTTCCTACCCGAAGCAGATCTACGTGTGAAGCAACATCCAGATGTGCTCTTGTGATCCACCACACTGCCAACCCAATTGACATCAGTATATCCATGGAGTTTCATACTCCCGACAGTGTATCTCAACCCATGGTCTAACGTGCCACAGAGATATCTCAAGAGTTTCTTAGCACCAACCCAATGAATGTTATGGTAAACCATGTGTTGACTCAAAGTGTTCACTGCACAACATACGTCTGGATGAGTGTTCAATAAGAACATCAGGGCCCCAATGAGTTGACAATACTCAGTAGGACACGGGCCCAACAACGCTACCACTCAACTTCTTAAAGTTGAGCTCCATTGGTGTCGACACGGACTTACAGTCCACCATACCAAGTCTTTCCAGAAGCTTCACAATGTATTTTCCTTGAGAAAGGAAAATCTCGCCAGGTCTCTGCCAGACCTCCAGGCCTAGGAATTAGTGCATTAGTCCTAGGTCTTTCACCTCAAACTCAGTAGCACACTGATGAATGAGAGGATCAGCACCTGTCAGGAAGAGGTCGTCCACATACAGCACCAGGATGAGAAGCTTCTCTCTATCAACCTTGAAGTAAAAGTTTGGATCAGCATTACTATGAGTGAAGCCCAGCTTCATCAGGTAGTTATCTATCCTCTCGTACCAAGCTCTAGGTGCTTGCTTCAACCCATAAAGGGATTTCTTCAACCTGCAGACATGGTTGTCCCAATCCTGGACTTCGAACCCCATAGGTTGCTCTACATATACCTCTTCCTGTATCACACCATGCAGAAATGTGATCTTTACATCCATCTGATGAAGACTCCATCCTTACGTAGCAACAAGGGTTATTATAGATAGAATGGTGGTCATAGGAGCAAATAAGTCAACATAGTCTATGCCTTCTTTTTTAGAGAAGCCACGGGCAACGAATCTTTCCTTGAAATTTTCAGCACTTTCATCAGATCCATGTTTGATCTTGTAGATCCATTTCGAGGTGACAACTGCTTTGTCCTCTGGTCTTGGAACCACATCCCAGACATCATTCTTCATTATGGACTCATAATCTTCATGCATAGCATCCTTCCATACTTGATGCTTTACGGCTTCCTCAAAAGATCCAGGCTCGGATTGTTCAATAGTACTCATGACTGCTAGATACCCTTGGTATCTACCCAGCTTCTTGCTTTCACGAAATGTCCCCCTTGGGGCCATATGTCCCTCAGCATCCTCGAGAGTGTCCCTGAGCCATGATGGTCTCTTTCCCAGTGAAGGAGGTGTATCAATCGGGTCCATCGATCCTTCAACATCAAGCATTGTCTTATCCTTCGGTTCCTCTTGATTTCCAGGCCTTGCTTCATGATCTTCCTCAGATCTTAGAAGATTGACTACTTTCCTCAGGGAAGCATATTCATCAAAGGTGACATTGTGGAATATCTCCACTTCCCTTTGACCAGGCACATAGAATTTATATGTCTTCAAAGTTTCGTTGTAGCTCACAAACATTGTGGTCTCCCTCTTGATGCTAGCTCCTCTGCAAAAGTTCTTGAACTTGTTTGACTCATATTCAGTGCCATTATCGGTTTGTCGAATAGCATCTCATGTCATTGCTCCCAATGGACTTCCTCCAACCTGGTAAAGTGTATCAATTCTAGACCCAAACATGATAGCTTCCTTGAAGCTCTTCTTCCACATAAAAGAGTCTACTAATGAATAATTTTAAACCTTTTATAGGTCTTCCATGGCCAAGAAGTAGACACAAGGTTCTTCAAATTAGTACATAGAGTACATCCTGCGGAGGACTCCACACCTGAAAGAGGCTGCTAACAGGTCGCGCCCCACCTTTCATGGGATATGTGGCATTATTCTCCAAGACAATTTCACATTTATATCCTCTCTCAACCATGATGGGGCCTGAGGCACCATATATATCGTTCTTGTGAGATCCAGGAAAATGCTCAGTGTGGAGAGCGCAAAAGCAGAGAGGGTAGATACAAGAATGAATTCATTTCGTTTATCAACAAGATTTGATTCACAGGCACCGGAATTTCCCTTGACCTTTGAAAGTGTCCATGATCATCACTTAGAGAGCCTTCATCTTTCCTTGGAACCTGTTGTTCCTTTGATTTCCATCCCTCTGGTTGTTGTTGTTGTGATCATCATCAGGAGAATCCTTCTTGAAAGGGAATTATCTAGCATAGTGACCTGGCCTATGACAAGTGTAACACTTGCCCTTTTTTCCTTGTGCCCCTCCTCTTCCTTTGTTCTTTGGACCACCAAAGTTCTTCTTTCTAGAATGAGAAGTGTAGGCAGCATTCCCTTCATTTTCATACTCCTTCATTCTTGTCTCTTCTTTAACACATCTCGACAGTACCTCGTCAAAGTCAGGTATCACATTATTATTGAGAATGGTAGTGCGAACACATGCCATTCGAATGGGAGCCCTCCAAGTGCAGTGAGTACCATCTCTCGATAAGCTATTGCCTCCCCAATAGCCAGCAGATTGTTCCTGATCTCTATCAACTTTCAAAAGTATGATTGGACAAACTCATCCCTACCTTTCTTTAGATTCTTCAATTTATTCTTGAAGAATAGCACTTGATTTTCATTTTTGGCCTTGAACATGAGGATCAATTTATAATATATCTCTTTGGATGTGCCTAGCTCAAAGATGTAGGCCACCAGACTCTTATGAAGGGATTTCCTGATCATCAGCTTTGCTTTGATCTCCCCCTTCTTGTACTTTGTTTTGGCAGCAATAGTAGCAGTGGATGGAGGTTCTTGGATTTTACCCTGCACATAGTCCATGACATCTTGGTCTTCCAGTTTGAGATCCAATATCATCTTCCAAACATGGAAGTCATCCTTCCTAGTTGTTGGCGAGGAAATAAGTCTCGCGGGCAAGACCCAAGTTTGGGGATTGGGGCCAACAAAGGAGTCTACTGTAGTCTAGCACCACGCCGGCATTTTCACCCTACTCCGAAGAGAAGAGAGTGTCACCCGAGGTGTGCCGCGACCACATGTAGGAGGGGAATGGATTAGTGTTGGCGGATGGATCCGCAACTCGGAGCTAACATAGGATCATTTGCGCACATAACATCATACATAGAAGATATTCTCAGAACATTATGCAGATACTAAGCAAATAAATTTTAAAGTAGCACAGACATCATGCATACATTTAATTCATATGATAAGATAGCAATCTTCAAATATATTAATAACCATTCAGCAAGATCCAGAGTTACATTGCTCGACAGGAAGAGCTTTCCAGATTCTATCACAGAAGTCCCACAAGACAGAGAGAGATAGATACTATAGCCATGCTAGATCGACAGAACCATAGGAAATACAAGGATGTCGCACTCAGAACAGAACTCTTATGCGACGTCTGCTCTAACCTCTTCGATCCCTCTGCATTTGTGCATGACTCTCTTTTCTACTGGGTGATGGCCTATTTATTCACCCGTCAGTGCAACTGCTAGTTTCTCTTGTGTTCTTCCTCAGCTGCTTTCAGCTTCTTTTTGTTGCACATGAGTTCCGCTATCTGTTCTTTGCTGCATATTCTCTTCTTCTACACTTATCTGCGCCAACCTCTTCATTCATCTCCTGCTCCTCCACAACCTCGGCAGCGCCACTGCCTATTGTTGTTGCACCTGCCACATGTCGATCCGCAACCCAAAATCTGCTCCTTATTCAAAATTCAAAACAAGGGCCCCAATAGGCCCCGACCACAGTCTCTTGACTCATCCCGAGTCAATCGCAAATCATTGTCTCTACCTCCATAGCTTCGTCTGACCCTGTTCCCTGGTCCTGCTGCGCACCTTCATTTTGTTGCCCAAACAAGGGCCCCAACTTCGGGACCTTGCTCAAAGCTAAAGCCTTAAGCTCGTGGAAGGTTACCACAGCCTGCTGCCACCCCTATAATAATGCGTCCGTCTCCATCGTGATCTTGGTGACAGCTTCCTCCCCGACGTTCGTCAGTACAACACTAAATACTGTTCTGATTTGGGTTCCGGCCTCGATGGCCAAATGCTGCATCATCCAGGAATTGATCGATAGGGGATGGTGAAGCTCCCGAATTGCCTACTTGGCCATTGCTGAATTGGCCTCTGTCTGATGGATCTGAACCTCTAGAGCATCCACCTGGGCATACAGCTGGTCCAGCGGCGAGGGGTCCATAGCATCTTGTATTTATTTGGAGAGTTGTTGTAGCTGAGCCGAAATCGGCTGTGTCTTCACTGTAAGGGTCGTCGATCATTCCTGTAGACCTTTCAGGAGGTCGTAGGCATCTCTGGCTGCAGTACTGAGAGCTTCTTGCATCTTGGTTACCTGGCCCTATTTCTCGGAAATTTGTGTTGTGTAGACTGCCGCTGGGTCGGGCAGTGTCGGTTGTGCTGCCAATGCCGCCCGGAGTTCTATGTTCTCCTGGTGTAGGTTGGAGTATGCCACCTTGATGTGGATTTATCGCTGTAATACGTTCGTTTCTGGCACATCCGCGGGCAGCTGATGGTAGTGAGCCAACACTGCAGGCCATACTTCTGTGAAAACCCTGGCCACTTCGTCCATCTGGTCCTGTAGTTGCCCGTGTGCCATTGTGATTTGCTCACGTTGTTCTGTAAGCGCGATTACCTGTTGTTGTTGTTGCTCACACCTCTATTGTAGCTTGGAGTGGAGCCTTTCCGCCTACTGGGGTGCCCTCTAGATGAAGTGGTACAGCTGAGTCGTGCCCCATGTCTCCATGCGCCCCTGAAGTACCTTGATCCGACCGCCGTTCCTGCAATGGTTGCCCACTGGAAACTGATTTGGTGGATTTCCCTTGAGGGGATGGCAGTGGAGTTTGATGGGGTGCAGAGTCCGCCATATTCAGGTTCGGCCACTCCCCCTGATATGCTTGGACGGGCTGCTGGAGTGGAGTAGACTCAGGGAGTGTCCTAGCCATGTCTGCAACTATTTGTGCCATCTGTATGATTAGGTCAGTAAAATTGGTCTGGGGGTCCACAGCGGGGTTGGCTGGTGGTACCACTTTTGTGCCTGAGTCAGCCTTTGTTCCCTGGTCCCCATTGAGTATGTTCCGGATTACTGGATCTGATACAGTGGCGGATGAGTTGGATGGGGTAGATGAAGTGGTAGGTGGGAGTGGGTCGATATGAGGTGGTTAAATACGGACGTTTATGAATTCGAAGGGGTTAATGGGAGGGTGAGGTGGAAACCCGTTTGCTTCCCCTGTCTCGGCAAGTGGTTCTTCCTGGATGGGTACCCCTGGGCTCAGTTATCGAGGTAGATACTCCTCTGTGAGGTCAACCACCGGGCTTGATTCTGTAGTTCTGGCCCTCTTGGCCTTTGGTGCCGCTTTGGGTTTAGCGGGCTTACTCTTTTCCCCCACCGGGGTGGCTACTGGGCTTGGTGAACTAAACAGTACATTTAAAATGGGGGTGCTGATGGAGGTCGTGGGTGAAAGCGGGGTGGACTGAGAAACCTGAAATTCAGAAAAAACTAGGAGAGGAGTGGCATTACTTGATATCACGTGGACCACTTTGTTGAAGCTTCGTAGTTGGGTATTTAGTTGTCGAATGATTGGGAGGAGCTGCAGGCTGGAGACCCTGTTTGCTGCCTCCGTCGCCGATTCGCCTGGCAGTCGATGTGGTAGCATATTCTCGAAGTTGTATGTGTATACCCCGCTTCAGACTTCCATCGTGACCCCCGTCCACGAACAAACTTCAGTATGGAAGGTTGTGTCGTCGAGCTGGAATTTCAACAGCCTCATCTAGAATGTCTCCTCTGGCACACAAGTAGGTTGGAGGAACGTATGCTTGTGGGTGACCCCAAACCAAACTTGCTCGTTGTATCTGTCTAGCATATTCCTGGGGATCCTCTGTTGGCTCATCACCACATCAATCATTAAGCCATACCAACTCCGGAAGGCCTCCCGTTTACCTCCTTAGTGCTGGGGTCTCCCGATACCTTCCATGGAATGAATTTCATTGCCAGCGACTGATTCTCCGCTATCTCTATCAGCATCCTGATGAGGGGGGAATGCCACTTCCACATAGCTAGCGAGACTATAAAGTATCCATAGATTAATCTCATTGTCCTCTTGTAGTTATCCTTGCATGCGTTGAACAGCTCCTTCAGCAGGAAGGAGCACTAGTTCAGCCTGGTCCCCTGGACGCAATGCTCTGCAATCGAAATGGTGTCCAAGGTACACTCCCCCTTAGTTTAATGCCTCATTGTCTTACTGGAAATGAGGTAGCACGCGAACCTGATATCGGGCTTATTGATGAGCTCGATTTTCGCTCCCTTCCCTCCCCTTCGGGGGCCATATTTTGCATAATAATTAGTGTCCCCCGACTTCTTTGCTCTTTTGGAGATGGTCTGGAATGCTGAAAAAACGTCCCGACCTTCCTGTGAAAGCCCTGTCATTCTGTGAATGTCCTCGGCGTGGATTGGAATTTCTTTTCCCAGCCACAAGGAACCATTATGAATTATGCTTAGCAAGAACTTGGTACATTGCATGGCAGCACCTGTCGTCCCAAAGACTAGCAGGTTCCTCAAATTCAATATTGAGGACTGCTGGATGCCTCGAAACTCAAGCAAAATTCTTGTTGCTGCTTGCCCTGCCTCTATGGTGTAGCTCTCCATGTACACTTGTCGTTTGAGCACTAGAAACTCGAAAGAATCTGTGAGATCTGCATCGATGAGGGTTGCATTGTCATACTTCCCGACGAGAGACTCCATTTTGTGAATCCTACTGTCGAGCTCATGCTCTACTACTACTGGATTGACTCTTGTCATCTTTGCACGTCGCTGATACACCTGTAAAACAGTTCTCGGCCCCTTCTCTTGGCTCTCTGCTTCGGGGCACCTCTGCTGCTCTGGTTCTGCTCCAATTGCCTTTGCTTCTTCATAAATTTCTATCTCTAACTCAGATCTCTCTAGCATTCTCGCGCTTTTCTTCATGCAGGCTATGTAATTAACTGGCACGAGTGAGGTTGATGAGACCCCATAACGAATTAATTCTTGCTGGCATCCTCCGCGGAGATAATCGTGTGATCAGTCGCCTGTTGAGGTTTGTTCTGACATTTTCTGACGGTGGTATGGGGAAATGGGCGGACGCGACGACTGAGGTTACTTCTAATTATGGAAAAATGATTACTGCAAGGTTACTTCTAATTATGGAAATTTATATTGCAAATCTGGGCGATCCTACGGATTGACACAAGTACTAAATGAAATGATGGGGACTGACACTTGACACGTTTTATTATCCTACAGGGATGGCATACTAGACCTGCCCCTCCCCGACCACAATCGGTTGCATTGCGGTCCCTGCAATCGAGCGGTTATGTACGACCTATGCATGGACAAATGACTCTACCTATGCTCATCTCGAGTGTGAGAGATTTATTCCACTACTCTACTCTACGGACTTCTCTCGGGTGCGAGAGTTATTAACAGAAAGCTAAAGAAACTTAGTCATGGTAGGGCTTCAGGCATGAGCCATTCACCCAGCCAGGTAAAATAGTACCATCCATTTGAGCCAACTGAACTGCTTCGGAATCCTTAATTTTGATGACAAAGTAGGGTCCCAACCAGTGCATCTGTAATTTCCTTGGAAACTTCTGAAACCTGCTATCGTATAGGAGGTCTCGACCGCCAACCTGGAACGTTTTTCTCTTAATGTGGCGATCAGGCCACGCCTTTTGCCTGTCCTTCTGAACCTGTTGATGAAACTCGACAAGGAACCTTGCTTCGTCAAGTTCCTGTAATTTATGTTGGTGTTCCTGTAGCGATACCTCCTTTGAGAAATTTAGGGATGTGGCGATCAGAAGGCTCGGTATGGTGAACTCGGCGGGAATCACAGCTTCCTGGCCATACACCAGCTAGAAAGGTGTTTGATTCGTCAAATGCTTCACCGTTGTTCTGTAGGCCCACAGTGCGGTTGGCAAACGTTCATCCCAGTCATCCCGTTTGGCATCACAGATCTTTGTCAAGCTCTTTTCAATGATTTTTTTCAATGCTTCGACAGTTCCATTGGCCTGTGGGTGGTACGGGCTGCTTTTGTGATGTTGGATCATGAAGGTGTCCAGCCGCGATTTGATTGTTTCATTAATGAAGTGTGTACCTTGATCACTGGTTAAGCTCCTGGGGCAGCCAAACCTGCTGATGATGTTCTCAAAGATGAACTGGGCTGTTGTATCTATCATATAGTCCCATACCACCACTGCTTCGGCCCATCTGGTGAGATAGTCTGTGGCAGTGATGATGTACCGGGCCTTTGAATGCCTAGCTACAGGGGCTATGGGGCCTATGAAGTCGACAACCCACTTCTCAAATGGTTGCAATACGTTCACCGAGTGTAGTGGGAGCTCGTCTCTATGAGAGGGCCTCCCTGTTCTCTGACAAACATCGCATTTCTTGACAAATTATTTACTATTGGCATGGACCGTTGGCCACCATAGTCTAGCTTGTAGCACTTTCCTGGCGGTGGGTTTCACCCCCACATGGCATTCCCACAGAACGGTTTCGCGTTCATGGTCGAGGACACACCTCCGCAGAATCTCGTCAAGTCCCAATTTGTACAACTGCCCTGCAATCAGTTGGTAGTCAGCGGCGCGGAAGACCAGGTGTCGTTTCTGGATTGAGGTATAGTGCTGAGGACACTTCCCAGTGGTGAGGTAAGTTGCGATGTTGGCCAAATAATCTGGTATGGATTCTACCCAGAAAATATCACCATTAGGAAATTTGATCATCTAGAGAGCCCTCGTTCTCACCCGTCTCCAACCTGGATAAATGATCGGGCCTGACATTTAGCCTTCCGGGCTTTACAATCACTTCAAAGGTGAATTCTTGAAAGAGTAGGAGCCATCGACATATCCGTCCTTCCAAAACTGGCTTATTAACTAGGTACTTCAGTGCGGAGTGATCAGTGAAGAACTTGAACTTACCTCCTAGGAGATAGTGGCAGAACTTCTGGAGCGAGTACACCATTGCGAGGGCCTCCCTCTTCGTGGTGGTGTAATTCCGCTCCACATTGGACAGCTTGCGGCTGGAAAAGTACACTGGGTGGTCAATCGTCGTCTCCCCCGGTTGTGCTAATACAGCCCCAAGTGCAATACCAGAAGCATCGATGTGCACATGGAACTGTTTATCCCAATCTGGGTGCACCAGAATGGGCATCATTGCCAACTTCTCCTTTAAAGTGTCAAGGGCTAATTTGCAGTCATCCATCCACTAGAACACCTCTGACTTCCGCAGTAATTTTTCTAAAGGAGCAGTTATTTTCGCATAGTTCCTGATGAACCGTCTATAATAACGCGTGTGCCCCAGCAGCGACCTCAACTGCTTCACAGTTTCCGGGGCTTCCATGTGGACGATCACTGCTACCTTGGCGGGGTCGACACAGACCCCTTGCCTGCACACTATATGTCCTAGGAGCATTCCGAACAAAACTGAAAAGATGCATTTCTTCAGGTTCAAGGAAATTTGCAATTGTCGACACCAATCGAACATTATGCGTAGAAGGGTGGCATGGTCTTTCAACAAACTGTAGACGCTCCAGTCATCCATGTAGACTTCCAAGAACTTATGAATGTATTCCCGGAAAGCAGCGATGACAATCCTGGAAAACATGGCAGGTGCGTTCTTCAACCCAAACGACATCACGTGATATGAAAAAGACCCCCACTCGGTGGTGAACGTCATTTTCGTCTTGTCTTTTTCCGCGATGCACACCTGATGGTATCCTAAGAACCCATCAGTGAAGGAGTATGCCTCATTCCCCGCAACGTTGTCTAGTACTTCGTCGCTGAAGGGGGTGGGGAATGGGTCATGGATGCAGGCGTTGTTCAAAATTTGGTAATCCACACAGACGTGGATTTCTGACTTGTCCTTCTTATTTTGAATGACGATGGGACTCACCCACTCTGCTTCTTCCAGAGGGAAGATTAGACCTGCCTTCAGCATTTTGTCGATCTCTAGTTTGACTTTCTCCTTGATCCGTGGGTTCAGCCGGTAAGGTCGATGCTTCACTGTCCTGGCGTCCAGTTTCAGCACAATTCTCAGCTCTCCAAGATCCCCTTTGATTCCTTTTAAATCCGCAATTGATGAAGGGAATAGGTCTTCGTATTCCTAGAGGAGACTGAAAATTTCCTTTGTCATCTCCTCGTCCCAGTAGTCCCCAACTGTAGCCAGCTTGGGTTTTTCCTCCGTGCCGATGTTTATTTTTTTTTTCTTCAGCAGAAGTAGATGGACTCCTTCAGTGGTAGGCTCTTCTTTGATGTTCTGCTCTCCTTCTGTCTCTTCAAATTATAGGTCCCTCAGGTCCTCCAAACTATCATCGTCTAGCTTCCTATCAATCTGTTGGCAAGCCAACTTACGCCTGCCATCAGGATTCAGTACTAATGGCCTCCCGTCTGTGCCTGGATCAGGGAAAAACAATATCCCTTTTATGGCCTATAATGCTTGGGACATTAGGTCTGTCCTCCCCTCAATGAAAAACACTGAACAAATTTGTCTGCAACCTCCTGCCAAGAACTGGTCCCTCTATTCCTCTCTTCCTCTAAGTACCAGGCATGTGGGATGGTATCTAAGGAGTGGACAAACTGATGTACCCAAAGCTCCTCCGGGTACCCTACACTTCACCACTGCTCCTGACAGGCTTTCAGGTGGTCTCTCGGATCAGAATTTCCTTGGTACCTTTTCTTGCTTCGAGGTCCTTCATCTTCCTTGAACCGTGCCCTCAAAGCCTCCGCAACACAACTCCACCGCGACAGGGAGTTGCGGTGATTTTTCCACCACCTGGCTGATGTGGACTGTTGTGCCACGTCCAAGAGTGGTATCCTATTTTCCTTTGGTTCCTTGTCTTCTACCTTTGCAATGAAGGTATTTACTACTTTCATATTGGACAAGGTGGGGTATTCCCTTATCTCAGCTCCAATCCAATGGACTCTGGCAATCCTGGCACATCTCCTCATACTAGTCTCATACCCACCTTACTTCCAGTCCTTCCAAGCTAGTTCGGATCCCAGCTCCGAGCTCTGGACACTTCGCCAGCTTACGGAGGCGGTCACTTTCAGGTTAATATAATCCTCCCTCTTCCCTGCTGTCATCTGGTAGAGGTTATCCAATATCTGAGCATCCTCCCTATTATCTACTATTTATGTATATCTCAGTCCTTGATACGGGTCGAGCAGCTGAGTGACTCGAACTTCCCCGTCTTCAAAAATCATGATCTCCTTCTTTAGATCAATGATAGTGTCGTTTTCAAAATCCCAGTCGATTCCTAGCAATGCAGGATACGGATCTTTGTCTCCCATAATATCTATTACCTCAAAATCTGTGTAAGTCTTCACCCCTGCGATGTCGACCTCGACATCTTCGAGTCTTCCGATCGGCACAATGTAGTACTGGTTTTCCATCCTGAGCTGGATCGGCGAATAAGTTAGCCATGGCCTCCCTAGAGCTTCCCAAGTCTTCCAAGGCAGGATATTGACGTTAGATCCCAAATTGAGCATGGTGTCTCTAATCTAAAATCCCTCAACCTACGTGTTTAACCAGAACTCTTTTCTCGTTCTTCTTTTGTTCCACTTGACTCATTGCACATACTGTGGTGCTGTGTCCGAGGATTCCCTCGTTCCTATGTGCCCCTACAATATGTCCTCCAGGATATACTTGAGTTGTTCCCGCATCGAAGCATTGTCAACAATTTTGAAGAACAGGTGGAGCCATTCCTCAATCAGAGCCGTCGTAGCGCTCTTTTCTCCAATATCTTTCTTCATAGGTAACCCAATACCTTTGTCTCCCCCTAGCTGGGCAAAAGTTTCTACCGCCTTCTGGAAATATTTCTTTTGCGTTTCCGGCCTGATTAGTTTTTTCGGGGATGCGGGCCTAATCACCTGCATCGGCTCTTTCTCATGGGAATCCTCCCCCGTTTTCTTCCCTCCTCGCATAACTATGGCTACATTCGTCATGGTCAGATTCGTCGTCCCTCGAGGTTCTGCATTTACTAGATTCGTGCCCCTCTACCTTGCTCGTTCCTCCCACTTCTTGATAAGTTCAGGGCAGTCCTCTGTTGTGTGGGTGTTCACGAGGCACTGGGAACACCACGGTCTTCTGGGCAGGGGGCATTCATGAGCCACATGACCCTCCTAATCACAGTTGTAGCATTTCAGTGGACCCCGTCCCCCTATGCGACTTCCACGCATACCACCTTCTCTGCCTCTGGGAACCTCATTCACCCTGCAGGAGGGCCGGTCCAATCGATCCACCAGCGCGTCTAGAGCTCTGCACTATTTGATGTTGTGAATCGTCGAAGCACAGAACTCATAGTACACGTTGTTTGGAATGTTGGAGTACTTCTGCAAAATTGAACACATCCGAGGTTGATGACCCACCATTCGGCAGATTTCGCAATACTCTGTTGCAGCTTAGGTCAGTTGATTTGGGAACCCGGCATACGGTTGTTGCGGAGGATAGAACCCTGTTAGCCACCTATATTTTTCTATTATATCAGCTGGTGGCTAAATATTCTTGGCAGCCTTCAAGAAACAAATTCAGGCCTAAAATTGTTGGTACTTGAAGTCTGTTGGTAAGATTCTAAACTACTGGTCGGTTCTGCATACTCTTCCTCCTCTCTGCCTCTGATGTTCCATGAAAATCCTAATCAAATATTGCTGCATCCTCCTCCTTTTTCCTCTCCCCTTCTTCCATCTTTCCTTCATTTCTTCAAGTCTCCTTTCATCCATAAAAACCCCACCAAACCCTTTTATATTCCTTGCCCCTCCAATAATCTCATTTCCTAAGGTTAAAAACTCACTTTTTGACCTATCGGAACCTTTCTCCTTTTGCAAAAATCAGTTAAAAACCATAGAAAAACATACGTTTCTGTCGTTGGGTGTTGGCCCCTCGGAGCTAGCCCTTTAAACTCTCCCTCCATATGCCATGACGCCGGTTCCTTATTGCTAAGACACTTGGGCGCTGCTCCTAAATAATTTATTACCCGAAAGACATTGAAAAACCTTCATAACACACAAAATCCGGGTTTTATTTTATTTTTCCGCCAAAGAAATTACGTTAAAACTCAACCGTTGATCCGTTCTACAGATCAACGATGCGGAGTGAACCTTCGTCTGGTGGCCCCCCCCCCCTTCGCCGCGCTGTTTTCCAGTTCCACCAGTTTCAGCCCGCACCACCTTTCGTCCAGGGGCAGTTTTATACCGTCGGCCAGCAATTCCACACGCTGGCCGACGCATGTCCTCCACCTCATCCTCAAAACCGCCGTCGACCAGCGTTGCCCGCGCGTTAATCCTTGTCCCGTGGCCCTGCAGCGGGATTCACCCCCGCCGTCGGATCTGGGCCCTCCCATCCGACGGTCCCTGATCGCCTTTCCCGCTCACTCTTTAACGAACTTACCCGTTGATTAAATCTTCCCCGGCGCATTCGAGAGCCGATCCCCACCGTCGATCTCCGCAGATCGACGGCTCTCATTTGTTCTCCCGATTCCGTCGCACGGTCCATCTTTTCCTCCGTTGACTGTTCAGAACACCCCCGACCGTTGATCGCCATACGATCAACGGCTCTGATCGCTCCTTTCTCCTGCACGCCTTCCGATGCAGTCTATCCATATAACGCAGGATTTTCTCATTTTTCTCGTATTTTGCAGGGAAAAGTCGTTTGTTCGTGTTTTAAACAGGGTTCTCAGACCAGGAGGGTGACGATCCTCTATGTCTAAATTTCTCTGTATAAATCACCTGCAAGGTCATTTTTTCACGTTTCATCGGTGTTTCTAACAGCACTGATGCCTTTTTCTACCTACACAGCCCTGCTCAGCGAAGAATACCCGCAGAAACAACGCAGAGGAAGAGTATCGAGCTTTGAAGACAGAATGAACCAGAGCAACAGTTTTGTGAATAGATTAACGGGGATTACGGCCAAGACGGTTATCAAAATGCCTAATCCCCGGCTTAGAACAAAGATTAAAGAAAAACCTAAAAGTGTTCATCAGACAGATCGCCTCCACCGCCATACTTTGAGGTGAATTGATTCCTCAACCACCACAGTGCCACCTATTGCCTCAGAATGCTCAATCAGAGGATGAATTTATTGAACAAGATCAGATATTATGCCTCAGAACAACCAAAGAAGTTATTGCTGCACCAGATTTAATGACAGAATGTTTGCAGAGTAACCCTAACAGTACGCAGAGCCTCAAAGGTCAACAAAAGCTCCCTTCGAGCTTACTTCTTAAGTGTAAACACATTAATGCAATGTAACACCTGTAGAATTTCTTCATCGAGCCTCACGGGGTCGGGAAGACATTAATTCTGCATTAATTGTATTTGAGATCTTTTTATCAGATTTCACCTCCTCATCCTTCTATAAATACTCCAGAAGAAGATGAGTGAGGGGTTGGATTAGTTGGTTGTCAATGTAATTGCTGAAGTGTTGTAGCTGTTTCTGAGTGGAAAACTCTTGACTGTAAATAGTGGTTTCATAGGCTCTTAGAGCTCTGCTTGTAACAGATAGGTTAGATTGTGAAAAGAGATGGATTAAAACATTGGATTTGAAGATTGTAACGGGTTTGAAGCAATCAATACAAGCTGATTTATGGGATCCTGGTCTATGCTGATGGTGATGTTATTCTCACTGTAACTTGTTATTTTATTTCAGTTTTCAATTTGTTTCATTTTCCACTGTAAAGAACAGTTGAAAAAGCATTGTTAGAGTTCTTTGCATATTGAGCATATCGTTGACCTTCTACCACTTCAAAATCTTTATTTAAATGTTTTCTTTCAACTATGTTATTTGAAAATGATTTAATTCAGTCTAAGTACAGGGGTGTTGGCGTTCCCTCATCTTTTTGTCATAGCTGAATGTTATTTTTAAATGTTACTTTCAATATATGTTGTGTGAGGATGAATTGAGGAAATCAAGGTTAGCCCTAAGTCCCTTTCTTGCTTGCTCCACTATTTTATTGTTTCCCTTAGAATGTGTTAAAAGCTGACTAGTTTCGAAGGACTTATCAGATCTTAGACCATTCTAATGATCTTGGTGATTGTCTTGAAAGCAACTAAGTAAGGAAGAACTAGATGGGGGAGAGTGGGCCACACGTAGTTTACGCTCCAAAGGTTGCCTTCAGTTTCCCTTTGTTTTTAATCGTGTTCTATCGAAATTGTATCAAAGGCCGGATAGTTTCAAAGTACTTACCAGATCCTAGTTTGCTTCTATGTTTTTTTCTTAGAATTACTGGTCAAAGGCCCGGCTAGTTTCAAAGTACTTACCCGGATCTGAGGCTTGCTCTTTGTTCTACATTTGTTAATTCCCTTTCTTTTTGTATCACCCCATTCCATAAATCAAACTTCAAAGAGATCCTTAGGCCTAGATGACTTGCCCCATAGATTACTCTTGAACCTAGATGTTTAAATTAAATTCTCTTATGACTCCATAGCCCAATGGATTGAAAACTTGCCATCATCTTTCTTTAGAATCAAATATTATTCTGTTCACTTGCAACTTCTCACCTTTGAACCTATTTGCATATATATCTTTCCGTCTCAGACAGCAACTATGTTCAACCATCTGAGAAAACCGAACAAAACCCTTGGTCTTCATAACTAGCGTAACATCATCACCCTAAACTTCAAAGACAATATCCATCTTTGTACATATTGGAGAGATCCCTCTCCGGATTCAGGAGGGCTAGATCCTAGAATCCCAAATTTTGGTTGAAATGATGTTAACTGTCTGTGATCGGACTTTTCAATCTTTCTTATTCTGAGACCTAACATTCACAGGGACTCCTTGGAGAAAACCTACAGTCTTTTACATTCAAATCTATTTCAAATCTATTCATTAAAAAGCTTGCGTTGGGAGTTCCAGAGCACTTGCTTTATGCTTGAGATTAGCCACGAGAACCTAACATTTCTGGTGACTCCGCTGGGGACTTACCTACCCAGAATCTTCATTTAACATCTTGAGAAGTAACAAGCAGCCTTTTCAAGCACTACCAAGAACTGGTAATTATGATGAAATTTGTTGGAATCAGTGACAAACTAGGTCAACCCTAGGATTCTTTAAAGGTTTTATCTAACCTTGGAAAATCAGCTAGCTTAGCCACAAGGATAGACTCTCTTTGTTTCATAACCGTAGCTAAGTTTTGAGGCAAAGTTAGGACATTCTTTTAAACCACAAATATAAAAGCAACTCAGAAAATACCAAAAACATTTCAGATTAGTAGTAAAAAACTAGTTTTGATATCTTGTCTACGTCTTTGATGTGTTTTACCCTATACTCTTAGACAGAGTCTGGAAAGGGCCAGGTAGCCTCTGGATCTCATCCCTGGGGTGACATATCTGGTGAATGCCCTCCCAGTCAATCTCTGGTTAGAGTTTGTTGTGTTTTGAGATATCCTTGAAAAGGAATGTTTCACAAACACTGTGGTGGACAGTGCACTCCTGTGAAAATCCTCTCAATCTTCCACCTGGCGACTCCACCATCCTGAACAGACCTTAAGTCTCCACTGGGAAGAACCCTTATTATTATAACGACATTCAAACTCAGTTGGAGGATTGCAGGATCCGAATTGAGAAAAAATATTAGTTAACCATCCAAAGATTGTCATATCTGGTTGAACTTTTCTTGTTTAGTTGGGTCTAAACATATAAAAATTGTGGCTCCTAAAAAGATTCACACTAGAGCCCATCCTGACCCAGATCCCCCTGAAATAGTTGATAATCCAGAAAGAATTCTTAGGAAGTCTCCTAGGATACAATCTTCAACTATTCTCAGACCACCCCTAAGAGCTAATTCAGTTCCTGAAAACCTCTCAGCTCTTCATGAATCACAAATTGACTTATTAAACCCATTCAGGACTAGGTCATTTGGTGATTTAACTCAGTTAGATTCCGAGCTTACACTTTCATCTCCCGAAACAGGTGAAACTCTTGGAAATAGGCAATCAACACCTCCTGATTTATATTTCTTACATAATCTAGGTGTCCCTCATCCGAGATCAGCTCATAGATCTACTGCTGTTCCATCCACTTCTGTTCATCCTTCATCCACTTTTCAAACCACTCCACTTCAACCCACACATCCTCTTGTAAATCCACCCCCACCACATATCATGGCAGCATGGTATGCTCCCTTAGTCCTTCCTGTACCATTAGTCAATCTTCCACAGGACTATTAGTCCAAGATTCTATTATATGATGCTAATAATACCATAACAGCATCTCAACATGTGGACAAGATGAATGACTACTTTGACACAAATGAAATTGATAATGAATCTGTCAAAATCAGATTGTTTGCTCAAAGTTTGGGGGGAGAAGTGAGAAAATGGTTTAAAGGTTTAACCCCCCATAGTATTAATGACCTTCAAGGCTTTCATCAAACATTCTTAAACAAATGGGAAGTAAGAAAGAATCCTCTCCAAGTCCTTGCTGACTATAACAATCTCCATAGAAACCCTGGGGAAAGTGTACAAGCCTATTGTACCAGATTTAACAGTGTGTATAATGCACTCTCCCCTGAACTAAAACCTCCTCAGGGCTCAGCTTTAAACAAATTTCCTGAGGGGTTTGATCCTGATATGACATATTCACTCAGAGAAAGAGTCTTTGCAACCCTTGAAGATATGCAAATAGGTGCTCTTTCTGTGGAGGTGAACCTCATGGAGAAGAGAGCAAGGATGAAAGCTGAAAAGAGAGTATCTTTTAGAGAGGAATCCGCCCCTTCCCCCTCAAGCTCAAAGATGGAAAGAATGATGGAAGAAATGATGAAGAAAATGAGCATTCTAGAGCACAAGCAGAGTCTAAATCAGCAGCTCTCCAAGCGACAAGCAGAATCAGAATCTTAGAAGAAATCAGCCTCCAAACAGACCTAGGGAAGATGATCAGCAGGTCATTCCTCCCTTTCATCAGAACTTTTTAAGTGAGGTTGAACAAACAGGTCAAATAACAGAGGAAGATGATATAAACTTATTTGGGGTAGATGATGATCACTTTGAGGTTCATTATGATAATAAACAAGGTCTGTATACACCTTACAATGACAAAAGAAATGAGAATGAGAATAGCTATCAAAGCATGGAGAACGCTGTCATAGAGCCTTTAAGGGAATATGAACTCAGAAGTAGATCTAATCAACAAACCCCCAACAATAAAACCTCTAACAAACCTTCTCAAAACAGCACTGCAACCAAGCCTAAAAAAATCAAACAAAAGGACAAAACAGTGGCTGATGATTCTGGTGGTGGGAAAGAGAGAGGCACTCAAAATATCGAAAAACAGAGTGCAAACATTAGTAGTACTAGCACCTCAGTTAGTACTCCTGATAAGACAACTGCTTCAACAGTAGATAAACCAAATCAGCAAGCCATTATTGCTGATAAAGTGGCAGTAAACAGGGCTGAAGCCAACGCTTTGAAGAATCAAAACCTTTTCAGCCTAGAACAGGAAATCTCAAAGATCAAAATCTCTGTTCCTTTGACCGAGTTAGCTGCCCAACATGTATATAGGTCCAAAATTTTGAAGGCTTTAAAACTAGAAGATAATGAAGATACTCTCAATCTTAATGATGACCAACCAGAGCTTATTTTCGGTCCAAAGATTGAAGGAAAATTCCAGGAAGGTCCTGTCCCTCCCTTTTATGTAAGCCTAAACATTCATGACAAGATTTTGCATAATGCTATGCATGACTCAGGCGCTTCTCATAAATTAATGCCAAAAGCTGTAATGGAAGGCCTGGGTCTTGAAATTACCAGACCTTACAAAGACCTGTACTCTTTTGACTCAAGCAGAGTTAAATGTCTAGGATTGATAAAAGATCTCTGTGTTAATCTAGCCCAAATTCCGGCTAAATGTTTAGTCATGGATGTTGTTGTGGCTGATGTCCCCCCAAAGTATGGAATGCTTTTATCAAGATCTTGGGGGGCTAAGTTACAAGGAACCATGCAAATGGACATGACCTATGCAACTATCCCTGTTTTCAATCAGACTAGAAGACTTTACAGGGAATCTCACATGCAGTACACGGTAACAAGTCAAGATCGACCTCAAAACTCTCCTCTCTATGCTATAAACACGAGCCTCGATTCTTTTATCATGTTTAATGATGAAACACTCACAGAACAAGTCATGTCAACAGAATTAAGGGCTGAAACAGAGGAGGAGGACGATGTTGAATTGCCAGAACAGTCTATTGTGTCGGAAGGTCCTAGCGAATTAAACACAGATCTTGAACTGCAAGTCATCAACCCGTTGAACTTAAAACTTGACAGTCAGAAAGACAGTCCTCAACCCGATGAAAAACTTGAAGAATCAAATGATACAACGTCCATTCATCAAACTGAAAATCTACCTCTCTGGACCATGTGTTTTGATGGGTCATGCACCAAAACAAATGCTGGTGCAGGTGTCTAGATCACTAACACTGAAAATAATCATACAGAATGTATCTCATGCAAATTAAACTTTCAGTGTTCCAACAACATAGCAGAATATGAATCCCTGCTCTTAGGCTTGCATCTTTTGAAAAAACTAGGTGCCAAGAGAATCGATGTATTTGGGGATTCTGAATTAATCATTAGGCAAGTCAATTGGGAGTATAATGCAAATCACCCCCGACTCAGGGCCTACAGGAACGATGTCATTGATCTTTTGAAAACATTTGAGGAGTACACCTTATCTTTTGTCCCAAGGAAAAGAAACATTGCAGCCCATAATTTAGCCTTTGCTGCTAGGACCTGCCCAATGCTGTATGATGACACCTCTCAGATAAAATTTAGACCAGCTATCCCAGATAACAAGAAATATTGGCAGGTATTTGATGGAGATAAACAAATAGAAGACTTCATGCAATTCAGAAACGAGTTTGAACCCCATGGTTCCGATTCAGACTATGATACAGACTGCAGTGAAGAAAATTTTCTTGGTGAAGAAGAACCATCTCTGCAGCTGGTAGATATAAACCTTCATACTATCATATCTAGAAACCAAACAGAATTAAGTGCAAAATATGAAACAGAAGAAATGGAAACTCTGCATTCTAATAATGATAGTCTGCCCAAGGGTTTGGCCCCTCTAGAAGAACTATTTGATTTTGATGATGTGGCCAACAAACCAAAACTGGAACATCGAGCGAAGTGGAGGAGTAATATAGAGCGGTGAGGAAAAACCGGATTGATCAAACGCTAAAGCTTTACCAGCTCACATTAAACTCAAATATATAGAGCTATTTAAGGAATTTTCTGATGTTTTTGCATGGAGTTACGAAGATCTTAAGTCCTATGACACTGAAATAATACAACACAAAATCCCTCTTAAGGAAAACGAAAAACCATTCAAACAAAAGCTGCGCAGAATAAACCCTGTCCAGTTGCCTTTGGTTCAGGAAAGAAATTATACATATGCACGATCATTTGGCATTGGACTCCCTATTAGATATTACAGTGGGTATCTAATCTGGTGTCTATTAGGAAAAAGACTGGAGAAATCAGACTTTGTATAGACTTCAGGAATTTAAACAAAGCTTCATTGAAAGACAACTACCCTTTGCCCAAAATGGATCATATTTTGCAAAGGGTGGTGGGGTCTAAAAGAATTTCTTTGCTAGATGGCTATTCGGGGTATAATCAAGTCCTAGTCCATCCTGATGATCAGTTAAAGACAGCTTTTACTACACCATGGGGCACTTTCATGTATGTGAAAATGCCTTTTGGTTTAATGAATGCTGGAGCAACCTTTCAGAGAGCCATGGACATAGCATTCTCGGAAGAATTAGGCTTCTTCATCATTATCTCTCTTGATGATGTAACTGTGTTTTCAAAAACAGATGAAGAACACTTAGAACATTTGAGGAAAGTTTTCGAGAAGTGCAGAAGGTTTGGGATATCTTTGAACCCTAAGAAGACTTTATTTGGTCTCCAAGAAGGTAAACTTCTTGGGCATATCATTTCCGAGCAGGGCATCAAGATAGATCCCATGAGGATTGAGGCCATATTGCAAATCTCTCATCCTCGAAATATCAAAGAGTTGCAGTCTTTCATTGGAAAGATAAACTTTTTGAGAAGGTTCATCCCCAACTTGGAAGAGCTCCTTAGAAATATCACAAACATGTTGAAAAAGGGGCAAGGGGTAAAATGGACCTCAGAAGCAAAGACATCCTTTGAACTGGTGAAACAAGCGTTAACCAAAACACCGGTTCTCATAAGTCCTGATTTTTCAAAAGATTTTTATATCTTCTCATTTTCATCAGAACATACTATAGCTGCTGTCCTTTTACAGAAGAATCCACAAGGACAAGAGCAGCCCATTGCGTTCTTTAGCAAGGCATTGAGGGATGCCCCTTTGAGGTATAACATTATGGAAAAACAGGCTTTTGCTTTGGTAAAAGCTTTAAAAGACTTCAGGGTATACATCCTTCACTCACACATCATTGCCTTTGTCCCAAATTCAGTTGTAAAAGACATTCTAACCCAGGATCCAGATGGTAAGAGAGGTAAGTGGATTGCTGTTATTCTTGAATATGATTTAGAGATTAAACCCACTGAGCTTATCAAAGGTCAGGGTCTAGCTAGGTTAATGGCTGAATCAAATTGTGAAGTTCTTGATATTAATATGATTAATGCTTTGGATGACCAAGAAGAATTCTCGACTCCCATTGTTGAAGATTATTTTGCGAATTTTCCTTGGTATACTGATATTGTTTTCGTTTTACTTAATCTGAATACACCTCCTGGTTTATCCAAAACAAAGGCAAGATTCCTAAAGTTAAAAGTTGTAAACTATTGCATTATTGATAAATGTCTTTATTGGAAAAATGCTAGTGGTATATTGCTTAAATGTTTGCCTGAGTTTGATGCAGAAAAGATTAAGCAGGAATTCCATGAAGGAGAGTGTGGAGGTCATTTGTACTGGAAGTCAACAGCCAACAAGATTTTGAGGGCTGGTTTCTATTGGCCTACTCTTTTTCCTGATATAAATAAACTGACCACCACTTGCCATAAATGCCAATTGTTCGAGGGCAAGAAAAAATTGCTACCCCTTCCTCTGCATCCAATTACTGTTGAAGCCCCTTTTCAACAGTGGGGACTTGAATTCATAGGAGAAATCCACCCACCATCCTCTGCCCAACATAGGTGGATCCTTACTGCCACAGACTACTTCACTAAGTGGATAGAAGCCATTCCATGTAGACAGGCCAATGACTCAGTTATCATTAAATTCATAGAAACCAATATCCTTTCCAGATTTGGCTATCCTACCAAGATCATTACAGATAATGCAGCAGCATTTGGATCAAAGAGAATGGTAGAATTCTGTCACAAATATCAGATAACATTGGGACACTCCACAGCCTATTACCCTCAAGGTAATGGACTTGCGGAGTCTTCCAACAAAAGCTTAGTGAACATAATAAAGAAACTGTTGGAGGACAACAAGAAGTCTTGGCACATAAAGCTGAACCATGCACTCTGGGCTGACAGATTGACATTGAAGAAATCCATTGGTATGTCACCCTTCCAGCTTGTGTACGGTACTGATGCAATTTTTCCTAATAGCCTTGGTGTACCGGTTATGAAGTTAGTTCAGGAGTTGCAGACTGAAGAAGATGACATAATCAGAAGAATAAATCAGACCATTCATCTTCAGCAAGCCAGAGAGGAAGTGTACAACAAAGCATTACAGAAACAAGACAATATCAAGAAGATATTTGACAGAAGAACAAAGGCCAGCAATTTCAAAATTGGGGACAAAGTTTTAAAGTGGGACTCAAAGAGGGAGGACAAGGGAAAGCATGGTAAATTCGACAATCTGTGGCTTGGCCCTTACTCCATTCATTCAGTTGCTGGAAACAATGCATTCTTCTTACAAGAGCTGAATGGACCAGAATTGTTTGGGGGTCCTGTCAATGGCAGGATGCTTAAACATTACCTTTCTTAAATTATTTCATGTTTGAAAGCCTTTTTACCTTTTTTTCGCTGTAGATATTCCATCCACCATTGCATTTAGAGTTATAAAAAAACAAAAAAATAAAGAAAGAAAGAAAAGAGGGCAGAAATGAAAACAAGAAAGGCAAGGCCCCATGCCAAAAAGAAAAATGAATCTGAAAGTGTGCAAGCCTAAATGCCACTCCTGCAAAACACACTTCTAATTGGTCAAACTGTTTAATCTTGGCTAATTAGCTTTCAATTTTCTGCTGATAGGATAGCAAATTTGATTTGCCAAACTATTTAATCTTGGCTTATCAGTCGATAGATTAGGGTAGAAATTAAGGTTCAAACCAACTCAAAATCTGAACCCAAGTTTCTAAAGAAATGACTCAAAACTACTCCAATTTCTGAGTCAAAGAGAAAAGACCTGGTTCTAATTCGCTCAAAACTTGAACCAGAAGAAAAGCAAAGATAGCTCACCAAAAAGGAAAAACAGAGCTGTGAAGATAAGAGAAGGCCATAATAAGAAATTTTCAGATCTTAAGCCTTCTATTTTTGTTTAAAATTTTCTGCAAATAATAATCTATGTGCAGCTTGTCTTTATGCCATAGATCATAGCAAGCCAAATAGCTTAATCTTGGCTTGACTATTTTTAAATTTCTGTTGTAGGAGTTAGTGAATGAAAGTTTGTTGGACTGTTTAATCCCAACAGACAGTAGAATAGGTAGAGAAACATCTGAGCTCAACTGTTTAATCTGAGTTCAGGGAGAAATAAGGAGCAGAAATAGATTAGATTTCCTGCTTTCAAAAGAATAAAATGTTGAGAATAGAGTTTGCCAATCCAAGTGCACTCTGATGAAGAAAAAATGTTAGATCAGTAGGATTGGGGTAGGTAGAAGTTGTATTGATGAAATCCATTTTTCTTTCATAAACTGATATTATTTTTTCGAAGGAAAAGTAAGAGCAAGCAATAGGTCAAGCACCAGTCAGCATCCCAGAGAAATCAAGTCTGAATTCTTGATGCCTTCAAGAAGGCACCATCCCCAAGTGGAGCCACTATTAGCCACCTATATTTTTTCAATTATATCAGCTGGTGGCTAAATTTTCTTTACAGCCTTCAAGAAAAAAATTCAGGCCTAAAATTGTTGGTACTTGAAGTCCGTTGGTAAGATTCTAAACTACTGGTTGGTCCTACATACTCTTCCTCCTCTCTGCCTCTGATATTCCATGAAGATCCTAGTCAAATATTGCTGCATCCTCCTCCTTTTCCCTCTCCCCTTCTTCCATCTTTCCTTCATTTCTTCAAGTCTCCTTTCATACATAAAAACCCCACCAAACCCTGTTATATTCCTTACCCCTCTAATAATCTCATTTCCTAAGGTTAAAAACCCACTTTTTGACCTATCAGAACCTTTCTCCTTTTGCAAAAATCAGTTAAAAACCATAGAAAAACATACGTTTCTATGCGTTAAGTTTTAGCCCCTCAGGCTAAGCCCCTTTTCGTTTCTTCCTCCACATGCCCGAGCGCCACGACCGGCCACTCAAGTCCAAAGGCGCTAAACCAAGGCGTGGTCCCGCTCCGCCCTTTTTCCCTTTAAAACCTTCGAAATACCCATCTTTCTAAGGTTCGGACGTGAAATATCAATCCACGCATTCCTCTGCTCCGAGTCCTCCCAGCCGTCGATCTGCCCCACAGATCAACCGAGCGGAATGCCCCTCGTCTGGTGGACCCCCCTTCGCCGTGCTGTTTTCCAGTTCCACCGGTTTCAGCTCGCACCACCTTTCGTCCAGGGGCGGTTTTATACCGTCGGCTAGCGATTCCACACGCTGGCCGACACGTGTCCTCCACCTCATCCCCAAAACCGCTGTCGACCAGCGTTGCCCGCGTGTTAATCCTCGTACAATGGCCCCGCAGCGGGATTCACCTCCGCCGTCGGATCTGGGATCACCCATCCGACGATCGTTGATCGCCTCTCCTGCTCGCCCGTTAAATCTTCCCTGGCGCGTTCAAAGGCCAATCCCCACCGTCGATCTCTGTAGATCGACGGCTTACATTCACTCTCCCGATTCCGTCGCGCAGTCCATATTTTCCCCCGTTCACTGTTCAAAACACCCCCGACCGTTGATCGCCATACGATCAACGGCTCTGATCGCTCCTTTCTCCCGCACGCCTTCCGATGCAGTCTATCCATATAACGCAGGATTTTCTCATTTTTCTCATGTTTTGCAGGGAAAAGTCGTTTGTTCGTGTTTTAAACAGGGTTCTCAGACCAGGAGGGTGATGATCCTCTATGTCTAAATTTCTCTGTAGAAATCACCTGCAAGGTCATTTTTCACGTTTCATCGGTGTTTCTAACGGCACTGATGCCTTTTTCTACCTACACAGCCCTGCTTAGCGAAGAATACCCGCAAAAACAATGCAGAGGAAGAGTATCGGGCTTTGAAGACAGAATGAACCAGAGCAACAGTTTTGTGAATAGATTAACGGGGATTACGGCCAAGACGGTTATCAAAAGCCTAATCCCCGGCTTAGAACAAAGATTAAAGAAAAACCTAAAAGTGTTCATCAGACAATTGCCTCCACCGCCATACTTTGACGCAAATTGATTCCTCAACCACTGCAGTGCTGACACCTATTGCCTCGTAACGCTCAATCAGAGGATGAATTTATTGAACAAGATCAGATATTATGCCTCGAACAACCAAAGAAGTTATTAATGCACCAGTTATCAACGCCAGAATGTTTGCAGAGTAACCCTAACAGTACGCAGAGCCTCAAAGGTCAACATAAGCTCTCCTCGAGCTTACTTCTTAAGTATAAACACATTAATGCAATGTAACACCTGTAGAATTTCTTCATCAAGCCTCACGGGGTCAGGAAGACATTAATTCTGCATTGATTGTATTTGAGATCTTTTCATTAGATCTCACCTCCTCATTCTTCTATAAATACTTCAATAGAAGATGAGTGAGGGGTTGGATTAGTTGGTTGTCAATGAGATTTCTAAAGCGCTGTAGCTATTTCTGAGTGGAAAACTCTTGACTGTAAATAGTGGTTTCATGGGCCCTTGGAGCTCTGCTTGTAACAGATAGTTTAGGTTGTGAAGAGAGGTGAATTAAAACATTGGATTTGAAGATTGTAACCGGTTGGAAGCAATCAATACAAGCTGATTTATGGGATCCTGGTCTATGCTGATGGTGATGTTATTCTCA